>JAOTOL010001612.1:0-560000 GCA_034440575.1 Imbricaverruca yamaguchii | reverse complement strand
GCACGTTGCGTGCGCTGGACATGTCCTGGCAGCGAGGCATGGCCGTCTCTTGTACCGCCGCCGCCGTCGCCGCAGCCGCCGCGCCTGCACCGGCGACGGCGTCCGGCGATGTCACGCGTGCATGCGACGGTGGCCGCTGTGGAGGCCTCGTGCTTCATGGAAAAGTCAGGGGAATGTGTTGCTCTGCCTGGGTCGGTGCTAGCCTGGAAGCTGCCCGCGAGTTCCATGGAAGAACTCGCGGGCATCGGCGGTCGGTTCTTGATGTTTCCACGGTCACGTGGCCAATACGTCCGCCTATGGTGAGTAACGGAAGGAAGTCATGAACTGGAACAGAGCTACAAGCGGCCATGATATCACTACGACAAGCACCAAAAGTTATGTACCCGTGGCTGAGTGCAGAGCAGAGCGGATATATCAGTGCTAGGTTCTGGCCAGCTTTTGCATTTCAATAGGAAAATATGACGCATCATATCATTTGAAAAAGCATAACCTTAATCGGTCGCAGTTGAAATTAATATGGTCTAGATCGGTGTTGGTATATTTGTTTGTGTATTTTCCAGTAATTGTTTACTTGCATCGGTTTTACACCTAAGATGAAAATCGTTTTGTCCGATAGGCATCCATTCATAATTGATGCAAGCTTAGCGGTTGTATCACGTGCAGCGATGCAGCTATTCGGCCGTATAAGTTGTCGTTTCAAGGCACCTTTCGCATTTCTGCATTTCTTGGGCAAATGCTTCGGCATAGCTTAGACCGCCATTTCCCGGTTTCCAGGAGACGACAAATGGCAATCGAGCCAGGCCAGGCCAATAGTAGCCAGGCTCTTGATTCCACTAGGTACAACTGGAGAGGTAGTTAAGCTGAACAAGTGAATCGTAAGTTCGTGAGTTCGAATCCCATAGCCGGAAAGGTTACTGAATCTAGCTGTGGCCAATCTACATGAGAGGATGGCGACACCATTTGGCCCAGCTGTCGATTACGTCGTAAAAAAACCAAGATAATTCTTTTCCTTTGGCATACAATTAATCAACAACTTTTTAATCTCTTTTCAAACTGTTTTCTACAGATAGGTATTGTATTACCTTCCAGCCACCACATCACTTTCGTACAAAAGGTTTGTATCGCGTAATCTGTGTTCCCTCGTCTGTAACTTTTAAGCACCAATTTCCAACGGTGCATGTGCATATTGAGTTTACTTATCTATTCCATCTTTCAGCATTTTGGGGGCAAAGTTCACTGGTCCAATATAATAATTGTCTTCCTGTTTAGCTTTGAAAATATCACTTTTCGAACCCCCAAGGGGTTAGCGCCGACCCATCGAGCACGCCCCTTGGTTGTGCCTGATGTTGAACATTTCATGAACAAAGGTTCCCAGTGACCAAAATATGTTTACCCGACTCGGCCCTTGACATCACTGGGATTGCGGATGAAACATTGCAATCCGCGGATGGCGGATGGCAGGATCCTTGGCTTTCTTATGAACACTTTAAACCTGCGAAATTGACCGATTTGTTCCTGAGATATCGATAGAATATCTTGAGAACCCTCCCCAGTTGGGCCCAGGGACATTTTCTTGTTCTTTACCTATCTCTCTACCAGCAGCCTGAAGTTGAAGGAATACTCTCGCATACTGCCGGGTCAAAGGCTGCTATGTAACGGATGTATGAGAAGAAGCTGTAAATGAATGCGTTCCCTGTATATACCCGGTATACCCTACCAGAACTGGCAAGTTTTAGATGGTAAAAGAGATGGAACTGATGGTTTTTAGTTGTGCATAAGTGCAAAGTATTGTTCATTGCTTTAAGTCGGAACCGATGGATTTAAACAGAAAGTAAGAGCTAAAAGGTTGGACGAAATTGTATTCCCATTTTCAATTTTAATCAAGTGAATCTTTCTGTGGTATTTGTATCTGATTCCACCAAAGAGGTCCCGAGAAGAACCGTAGATAGAATAGTCGCATGCGGCCGAGCAGTTGGGTCTAGTTTTGCCCGAATAATTCCCGGAGACCATCATTAATGCGAGTCAGCACACCAACCTGATCCATGGGTCCGAGGAGTTCACAACCGAGCTTCCATTCCCCGTGCACTTGGCGAATCAGATATGCAGGCCACAGGTAAAATCGGACCGTCACACACGTCCATACACCATCGTGAAGCGAGCCGCGCAGATGTCGCGTTGGCAGTATTGACAGTTGTGCCACGAGCTGTTTGTTTTGGTTGCGTGCGTGTGCAGGAGCGCGAGACGGACGGGCGATGCCTGTCTCGTTCATAGAAGTAACGTTTCTGTTATTGAAGGAAGGGACTCATGTCTTAAGCGACAGCCTAAATAGCAGAATAGCTCTATAATTGCAGGTGACACGCTCAGGAAACATACTAATGGTGGTGAATGACCATCTCGGGAACGCAGAGTATAGAAATGTTTGCTTTTTATGCTGGAAAATCCTTTTTCTTAAAGTTAGGAGGATCTTTGACGGACGAGTAGACGAAACGAACGATCCATACCCACGATTAAGCTTTATTTTCTAAATGCTATTTTGCAAGTCATGCTAATTTGTAATGATGCGACTCGTCCTACCCATTTAAATTAAGAAGTTGGTCGATCCTACATGCACTACAAGGTTAATAGCAACAGGGATGCCGGGTGCTGTAACGTTAGCTACCCTGTGTGGCTCACGACTCGCCGAACAAAGTGCTTGTACACAGCCGCATGGCTGGTGAATATGACTCGACTCAGGACAAGGGGCGGGGATCAGTAGCGGTGGTGAGCGCCCACTGGGAAATACGACTGAGGACAGGGGGCGGACGATTAGTTGGGATGGTGAGCGCCCACTGGGGAACACGACTCAGGACAGGGGGCGAGGATCAGTGGGGGTGGCGATTACCGGCTGCGAATAAGCCCCAGGAAAGCGGGCGATGATCAGTAGGGATGTGATCGCCGACTCGGGATCTCGAACATAGTAAAGTTGATCCTAGGCGCAATACAGGCGAGGCAGCTGACGAGCCGAAAAATATCAACTACACGCACAGTAAAGCGGATATATCCACCGGACACAACGAAGGTTTGCAAACTATCCATTCCTTATCATTTTCCCAGTGTCGTTCCGGGATATGTTCGTTCTTCGGTAATTGCATGCCATTCATCCTTTTAGCTCATGAACCAAACCAAAGTGTCCAAGCTTGGTCTCCTAGTTATGAAAAGTATTGTTGGCTTTTAGAGGGAGTACAAGAGAGGGCTACAAAAATGGTTAATGGTATAAGCAATTTGGCATATGAGGAAAGTTTGAAGAAACGAAATATGTTTTCACTTAAATATAGAAGGCTGAGAGGAGACCTCATCGAGGTCTTTAAATTTGTCCATGGTCTGGAGAAGGGATATCTTAGGGAAATGTTTGAATTTAACAGAAATGATGCAAATAGAGGTCATCAATTCAAGATTAAAGTTAACAACAGCAGGACAAGGTTAAGACAGTCTTTCTTCACCAACAGGGTAGTAGAACACTGTAACCAGCTGCCAGAAACCATTGTCAGTAGCAGCGCATTGAACATCTTTAAAAACAGCATAGACAATCATTATGAGAATAGAGGGCTTGCTTTTCAGCATTCTAGAGGGGGCTGCTCGACGGATTTGATGGGCAACTGGTTGAGTGTTCAGAGTGCAGCCAAGAGGTGAGGCTCCGAACCAGCACTCTCTCTCTCTCTCTCTCTCTCTCTCTCTCTCTCTCTCTCTCTCTCTCTCTCTCTCTCTCTCTCTCTCTCTCTCTCTCTCTCTCTCTCTCTCTCTCTCTCTCTCTCTCTCTCTCTCTCTCTCTCTCTCTCTCTCTCTCTCTCTCTCTCTCTCTCTCTCTCTCTCTCTCTCTCTCTCTCTCTCTCTATCTCTCTCTATCTCTCTATATCTCTCTATATATCTCTCTATATATCTCTCTCTATATCTCTCTCTATCTCTCTCTATCTCTCTTTATCTCTTTATCTCTCTCTATATCTCTCTTTATCTCTCTTTATCTCTCTTTATCTCTCTTTATCTCTCTTTATCTCTCTTTATCTCTCTTTATCTCTCTTTATCTCTCTTTATCTCTCTTTATCTCTCTTTATCTCTCTTTATCTCTCTTTATCTCTCTTTATCTCTCTTTATCTCTCTTTATCTCTCTTTATCTCTCTTTATCTCTCTTTATCTCTCTTTATCTCTCTTTATCTCTCTTTATCTCTCTTTATCTCTCTTTATCTCTCTTTATCTCTCTTTATCTCTCTTTATCTCTCTTTATCTCTCTTTATCTCTCTTTATCTCTCTTTATCTCTCTTTCTCTCTCTTTCTCTCTCTTTCTCTCTCTTTCTCTCTCTTTCTCTCTCTTTCTCTCTCTTTCTCTCTCTTTCTCTCTCTTTCTCTCTCTTTCTCTCTCTTTCTCTCTCTTTCTCTCTCTTTCTCTCTCTGACTCTCTCTGACTCTCTCTGACTCTCTCTGACTCTCTCTGACTCTCTCTGACTCTCTCTGACTCTCTCTGACTCTCTCTGACTCTCTCTGACTCTCTCTGACTCTCTCTGACTCTCTCTGACTCTACTCTCTCTGACTCTCTCTGACTCTCTCTGACTCTGACAATCAACACCATTCGGCTCTCTCTCAATGGGCAAGCTAACCGCCTCCGACGCTGACTCGCTCACCTGCAGTAAATCACAGGGATTCCCGTGACCACGATGAAAGACGCCCCGAACTGATAGTGGCAGGCTAGGGAAAACAGCGTCAGGTAGAGGCCGACCTTGCAGAACAGCAGGGTCCAGTCCAGCCAGGACCACGAGCAGTTGCCAGACGTCAGCTCGGGTGGCTGATCACCACCGTCGCCGAGCATGGGCTTCGCTCCGGACGGAACTGTGTCCATCGGTACCGGCTCCGGCGGCGTCTCACTGCTGCGCGTTAACAGGCCCTTAGCGGTCATATACGTTCCGGAAATCCACTGCTTCCGCTTCTCTCTTTCGAACTGTTTCTGCTTCTCGACACGGTATGCCGCAAGTTTTGCTTCCATAACCGCGAAACAATGTAAATAATTCACGTTTGCTGCTGGGCTTCCCTTCCCGACATGCCCGATTCCGAGCATGACTATGAGTACAGGAGTATGCTGTATAACAGAAAACGCTGAGTATAATTAGCGGCCAACCATATGTCTTCTCAGCTTACCTCACCCCGTTCCACAAACAAGAAATAAGAGATTCGTAACGATCATTTCTGAAACATTGTTTGTTTATTGGGTTTTAGGGGCGCATGGACTACTGTGGCCATGCAGCGGCGATAACTGTTAGTCACACGGTATCGACTAGAGTGGCTGATGTGACCACCCCAGGAGCATGCCCGCTCCTGGACAGAGCTCGACGCAGTCGACATCGCGATGCTGCCGGTGTACCTGTGATATCGTCTCGACAAACTGTGATGCCGTGTGTTGAGCCGTGAAGCTGTGAAGCCGCGAAGCGACTGATATCGTCACAGTTTCGGAAGCTGAGTGGTGCCCCGTGAGGGTGGAGTGCAGTAGTCTGTCGATACCGTGGCGACGATCGAGCATCGTGGTCGAAGTGGAGAATGGTGCGGTGACTGGGACAGCGAGAGGTGATGCCACCGGCGGAGCGGCGCCTTCCCTGGCCGCGTGTGGTTGTGGTGCGTGATTCTGGCCGGCCGGACACTGCGGTGCAATAGCACGCCGCGACGCCAGTGTCGGCTATGCCGGTGAAGACCAAGGGGGAGCGACGCGCGAGCAGCCGCGCTTCTCGTCGCTTGGCCATGCAAGAGTCGGGGCCACCGGCGGCGCCTGCACCGCCGCCACCGCCGCCACCGCCGCCGGCGTCGCTACCGCCACCACCACCGCCACCGCCGCCACCACCGCCACCGCCGCCGCCGGTGCACCATGCGCCCTTCATGCACCCCATGATGAGGTAAAACGTGCCGTGTGTGCCCATTGCATCAGCTGACGTGTGCATCTATGTGGCGATCGACATAACCGTCACCTGTCGCGAATGGAATGCAGTCTGCTGCCAATTTGGCTCGACGAAAAAGATAGCGTTCTGTCATGTGTTGTCGGCATTAACCATCGTTTACCCAGGTGTGTTGGGATGGATGCCAGCCAACCCCCCCTCCCCCCCACCACCTCAGTCATTTTCGTTTTAGCTATGATCGCCAAACAATTTCAGATAAGGTTCTGTACTTTCGAGTATCTGGTGATGTATGTGTTGTGTACACTGATGCGAATACAAATTCGGATAATGCTAGGTCATTTAAATGTGACATCGCTGTTGGGGCATAAGGAAATGTGTGCTAACACGGCGATGATATTGCAAACACATTAGTATGAGCAAACTACAACTCATCATTCCATACACATGGATGTTTAATTAATCATATAGAGGCAGAATGTGAGCACTTGGAATTTACCACTTGACATTAGGTTATTGATCTATGTTTCAATTTTAGGTTATATACGCGTACTTCTTTTGAAAGGTAATCAGAAGGAAATACGTGCGCATTGCTATGCTCACAAGAACCAACTATAAAGTTCTGGTCATATAAGGCCACTAACTCCCCCAACATCGGGGAGTTAGTCAACCTTCGAATGGTACGGGAAGAGAGTGGTACGACACCCTAGTAGTTAGAAACAGAGCAGGCTAGAGAAACAAAACAGCGAGCGCGCACTTTGTTGCTCTCACGATCGATATAAAACATCACCCTGTGCGGTCGTTGATTGACCTCAGAGGTGAAATAAAAATATAATGTCATGGGTCGAAATTGTCTTAGTTTTTGCACATTCTGACAAATTATGTTCATGTACGTTCGAAATAGATACCAAAATGTTTCTTCGAGCCTTATCAATATAATCACGTGTCACTCGAAGCGCTGTGACCCATTATGGAGCTTCGGTCCATATCTTCACACTTATCGAGCAATATATTAAGACTCCCTGGATCTCACATCATCATCCAAGATTTGCACTATTCACGGCTCAACTTGTGTGCATATTTTCGCCTTTTTTTCCTTTTTTTCGTCACCATGTGGGGCCGAAGCCTCAACCCCATGCTCTAAATTTTGCTTCAAAGTTCCATGTTTCGTCTTTCTCGAATGACTACTACCTTCCAATGTCACACCCGAAGTCACCACCGAAGTCACCACTGAAGTCACCACCGAAGTGGTCCCAAATTCGCGAACGGTTATCCAAGGTCATGTTCGGCGATTTTCTGGACATGGTTGTGTGTTTCAGCTCAAAACATCAGATTTTCTCGAAATCTTATCTTTCACCGAAAGCGGTTGATGTCATAAGGTCATGTTTGATCTCATTAGATAAAACTTGTATCAAACAATGCGCTGTTTTTTTCCACGTGCCGAGCTCCATCAGGGACGAAATGGCGAAAGGAATATGGTAGCCATTCCCCTCTTGGGGTAATGATAGTAGCTATTTCCCTTTCGGTGGTGAGGGTGGCGAAATGCTCTCGTTAGGCCGGGCTAATATCCACAGCTGGCCTTCATGTAACATGCCCGGGATTCGTCTTGCATGTTAGCTGCAGTGGCCGTGGCCCGGCAGTCACAGAACCTTTCCCATTGCATCAGCATTACTGTTGGGACCGGAGTTAACTGGCCGGTCGTGATGGCTCCTGCAGCAGCCAGTCGACACGGCAACCCCACACAGCATCTCCTGGGCAGATGAGTCCCTACGGATAACCCATCAGCGCTGGGACTAATGTCACGATGTTGTCTCTGTACCATGATGCATCTTTTCTTCGCTTGTGCTTGAAAGCATGTTGCTATATTGGTGCATACGTCCGCGGTATTACATCCGCGATGCATACGTGTGTGGGTATGTGTTGTACGAGCTGATGACGATCCAAACAACGTGTCCAACGGCACTCCGTAATAGATGAAAATATGTACACAAGTTGAGCCGTGAATAGTGCAAATCTTGGACGATGATGTGAGATTCAGGGAGTCTCAATAGATTGCTGGATAAGTGTGAAGATATGGACCGAAGCACTTCTGGCCGTAGTCCCGTTACTTACGACGCATGGATGCCTATCGGGTTGTTTGCCATCATCGTAAACTTCACGCCGGGCAAAACTTGGGCACGGTTTGATTCTCTGGCCTTGTCTAAGACTGACGTGACGGGTTGCAATGGTTTGCAAATTCGCTGTAGTCATAGATGAAATTGAGTATCTTGCAATGCACGTGCAACATATTCTTCACGGTCTCCTTGGCTTGCAATGGTCACGATGGCATCAGGGTGTGTTTGTAGTCGTGCACCCTTTATGAGGGTCACCTGTATTGGATCAACACTGACCATTGATATTATTGTCAATAAAGGAAGACAAAGAAAGAAACGGAGCGATGCATATACTTGTTTTCCGGTGATTCTCTCCTTGGTTTTATAGGAAGACAGGAATGGTATAAAAATAAGAAAGGAACCAATGCTCAACAGAGCTAGCATCAGCCTTCAACTGAAAACTTGTTCGTGACAGGGCTTCACCCATCACGCTGTCAGTGAGTTGGGAATTGTTTGTGCCGTGTCTCGGTTAGCCGTTTAGCCGTTTTTTATGCACTTGCATTTCAGTTTGCATTTCACAGTTTGGATGCGGTACTCCTGGTGGCTGTGTAGCGTCGACATGCTGTCTCTCAATCGACATAGACTGTTTTCTTTCTTGCAATATTATTTGTGTTGCAATAATTGTCTTCTGCCAACAATGCGCGTGGTGTCTTATACCCCCACATTTTCAGTGGATGCACCGAAGATCCGTACATGTTAATGGCTAAAATACCGAGGATTATTCTCAGCCTTGCCTCCCAGTGCATCATAAATCATATCGGGCTTCCGAATATATGTGTGCACGCTCGATTGTGCATAATATACGCCTCATGTCTGTAATTTTCCGCTTGAATCGTGTACAGGCGGAGTTGGATATGAAAATGGTGCCAGCTACCTCGGGTATTATCTATGCCATGTTAGTACCAGCTGTGCTATATTTGTAACACATGTCAGGTTAAGTTTACAATTTTACTGGCTGTCCAAAGGGACCGAGGGTAATTATCGCTTCCAGTCCATAGTTTAGAACTATGTGTTTGCTGAACTTTGTGGGTGCATACCATTGCAAAGGACAATGTAAATCAGTTGTACTAAGAATCCTGATAAAGCTAGTTGTTTCCAGATCATTGGGTTTAACTGATTTTGACCTCTTAAAGTCGGGCAAAACCGAAATTACATGACATGCAATCCTACAGTTTGTTGCTTATAGCCAATACAATGAAACAATTTGCATGCCAATGACAGTAAAATGCCCTACCTAAGCGAGGTATATTTGGGCCTCATGCATGCAACGCATACTCGTATGTACATTGTGTTACCATGTCATATTGCCGTGTGACATTTATTAGTAACTCATCGTCTAATTACTATATTAGTTCTTTACATTGTTCCTCAGCGCAGATTTCGTAACTCTAATGCTTGATATCACGTCGGTTCTCCTTCAGTAGCCAACTTTAGGCATGCATGCCTAAAGTCTCCCTTGATCACTTGCTACCTGCAGGTAGCAAGGGGGCGGTGAAAACATCCAGAAAGTGAGTTCTACTTAGACATGGTTCAGGCCTATTGTCCATCTTAATCTTGGGAATAGACTCCAGCTACTCTCATAATGCCGGTGTGCTTTCCTCACGTCAAACAGGTAAAGCAATGGAGATGTCCATGCTCTCCTGGCAGCTTTGAGTAACTTAGAGGTATAATATTTTCCAGATTCCGGAGGCGAGGGAGGCTCGGCAAAAAAGAACGTTCTCTGACGGGCAGAATAACCCAAGATAACTAGAGACAACGGGTACTCCAAAGTCCGCAGTTCTAGTATAGTTAATTTAAACTAGACAAAACCTACGCCTCGTGACATCATATACCAGAAACGCTTTTGTATTCCAGAATACTGCAGAATTATTTTCCAGTATTGAACTATACTGATGAATCTACTAAATATGGTGCTTTCATTTTAGCGCTATTACGGCGCTTTTCCCACGATTAGCTTCCCCGCCGTTTGTAAAGCATATGTGTGTAATTCATCGAAGCTTGAAAGTTTTATCTTCTTTTGCCAGCATACCGGTGGCTTTGAACCGAAAGGCACCATCCCAGAATTAACGTATCCATGACGTGGTGGATATTGAGAACACACACCTCAAACAATTTATGCGAATTAAGGCCCTATGCCTACAAAGTCAACTTGGTCAACATGTCATTGATACAATCTGGTGATTAATGTTAGCATGTGCATTGGTCACCTATCAATTATCATATTGTTTCTGTTTACTATATGGAATCATGCCATACTGTTTAATTCACAAACTTGTGCAAAATTTCGTAAGTGCCCATTGCATCATGGCTGGGCAGTAGTGGTAGTATGGTAAGAGGGGGTTTCCAAACACTTCATGCATTCAACAAATTGCTCTACTGCTGTTTTTGTATGGTAAAACCAGTAATTATACTGTTTACTAAATACAAAAATGAACAAGGTATCTATATTCACATGGTTCCTTCTATGAAAATACTCTAACCACTTGCATAGAGAAACTTTAACACGCGCCCTGGAGGGGGTGGGGCGAAATACGCCCACCCCTCAAGTTTTTCACAGATAACTCCCGATTTTCCCGGACAAATCTTCATTTGTCCGGTAAAGATTTTAGGAAAAATGAAAATCGACCGAGCATTTTTCGAGTTAGGGGTCGCTAAAGTCAAAACATTTTCTCAGCGCCAGACCACAAATATCGGCGTTGATGCGCTTCCCGGATATTGGCAAAAAGGAAGTGTTCTTGCCAACACTAGCGACTTGTTTGATGTATATTGTCATGCTACATTGTTTCAAAGTCATGTCAGGTCACCGAGGTCAAGTAAGGTCAAGTTCATGACAGGTTAACACACGCCCTGGAGGGGTGGAGGGCGAAATCCGCTCATCCCTTAGATTTTTCGTATATAACTCCATATTGTACCGGCCGATATACGCCATTTTTTCTGTACCTGCTTCGAAATGAACGGCGCATTGTTTAAAGCAAGAAAAATAAGAATCGGCCGAAACGCTTTTATGTTATGGGCCGTTAAAGTTTTAAAAAATCCCAGTGCCATACCAGAAAAATCGGCGCTGATGCGCTTACCATATATTGGCAAAAGATAAGTGTTCTTGACAACATTAGCGACTTGTTTGATGCGTATTGTTATGATATATATTTTAAATGTCATGTTAGGTCGCCGAGAGGTCATCATGACAGGCTAATGGAACCAAACTTGGTCAACTGGAATGTTGTCATAAATGGAAATGACTGTCATGCGATTGATGTCACTTTGCATGTTACTCCCTACACATCCGTAAATCTACTGTTTCTCATTGTGTGCCTAAGCGTTTCTATACTTTATTCATGTATTTCACTCCCTTCTTTGCGAAGCCGATTGTGCCGAGCCGCCTAACGGAGCAGTCGGGTGGGCAGCCCGGTCCCGGTAACTGGAAAAGTAATGACCTGATAAAGTGCTCCTATATAGGTGACCTGAGTTCAAATGGCGGATCTGTCAACTGTATTGCATCATTAGTAATGTTTAAAACATGGGAGACGAGTAGCTTAGGGGTACGTTGCTCGTCTCACAATCGAAAGTTTGTGGGTTCGAGTCTCACCTGTCGCTACTCTTCGCCCGCGACCAATCGACGTGAGAGATTGGCGACGCTGCATGACTCAACGGTCGATGTGTCATAAAAACCATTGACCAACCAATGTATAAAACATCATTAATGTCAATTTTGGAGCATTTCAATACAATCACAGCGATCCATAACAATGACAAACCTAGCCACGCAAAACCAGAACATTTTGTTATTATGACCTCATTTGACCTTGAAGATATTGACCTTAGGTCATGAAATTTGCACACAATAGAGTTACCTATCGTGCCCATCCACCCTGCGAAATTCGTAGAACTAGCCGAGATCTTAGGGGGCCGAAATCCGCCCCCTACAGTGCGCGTAATTTTCAGAGGCCCTCCAGGGCGCGTGTTAAAACATATAATTGTTCTGTAGTGTTGTGTCATATTCTGAATATGAATGTGGTTGTGCAAGATTTCTTCACTGCAGCAGTTGTGGTACCAATTATTTGTAGCCACTAAAAATACTGGTGTAATTGCAAAAAAAAATATCACAGGTCACTTCCTTGCAGTTTTCTTGAGCTGACTGCTCTCAAAAGCCTGAAAATGGCACCAGATCAGGGGAAGAGGGGGTATCTGACACGTTCTGTTTCCGGAGCACCTACCTTTGGATGTCTCCCACATCATGTTTAGCGCATAAATAACAAAAAGATGGTGGTATTCATAAATGATGGACCTGTCTCTACCAACATATGACGGACAGATTGTATAGTTATGCGATTTTTTGTGTATGGAGCTGGTGAAGTTTACAGGTGTCATTTTAGGCTTCTAAGAGCGTAAGTCTAGCTAGCAACTTCTTCCCAGTATCCTAAAAACAATTTCCCATCAACTGTGTTCAATGAAGAATAAAGCTGGCTACTTGGGAGTAGTGAAAGATGGGAAAAAGACAGAATATGCAGTCATGCATGAAAAGCCAAAACCAGGTTTAATTAGAAAAATGAATGCGTATATTTATATGTGGCTATACTTAGCCTTTTTCATCGTGATATTCCAGCAGAATAACGGCTGCTAGAATATGGCTAATAATAAATAGTTATACCATTTTTTATGTATGAGCTGATGAAGTTCATAGGTGCCATTTTAGGCTTCCAAGAGCTTAACACGCGCGCGTCCGGGAGTAGATATCTGCCTCCTGCGGGTTTTCCTAATTTTCCGATATACTAACCGAGTTAGCAAGGCCAAACCTCGCATGGCTGCTCATTATTCTTTTCCGCATATCCTCATACATTTTTAACCCTGGGTTATCTCATGTCAGGTCACCAGGTCAGGCGAAGTGACCCAACTACACTAGGAGTTCTAGGTGAGATAACTTCCACAATAATTGGGCGATTGATTTCAAACTTAACACGCGCCCTGAAGGGCCTCTGAAACTTACGCGCACTGGAGGGGGGGGGGGGCGGATTCCGCCCCCTAAGATCTTGGCTCCCATTAAGGCTAGAGCAACGAAATTCGCAGGATGGATGGACACGATAGTTAACTCTATTGTGTGCAAATTGCGTGACCTTAAGTCAATATCTTCACGGTCAAATGAGGTCAAAATAGCAAACTTTTCTCGTTTTGCTTGGCTTGGCTTGTCATTGTTATGGTTTGCTGTGATTGTGTTTAAATGCTCCAGAATTGCCAATAATGATGTTTTTGACATTGCTAATGATGCAATACATAAGTCAGATCCGCCATTTGACCTCAGGTCATCTATATATGAGCACTTTATCAGGTCATTACCTGCTCCAGTTACCGGAACCGGGCTGCCCACCTGACTGATCCGTTGGGCGGCTCTCACAATCGGATTCGCAAAGAAAGGAGTGAAATACATGAATAAAGTATAGAAACGCTTAGGCACACAATGACAAATAGTAGATTTCCGGATGTGTAGGGAGTAACATGCAAAGTGACATGAATCGCATGACTGTCATTTATTTATGACAACATTCCAGTTGACCAAGTTTGGTTCCATTAGCCTGTCATGATGACCTCGGCGACCTAACATGACTTTTAAATTACCCAGCATAACAATATGCATGAAACAAGTCGCTAGTGTTGTCAAGAACATTTCCCTTTTGCCAATATACGGAAGCACATCAGCGCCGATTTTTGTGGTCGGGCGCTGCGATTTTGTAAAGAACTTTAACGGCCCATAACTTAAAAATGTTTTGGCCGATTTGCATTTTTTCTTACTTTAACCAATGCGCCGGTCATTTCTAAGCAGGTACGGGAAAAATGGCGTATATCGGCCGGTACAATATGGAGTTGTGTACGAAAAATCGGAGGGGTGGGCGGATTTCTCCCTCCATCCCTCCGGGGTGTGTGCTAGCCTGTCATGAACTTGACCTGACTTGACCTCGGTGACCTGACATGACTTTGAAACAATGCAGCATAACAATATACATCAAACAAGTCGCTAGTGTTGCCAAGAAAACTTCCTTTTTGCCAATATACGGGAAGCGAATCAGCGCCAATATTTGTGGTCTGGCGCTGAGAAAATGTTTTGAGTTTATCGACCACTAACTCGAAAAAACAATTTCGGTCGATTTTCGTTTTTCTTCCTTTAAACAACGTGCCGTTCATTTCTAAGCAGGAACACAAATATTGGCGTATATCGGCCGGTAAAATCGACAGTTATCTACGAAAAAACGGAGGGGTGGGCGGATTTCGCGGCAATGGCTTCCTCATTATGAGGCTATAGTAAAGTATACAGATGTTTCCTGGTTACCTATTTGCTCTCAGAATGATCTAACAATGGTTGTGGCGTGTAGTTGGAAGCTATGCTCAATGTTGAAGGCTGAACTTACCGTCATTGTGCTTGTATCGCCCAGACGTGTCGATTGATACATTACATGCCCTCCCTAGGCTACTTCATGACCTTGGCCTGAGGTCATAGTTTCGGTTGACCTGACCTTAAATCATACCGCCCATTGTCGATAGCACAATCCTGGACTGTCGAGGACTGTCAAGGACTATCGAATATCGTTCGCCGTTTGTTTCTATCCGTTACAGGTCCTGATATGTGTGTCAATATCTGAGAGTCCCACCCGATCTGGTCGAATTTGACCTATGATGGCCCAGTAACCTGAATATTGGTCAGAGCGAAAACAAATTCGGAAACACTTTCGATAGAGCCTGTCGCCAGCTCTCCAACGCCGTTTTTCGTTTGTCGCTAGCTAGCATAGTTCTAGAGATCTTAGGGGGGAGACATCTGCCCCCCACGGACATGCGAAGTTGGCGCGTACCGCCGGACGTGCCAGTGGTAAAGCTTACTAGCAACTTCTTCCCAGTATCCTAAAACACTTCCATAAACTGTGTTCAATGAAGAACAAGGCTGGCTACTTGGGAGTAGTGAAAGATGAGAAAAGGACAGGATAGGCAGTCATGCATGTAAAGCCAACACCGGGTTTCAGTATAAAAATGAATGCATATATTTATATGTCGCTATATTTAGCCTTTTTCATCATGATATACCAGCAGAATAATGGCCCTTTCTACATGAGGTAATGATAACAGATTCAGCCTAGGACGCAAAATGTATTTTTCCATTAACTCAGTTTCCATGTCACTAGGTGAATCAATATACGGTGCACAATTGATGCAGTGGTGCAATTAAGATAAAATGGATCTCCCATTTCCTTGGTGAATCACGCTCAAAATCCAGCATACAATATCAGTAGGTTTTAGATGACGAAACACGAGTATGTTTTAGGATGTCCAACGTCAGTTGGTTAGGTTAGATTCAGTTAGGATATTTTTGTAATTTGACATTAGTGTTCTTCGTTAGCCACCAAAGACCCCATTTCCATACACTTACCATATTTTTATGTGGTGGAGGATAGCATGTACTGTCATTGTCAAAATAAGTGTTTTTTTTTCACTGTTTGAAAAAAAATGTACTTGAACGATATTATTATTATTACCTTGGTGAAATTACTTTTTTCTAGATATTAGCACATGAACTTGAACTAATGATTTGCTGAGTTTTCATTTCCCGTATAAATGAATATCAGCTTCCTTCAAATCACATCAGATAATGATGTGAATTGAAGGAATGTTTAAAATGTCAAGCGTGGCGGTGGGAGGGGGGGGGGAGGATGATGTGTGGCCTGGTCCATGGCCAGAATGAAACCAATGGACCGATCGCTGAGAACCCATCTGTGTAAGCCGAAGATGAACCACGAGAAGCGCTCTGGACTTGCCTCCGGAGCCTTAGAGGCCTGACGGTTTCCACCGAGGAATTCTTCCACACATTCAGAGAGATGGATGCAGCGTTTTATGTTGACCATGCCCAAGAACCCAACAATCTCAGCAGACATCCAAAGGTCATTGGAAGTTTCCGCCAGGTTTTGGAATCCAGATTCACTTCCATAGATAAAATGTCATTAAGTACTTTTCGAGGATCTGGACATTTATTCGTCTCGGGCTGGTACACAATAAGTCGAACGTCACCAAGCTCGCACAGCAGCAGCAGCGAAAAGCCGAGGAGTTTGCTCAGTGACTGCGAAGTGTGAGCCTCACTTGGGCGACACTTCACATTTAGATCAGTGTTTGAATCCTTCATTGTTTGGACGTATAGGTGCATCGCATGCCGTTGATCATATAGGTGCATATAAGGGCTTTTTATACAAAAAGTACACGAAATTAGACGTACGTGTTGCAGTTCCACCGAGTGTATGTCAAACTCAAGAACTGATATGTGCCTGTGTTTGTGTAGTCGGTAGCCTGTAGGTTTACGCGTACTCATCGTCCCACTACGGTGCTCTTGAGTAGTCTGTGTATATATGTATGTTGAGTTGTTCTCAGCCGCAGATGTCACGATGAGGGTGCTCCATCTATTGTTGCCAGCTCGTCAGATTTTATAAAGTGCCAGACATGTACGCACTAATGTTAGGTATTGTAATGTATTGACGCAATGCAATCTCATAAACCTATGTGCCTCACGTGAACCTGCCACCGATAGCCTTCTATGTTATGCGTTTGGTGGAGGCGAGGTGGCTCAGTCGGTAGGGTGCTCGACTCTTGACCGTAATATTATGGCTTCGAGGCCCGCAACCAGCGGAATTACCCAGTCCACCCGCGACAAATCGGCGTGAGAAGTTGGCGACGCTATATGACCTAGCAGTTAATTGCGTCATACAAGAACCCAAGATTCTTTTTCTGCTTCGTGTGTTTGCTTCTCCCAATATATGTCTTGTGTTGTGCTTCCTCGACATATCGTTGTTTTAATACGCACTCTGTTGGGCGCCGGAATATATATTCGTGTGCGCAAAATGACGAACGCAGTTGATGCGCCAAAAATACAAATTCACCTCCACCACAGAGTACACAACCGAGAAACAATCGGCGGTGGGAGAGAGGGCCTTCCTCAATCCTGGCTGCCTCGTCTTCCCCAGCTTTATGCTCCTCGTATTAACGTCTGATTGTTAAACAACTTGTGTTACCGTATCTATGTTGTGCTGTACTGCAAGATAGTGATGTTTCAGGTTAACCGTTGTGTTTTTATTCGTCTACGGGTGTGTTTTAAAGCTCCAGCCAATTTTTTAGGGGCCTGGCATATATTTGACACGGCTACTTTTTAGAGCTTTGTTGCTTTTTTGTACAGCGGTGACATGCTTGAGGTATGGGTGCATATTCGAAGACCCGATGTATTTATTTCGTGCCCGGTCTTTTTGTTCCTTTTTACGACCAATTCAATTTTTGGGGTTCAACCATATTTTAAGGCCTTGCCGCTTTTTGCGAAACTCGGGCTTTGGAGGGCCCGGCGCATTTTCGCCCTCCCGTTGTGCTCTCAGGGCCTCGCTGTGTATTTGAGGCGTTTATTTATCGCACATTGGTGGAACCACTGTATAACCTTGGTTCCTTCGGTATAATTTCCGGGGTCACGGTGCGACATTTCGTTCCTACGTTCATAGTTCCGAGGGACTCGAAACAGTTTTCTGGGTTCGACGCAACTTTTCGCGACTTCTGATTTTTTTTTTTAAAGTTCGAGTTTCGGCCTGATTTCTCTGGCACTTGGCGCTACGTGTCTCGCCGCAATTTTTGCAACTCCTCTGCGCTTTTTTCGTGGCCATACGCTATTTTTGAAGGAATCTGGGGCATGCTTGGAGCTTAGGATAAATTTTCTTCACTCGGACATATATTCTTCGGAATTTCTCCTTATTTTAGAGGGCACCAGCTTACTCTTTATCGAGTTCAGATGTGTTTTGTGGGGCCACGCTGTGCTTGCAGAGGAGTATTCGTGATGCCTCGACTCAAATTTTTGGTACTGCCGCCGAAATTCTGGGTCCAGTACGCGATATTTGGGGGCATCGTCGCGAGTTATCAGGGCGTGTTGTAATTAGCTCCACCCCAGCGCGATTTTGGTTGAATCAGATGCAAATTTTTGGGAGCCTGGTGTAAGTGTTACGGTGCCCACTGCATTCACAGCCCGCTACGAATTTGCGAATTTACGGGGCCCAGCGCGATTTTTTTGGGGAACCGGCGCGCTTCTTGGGAGCATACTCCTTCAGGATGTGGGGTAGCATTTTTCCCTTTAGAATGCCACTGCGGCTGCTCAGCGTTGTTTTCCCGCAGCTGGCACCATCGAGAGTAGAAAGGCCCTTCGGATAATTTTCTTTCGGGACGTATTCTGATTTGTTTCCGGTGCTCGGGTCGACTCGAAAGAGTCACCTTGTGATTTTTGGCGTCAGGTCTATTTTCTGTAAGCCCCCTGCAGGATGTTGTTGAGCCCCAGTGCGATTATTCGGGCTCGCGGTGCCTCGTTTTTTCGGTGCCCCAGCAGGATCTTTTCCGGGGTCCGACGCCTTATTATTGTGGATCGTTGACGCAGTTTTTCTGCTCGCAGGGTGATATTCCGGGTAGATATTGGTTCTTGGGAAGCCCGCTGCGACGTGTGGGGCTCCGACGCGGCGTTTTGGCCACAGCAAGATTTTCAAATGAAGCAGCCTGAATTATTTGGTCTAAGTGCGATTTTTTTTGGCACCGTGGACACTTGTTTTGATATCTTGCGCTAGTTTTAGTGGCTACACTTTTTTTTTGGGGGGAAGGGGCAACACGTTTTATGAACTTTGGAGCCATTGTTGTGGAACCGTTGGATCCATGAGTTATTTTTCGTGTCCGGTCTGTTCTTCGTTTCCCAGTTTCATTTGTTGGGTGATCCCAGGGAGACTTTGAAAGCCCCGGTGTGACCTGCCGTGCATCTAGTGATTTCCATGAGCCCGAACGATAATTCTTGGTACCCAAAGGCTCAGTGTGATTTTCACGGGACACCGGCCCGACCGTTTGCGGCCCCGTCGTGATTTTCTTGAACATCACAACACCCAGGAGCAAACTTCTGAGGCCTCAGCGTCATTACCAGGGGCTTCTGCGTGACTTTTTGGGGACATCCAATGTGAATTTCTGAGCCACGGTACGATTTTTTGGGGACCAAAGGGGATTTATAGGGAGCATGACGCATTTTTCCTGAGCTCGGCGGATTCTTGGGGGCCCCACAACCTGTCAGGAACTGCCCACAATGTCCTCATTCGGTATGCCACTGTGAAATGCAATGCTGCAACATAAGAATCCAGGGATAGTTCATCTGTTTCATCACTCGCCCGTGATTTAAACTCCCAAGTTCTTCAGACAGTTTGAGAAAAGTCAAACATCTGATACATGGATTGGCAAGAATGGAATTCAGATCACATATAAGGCAACATGAATACCATGGAATTCAGATCACAGTAGTTATGCTGCAATACATACCTTCTCCGCCGGCTGCTTTGGAGATGAATGCGCTCCTGAAGTTTGACCAGGGTTGGAGTAGAAGGTGGATGGAGCAGCACGGTAAAGGATATAACATATGGTTCAAAGAACTTATTTCTGTGTTCCTTTTTGGGTGTCATTCAACCTCCCAATGGAAAAGTGTGCATCTCCAGAGGAACTTAGTGGTCACATCATATTCAGCACAGTAATGAATACTAGGGATGCACCGGATAGCGAATTCTGATATCCGGCCGAATAGTATATCCGGCCAGATCGTGAGTAATATCCGGCCCGGATAACCCGGCCGGATACTGAACCCTTTAGGTTCCCACCACTCCACCTTTTTCCTCAAGTGTATGCATTAAAAATGCAGGTGATTGCAGGCCCCCCAAAACCCCTCTTCATTGACACGCGCCCTGGAGGGGGGGGGGGCGAAATCTGCCCACCCCTCCGGTTTTTCGTAGATAACTCCAGATTTTGCCGGCCGATATGCGCCATTGTTTGTGTACCTGCCAATAAATGACCGGCGCTTTGTTTAAAGTAAGAAAAATGAAAATCGACCGAAAATTTATCGAGTTAAAGGTCGCTAAAATCAAAAAAAAAATTCAGCGCCAGATCACAAATATCGTCGCTGATGCGCTTCCCGTATATTAGCAGGAAGTGTTCTTGGCAAAACTAGCGACTTGTTTGATGTACATTGGCATGCTACATTGTTCCAGAGTCATGTCAAGTCACCGAGGTCAAGTCAGGTCAAGTTCATAATAGGTTAACACACGCCCTAGAGGGGGTATGGCGAAATCCGCCAATCCTTCCGATTTTTCGTACATAACTCCATATTATACCGGCCGATATACGCCAAATTTGTCGCGCACCTGCTTAGAAATGACTGGCGCATTGTTTAAAGCAAGAAAAGTGGAAATCGGCCGAGAAGTTTTCAAGTTAGGGGCCGTTAAAGTAAAAACAATTCGCAGCCCCAGACCACAAAAATCGGCGCTGATGCGCTTCCCGTATATTGGCAATAGGGATGTGTTCTTGACAACACTAGCGACTTGTTTGATGCATATTGTTATGCTATATAATTTAAAAGTCATGTTAGGTCGCCGAGGTCAAGTCAGGTCAAGTTCATGACAGGCTAATGGAGCCAAACTTAGTCAACTGGAATGTGTCATAAATGCAAATGACTGTCATGCGATTGATGTCACTTTACATGTTACTCCCTGTACATCTCGAAATATACTGTTTGTCATTGTGTGCCTAAGCATTTCCATACTTTATTCATGTATTTCACTCCTTTATTTGTGAAGCCGATTGTGCCGAGCCGCCCAACGGAGCAGTCGGGATGGGAGCCCGGTTCCGATAACTGGAGCAGGTAATGACCTAATAAAGTGCTCCTATATAGGTGACCTGAGGTCAAATGGCGGATCTGACATCTGTATTGCATCATTAGTAATGTCCAAAACATCATTAATGCCAATTTTGGAGCATTTAAACACAATCACAGCGATCCATAACAATGAGAAGCCAAGCCACGCAAAACCAGACAATTTTGCTATTTTGACCTTATTTAACCTTGAAGATATTGACCTAAGGTCATGAACTTTGCACACAATAGAGTTCCCTATCGTGCCCATCCACCCTGTGAATTTCGTTGCTCTAGCCTTCATAGGAGCTTAGATCTTATGGGGGGGGGGGCGGAATCCGCCCCCCCTCGAGTGCGCGTTATTTTCAGAGGCCCTCCAGGGCGCGTGTTAAGCATGCCATTGCTTGCCGGAGGGGGGAAAATGGGCATTTTCACCCTCAAACGAAAATAGTGCGGGGAAAACCACGTTTTCGCCCCCCCCATCCCCCCATCCCCCCCACACCAACGGCGGCAAACTGAAATTTTTGCCGCATTACAGACAGGCCAACATCGCTCCCCCGCCCCCGTGGACACGACAAATACCACACCAACAATTACTTCCCTCCCCCCGCCAGGCCGACCCACCCTCAACCCAGTCGACGACAAACACCATGCAACATGCTCTCTCCCCCTCACACCCCCAGATCGACGACACAACACCACGCCAACATCGCTCCGTACACCCCCCGGTCGACAAGTGCTGGTTAATTCCCCCCCCCCCCACCCTTCCCCCCAACTGGAGCGCCCCAGGTCCCAAACCTCAGCTCAGTATAGAGGATTTTTATTTGCCGGCGCTTGGCATTTCGCTCACATCCGAAGTCCGTCGGAGCGGGACACCGGAGATGGAGGCGCCAGGGAAACATTTTGCACGCGCGCGCATAGCTTTTTAACAAAATTTGCTGGCCTGCTGCGGCATTCGCGTTGCCATTCATTCACCTCAGGCCCTTTACATTCACCTGGAACGCCAGGCGTCAGGGGCGTCCCTCTCCACAATTGTTTCAGGTTTAATCTTCTACGTAGTTGGCCTGCGGCTTAGGTGGCATGGCGGGACACTCATTCGTTTTGGCTATATTCAAACTGTGCGACGACAGCGATACCTATGCAGAATGCAGTCTGCAAAAGACGCTGCATGACCTGCAATGCGGTCTGCAAGATGGGCGCTGCATGACCTCTGCAGTCGATGCGCCCCTAAACCCCAATAACTAATTAGACTTATCAAGAGAGGCCACGAAAGCGCGGGACAGAAAACCTTTGGCACGATTCCGCTCCACAACCACGCGAAAATGAAACATCCGGACGAGTACGAAACGGCCAAGCAAGCGAATTGCGGCTGTTTTACGTCTGTCTGAACCTTTTGAGAGGAAGGTACGCCAAAAGATCTGAAGATTTCCGCTATTAAGAAGCAGCTATCGATCCAAGAATCATTTGAGTCGAGGAAGATCTGGGACATTAACGACAGCCGCGAAGGACATCAACAGGGCCGTCATGATAATGATGGCCGTGGACAACCAGCTGTTCTCAATAGTAGAAGACGACGGCTTCATCGACCTCGTCGCCAAACTTCAACCGCGGTATCTCCTGCCCAGCCGGCGCTACTTTTCCGACGCCATTCTGCCGAGGCTGTACGACGAAGTGAAGGGCGAGGTTCTGTCTGAACTAGAGAGCTGTGACGGCAGCTACGTCTCCTTCACGTCCAACATCTGGACATGCTCATCGTCGCAGGAAACGTTCGTCAGCCTTTTTGGCCACTGGATCAAGAGCAATTTCCAGCGTCGAGGCGTCGTCCTGAAAGCGGCCCACTTTCCGGCATCACACAGTGGCATCAACATCTCGGAGATGCTGACGAAGATGTGGGACGAGTGGAACCTAGTCAGAAGTCGGTGGCATCTACTGTTCTGTGACGGGACCTCCAACATGACTGGGTTGCGAGCTGGCCGATATTCCGACCGTCCACTGCACTATCCACCGTCTTCAGTTGGTGGTTAGCGACGCCATCCGGTCGCAGCCGGCTGTGAACTCGCACCTGACCAAGTGTCGGAAGCTGGTGACTCACCTTGGCCACTCGTCAGTGGCCTACACTACCCCCAAGGAGCTCTAGCGAGCTGAAGGCCTGCAACCGCGACTTCTGGTGCAGGACGTTCCGACGCGGTGAACAGCTCGTACTGGATGGTGCAGAGACTGGTGGAGCTGAAGCGGCCAGTTTTCTTCGATTCTTCAACAATTCTTCGATCTCACGAAGGAGATGAGCTCGGACAACGCCACGTTGTCCAGCGTCATTCCCAACATCACCTGCCTGGAGCCATACCTGACAAGGATTGATCAGAAGGCGGCCGGCGCCCAGAAACTACGCGAGTCATTGCTACAAGCGCTGCGCCTCCGCTTCCTAACCACAGCTGACAGCTCCAAAGCGATGAATATCCTTCTGGAGAAAAACTATGTGACTGCCACAGCGATCGACCCCAGATACAAGCTCAACTTCTTCAAGCAGTCCGAAGAAAAGGACAACGCCAAGACGCTGCTCCTCAGCGAGGTTCTTCAGCTGCTGGGGGCGCAGGACGAAGAAGTTGCTGCCACTGACAGCAAATGCGCCGACAGCCCCGCGTCTATCACAGGGTCAAGTGGTGAGGAAGACCTATTCGGCAGCTGCTTCACACAGATAGTGAGCCAGAGCCAGGCACCAGCTGCGAAGCGACAACGCCGTGACGGCCAGGGAAAGAAGACTGCAGCGGAAGAAGTGCAGAACTTCTTCACGCTCCCCCCTCTCACCTCGCGAGACGGACCCAGTCCAGTGGTGGGACGAAACAGGGCGAACAAGTTCGTTCCCTCGCCTGCGCGCTTTCTCGCGTAAACTCCTGTCCGCCCCGTCGTCCTCCGTGTTCTTCAAGAGAATGTTCCCGGAGTACGGTACAATCTTCGAGGACAGGAGGAGCAGGCTTCTGCCGCGCCGCGGGGAGCAGCTCCTGTTTCTTCACCACAATGTGAAGCTTTTCTGAACCAGGTCGTGTTTTGATTGACGTCACTCAGTGTAACTCAGTGTCACAGCGTCACTGAATGCTGAGTACGCACTTACAATCTTCGAAGGGACAATAAAGATCATACGCTTGGTAGTTTTTGTCGTCTGCTTGTGTTAAGGGACACCCAAGTGGTGAACACTAACTGGAAATCGTTGCAAGCAATGGAAAATATCCGGTATCCGGCCGGATAGCAAGAAATGTCCAGCCGGATAACGAATAGTTGAAAATTCGTGATATCCGGCCGGATACCCTGCCGGATAGTTTATCCGGTGCATCGCTAATGAATACTGCATTAAAAAAAAAATCAAAGTAGTGAGGGACTACCATGAACTGAAAAATGACCGAAAATTCCATGCAATATTGCAGCTTAAGGTAACCACCAGACAAGGTTTCCACCCATTTTACCTCCATTAAGCATGCAAAGGGGTCAGGTTTGGTGAAGTCAGGAGAGGTTAGACTTTGTTGTGAGGAAAAAGAAAATTTAAAGAATGCAAAATTCGAAAGACTAAAAAATACCAAAAAAAAGAGTTCATGCCAGTTAAATTAGGTTAGGTTAGGTTAGGTTAGGTTAGGTTAGGTTAGGTTAGGTTAGGTTAGGTTAGGTTAGGTTAGGAGTTATCTTACATTTTTTAAAACTTTGTTTTATGCTACATTACCTATTCGACGTCCTTTTGGGTGTTACTTCTACTCCCAATTGATAAGTATGCATTTATAGGGGAAAGAATGGCAAATTTGTGCTTTTAGGTGTTTTATGAATGTTTGGAATTTATATTTCCAATGCAATGTTTATGGATGTAACTATGATGAGACCACTCATTTTCTGTGTACATGGGCTTGTAGTTAGGTAACATGGCATAAAAATAAGCATATTAAAAATAAAACATAACCTAACTTAACATGGCGTAACCTGGTTGTGGAGAAACCAATTGTAAAAACAAAATTGTGAAAATTATCAGGCAATTTATTTTATTTTCCTGAAATTTTACAAACGAAAAAACATCAATCAACCTAACCTAACAAGATTGTTGTGCTTTAAGGTGGTAACAGGACAAGTTTGTACCAACATTTGTGTGTAAAAGAAAGAAATTGGCTAGGTTTGGTTATGTTAGGTTAGTTTGGGTGTTTTAAGTTTAATTTTTTGTTTTGCAAAACTTCCCAAATTAAAAAGAAAATGGATCTTTTTTAAGCTGCTATGTGGGGTAGGTTATGCTGGGTTAGGTTTAAAAAAATAAAGAAGAAAATATACTGCTTGACATTTTTGAAATGCATGTGTTGGTTTTCTTTTTCCAAATTGAGGTTAATTTAGTTTAGTATGGTTAATTTAGTATGTTTCATTTTTTTCTTTTTTCTTTTGTTTGTAATTTGTTATCCTATGTTACCTAATTCAAAGCCCTTTTTGGTGATATTTTGCTAACCACCTGAAAAGTAGGCATTTGTACAGAAAATGAGTGGTCCATCATCTTAGTCACATTCATGAACATTGCACTGAAATGATAAATTCCAAGAAGTCATAAAATTCCTTAAGACACAAATTTACCAAAATGAGTGCTCCCAGCAAGTTCATCACATTTCTAAACATTGCATTAAAGAAATCGGAAAAATCAGAAATTACCTTAAGCTGTAAATTTACCGAAAAGTATGCCCACCGGTGACATAAATGCAACATTGGGTGCCACAATCCTGAGAAAGCAAAGAAAGAAAGCAAAGAAAGCAAAGCAAAGCTGCAGAGAAAGCTAAGATCAGTAGAATACAAATATACATAAATGCAAACCAAAGCAACTCCTCTTGAAGACAAATATGGTAGTTTTGTGGTATTAACATAGAAACCCTGATCACAAATCCAAAAAAAAACATGGACTAGACTTGTTGAAGCGTACCTACCAACTTCTTCATCTACAGTTATTTGGTGAATTAAATATCAGCAAATCGTTTTAAAAGCACATTAAATATCAGCAAGTTGTTTGATAACCATATTAATCTGTATATATATCAAAAGGTATGAAGTATAAAAAAACGAATCAGATCGACATCACATGAGTTTGGCCACCGGGTTCAACACTGCGCTCAATTGCACCACAATTGTCTTACCTCTGCCATATTTGTCGATCGCCACGCAAATTGAACTTTAGACTGTGATTTATGTAACTGAACATCCTTGGATGCTACGAAGTTGGATCTTCCGAAGAACGGCCATCTCATTTATTTGGTGATAAGGTCTGACCTTGCATAACTACTCTTGTAAGCTATGGCTTAGTACCTACCTGCCAGCTTGCTTTCTTCAAGAATAGAAATTATACAAGTGTGAATGCAGCTCCTTGCTCACTTTTTCTTTCATGGTATCATAAACTATCAGATACGTTGGGTATTATTGGCTGTGATGCCCATATTATTGAATATATGCACATTGCCATTGGGCATACATGTGAGGAGGTACCTACTTAGGTAAATATCAAGCTTATTTGTGTGATGGGTTGGCTCTGAAGATAAATGTAGTCTGTATATCCTCTATCTCAATGATTGATAGTCATCAATGAAGTGGATAGTCAATTCACTATCCAATTGAAATCTGTTCCATTTCATTACAAAGTATATTGATTGCCATCAACTTAGTATTCTAAGTAGCATGGTGCTATTAATTTTTTCCTTTAGCTTTCCTATCAGCATAAATATAGCAGTGGTTATTGGGGGGGGGGGGGCAAAGGAACATTGAGAGGGCCAAGATCAACATTGGTGGGACCATGGCCCCCACAAAAGGATACAAGATGACGTCCCTGAATCCATCAGCATCTGCTAATCTCAGCATTTTATGATACTAGGTGTACTTGCACAGCGGAGGGAAATCCAGTTATTTTGTTGTTTTTTTTTGCACAACTTTCAATTTTGCAGCAAAAGGTGGAGAGTCAGGCCACTATCTAAACCTAATCTGTTTCTTTACAGTACAAAATACTCTTGTTAATATCAACTAAGTTTTCTATACTGCATGATGTTTTCTTCTTTTTTTCTTTTTTTCCTTCAGCTTTCTTATGAACATAAAAACAGCATGGCTTATTGGGGGACCAAATCAACATGGGGGGGCAAGATCAACATTGGTGGGGCCATGGCCCCCACCAATGTTGGGCCAGCCTGTTTTTTTTAGACCCCATGCGGTCTCTGGGCCCCGGTGTCCTTTGAGGACCCCGTTGTGCGTTTTTTTAGAGCTGCAATTCATGTGAGTGTTTAAGTCCTTGACGCATTTGACCAAACTCCGTACGCGTTGGAGGGCCCGGTGTTTGTTGTCCTCCAATTGTACCCGTAGGATCCCGCTGTCCTTATTTGGGGCCCCTCGCTCAAATTTGTGGGATCCCAACACTATATTCGAGGCTTCGGTATAATTCTAGGAGTCCCGTCACGACTTTTCGGACCCATGCGCATGGTTCGGGGCATCCGACGCCATGTTTCTTGGCTCGATGTCATTTTTGGTGGGTTTTGAATTATGCAAAGTTTGAGCCAAGCCCTGTTTGTTGGGCCCTCAGCGACATGTTCTCGTGTCCCTTCGCCAGTTGTTTTCTAGCTCCAGTACGTTTTTGGTGCCGTATGCGATTTGTTAAGGTATCTGGTGACATGTTTGGGCTAAGAAGCGATTTTCTTTGTTCTGACATTAATTTTTTAATCTCTCTTTATTTTGAAAGGCTCTGGATTGATTCTTATCAGGTCCCAATGCGATTTTGCGGCCACGCTGTGCTTATTTGGGGCCATCGACGCTAATTTTTGGGACCCCCAAAGGGAATTTATAACCCGAACAGAATGTATCGGATACCGACAGGAATTGTGGGTCCCAATGTCGATTTTTAATGGTCTAGGGCGCTAGTTCGCGCGATGCGTTGTACCTATATGGGACCAGCGCGATTTTGGCGGTCCCAGCGCAAATGTTCGGGCCCGGTGCAAATTTTTGTTTGGTGCTCACTGCATTTATTGATAACCGCTAATTTTATTAGCGGTCATAGCTGAGCATAATAAATAAATAATACATATGATTTGATTTATGGGAGCCAACCTCTTCAGGATGGAAGGGGAGGAGTCATTTGCCTCTTTGATATCCCTTCAGAGTAGAAAGGCCCATAGGATAACTTTTTTCGGGACCTGCTCTAAATTTTGTGGTGTTCTGATAAACTAGATGGAGTCCCTATATCATTTTGTGGAGTCGACTTCTGTTTTTTGTAAGCCTTCTGCGCCATATTTTTGGGGCTCGGTAGGTACGATTATTTGGGCTTCAAGTGGCTTTATTTTCAGTGCTCCCAAGTGCTTCTTTTCCGGGGCCCGACGTGGTTTTTGAGTCATTGACGTCACTTTTGTGGCTGCAGAGTGCCATTCTGGATAGGAATCGATTTTTGGAAAGCCAACTGAGACTTTGGATGCTCCTACACTACATGTTTGACCATAGTGAGATTTCCAAGGGTAGCGGCGCGATGTTTTTGAGTCTATGTGCGTTTTTTACCATGTTGTCATGTGTTGGGATGCCTATCGCGAGTTTTAGTGGCCTCGACAGGTTTTCGGGGGCACAACATGTTTTGGTGGCTTTTGGAGCGATTGCTGGAACCCTGGAGTGATCTTTCATGTCCGGACTGTTTTGTCGTTGCCCCGGCTTAATTTATTTGATGTTCTCGATCGGACTTTTGGAGCCCCGGTGCGACCTGTCGAGGCCATAGCCTGATTTTCAGGGGCCCTGGTCCGACTTTTCGGGGCACCAGCGCACTTAGCCGGGGCTCCGGCCCAACCTTTTGGAACCCAGCGTGATTTTAGGGTTCGGTCTGTCCTTTTGGGGACCAGCGTCATTTTCAGGGGCCCTGGTGAGATGTATTGGCCCCCAGCGTGATGTCCAGGGAAAAGGCGAGATCTTTGAAACATTTAGCATGATTTTCCGGGGTCCTGGCTCGACTTTTCGGGGGATCAGCGCGACTTCTTCGGGGCCCGGCGGTATATTCATGGACCCAGTCCCGCATTTTGAAGCCCCGGCATCATTTGTATGGTGCCCGGAACTATTCTTTTAGGTCCCCAATGTGATTTTCATTGGCCTTGGTGGAATTTTCGGGAGTCCAGCGTCATTTTCAGTATACCACTTCGCATGCTCCAATGATTTTATAGCCTGACAATGACGTCTGTGGAATGCATCGCACAAAATCGATTTTCCTATGCTAGGTTAACTGCTTCCACCATAGGTAGTGCTAAAAATATATATCCTGCAATTAGCCTAAATTCATCCATTATCTTTCTTTTAATTATATTCGGCGTCCTTAAATTTCAGCCTTGACGTAAGCATCACTGAACAATGAAAAGCCTTGATACCAGTCTCCGTTGTAATTATGTACTTTAGTACTCTTAATCAAAACGTCTTGATGCATGCCAAAATGTCTATTGAACATATTCTGGGATCAGTCATTGCTAAGCAGATGTTGTTACGTATGCCATGAGCCCACCAAGTGACCGAACCACTTCTGTTGAACGACATAATTCGAATTCAATATATAGCGTGCTGTCAGTGCCACTACGCATTTACCAAGCTGAAGATCCACTCGGGTCAATTACCATGCTCGTCATGAGCATTCTCAGGCCACTTAACAATCATCACCCGTCGCTCGTCACATCATCACTCTTCATATCACTCCTCATGTGACCTCGTCAGGTCGCATCACGAGCGCCTAGTCCTCTTGAGGGATTCTGAGATTATGAGATGCGTTCTCACACTTGAAGTTTATATAATACGGTGTGTACTTCATTATTGTATCTATGCTACCATAATGCATGATGCAAATAAGTGTTTTGCTATATTGGATGCCAGTACCGATGATACCCAGACATCTCACTCAAAAGACTGGGCACCTGTGTGCTATACACAACTGTGAAAGTCCATAGATATATGGAAATGTTTACGTTCTGTTCCACACTACAGTCACGGTATGGATGTATTGTGGAGTAATTTGAATGCTTCAATAATCTAAATGCATGTAAACATTGAAGTCGAGCAACTAGGACCAAGGTCATACATAATCCATGTCAATGTAATATTAGGGCAAGAATCGTCCACTTGCGAATTGTATGTCTTACCTTGATTGTGTTACGTTACAGCTTTCAGCCTATATAATTTTCTACTGTAGGAAATATTAGTGAAATGGAGGACAATATGCTAGCAGTCAGAGGACCACCGTGAAACTCTAGTATGAATGTATTTTGGTACTAGCTGCCACATTATCTGCTTTGTATAACATAATATATCGTTTAAATATCCACAGGTCTATTGCATTACACGAACTCTTGAATTAGTCGCGTCGTTGTAAGGACATGTCCATGTGTGCATGACTTGAAAATGAAGTGCTATGGTACTATATGTGTAACTTTTACTTAGGTATAGATTGCAAGGAGTTTTTCACTACTTCAAATGTGTGCATGCCAGTGATACATTATTCGCGAAGTAGGTGAGATATACCACTTTCTGAGCACAGAATAGACATTCTGTCCCAGAAAGTACCCACCATGTGCTTTTTGTTTACTTATGAAGCCTTCACGACTCGTTTCGAAGAGTATTTCGTGTAAAATAGAATGCTTATGCTCACCATAATGGATTGTTATAGACAAGCATCTCAGAACGCAGTTTCAGTTACAAAGATTACCTGCCATGTGGGTTGTTAAGCAATGTCATCTGCTGATAGCATGGTATTGCAATCATTAACATTGGTATCCCTATTTTAGATGTCTTTCAAAGTACACGAAGAGCATTCACTTGTGAGTACACAATTGCCTGAAAATTGAGTTTGAAGGACTAAAACTATTTTTAATTCATATGTTTCCATGACAAATGACGATATCCTACTGTACTCGTTTCGACATCCCACACCTAACCAAAATCCATTATTTTAACACTCGCACGTCCGGCGGTCCGCGCCAACTTCGCATGTCCGGGGGGGCAAATGTCTGCCCCCTAAGATCTCTGGAACTAGCTAGCGACAAACGGAAAACGGCGTTGGATAGCTGGTGACTGGCTCTATCGAAGGTGTTTCGGTCATTTTTCGCTCAGGTCAACATTCAGGTCACTGGGCCATCATAGGTCAAATTTGACCAGATCAGGTGGGACTCAGATGTTGAGACATATCTCAGGACCTGTAACAGATATAAACAAATGGCGAAAGCTATTCGACAGTCCTTGAAATGCGCTATAGACAATAGGCGGTGTAATTTAAGGTCAGATCAACCGAAACTCAGGTCATGGTCATGAAGTCATGACCTCAGGTCAAGGCCTAGGGAGGTCATGCAAGGTATCAATCGATACGTCTTGACGATACAAGCACAATGACGGCAATGTCAGCCTTCTAGCTCAATGCAGTGCGATGTAATGCGCATAAACGTGTAGTGATCTCAGGTGACCTCAGAGACCTTGGTGAGGTCACTGAGCAAAAATGTCAGCGGTAACATTGAGCACAGCTTCCATCTACATGCCACAACAGTTGTGAGATCAATTCCGAGCGCAAATATGTAACTAGGAAACATTTGTATATTTTACCATAGCCCTATAATGGGGAAGCCATGGCAGCGACCTGACCTAAGGTCAATGCTACGAAAAAAAACCCGATATACATATTATGGTCCATGATGAGACCATCACCTGCTATAAGTTTGAAATCAATCGCCGAATTATTGTGGAAGTTATGCCACCTAGAACTCCGAGTGTAGTTGGTTCACTTCGCCCGACCTGGTGACCTGACCTGAGATGACCCAGGGTTAAAAATGTATGATAATATGCGGAAAAGATCAATGAACAGCTATGCGAGGTTTGGCCTTGCTAACCCTATCAGTTTGGCGGCAAATGATGAAAAACCGGAGGGGGGCAGGTATCTGCCTCCCCCCGGACGTGCGCAGGTTAATACTTGTGCATGCTGCTTTTGGGAAATCTAAACGTCTGAAAAGTGGAGGGCCAACTACTGTTGTTGCCCCCCTGTCTTCGAAAAGTGGATTGGCCATGGCCCCTGACCCCTATGCTCGAAACTATGACTTACACCTATGCTCGAAACTATGACTAACCTAGTTAACTGTCCATTCTAAGCAATGCAATCTACTATTCTAAGTCGTAGCATAATAGCCCAGCAAGAACATTACTAAATACCGGAACAGTCACATAAGGACGAACCATCCAGTTGCAGGCCGACTACAACTGTTGATTCAAACAAAACCACTCACAAATCAGACTAAAGCCGATTCAAAACTAGGGCTACGCTTCCTATGCGTATAAAAAAAGCAAACTGGAAGCTACCCAAATGCAGTCATGAAAGCTTAACATCAGATCTGGAATACCGGTTGGATATTAAGCAATATATAAGTTAAAAGTACCTTGCCACGAACCAAGAACAAATCAAATGTGATGTTTGCACCAATTCATCTGTATCAAGTTTCGTATCAGAATATTTGATGTGGGAAATTATTATTGAATATCTACATCTTCAATTGTTATTATTGAATATCTACATCTTCAATAATAATTTTCGATTATTATTGAATATGTAGATATTCGATAATAATTTGGAATAGTAGAACATTTAGACTTTTCATTTTCGGGAAGGCAGAAGTGAGGTAGTCCCCATCAGACGGTTGTAAATACAACCATGGGATATACAATATGTGTAAGCCCTGCAACAGTAGAGTCAAGACTTTGTGATTGGTGGGGGGGGGGGGGGGCTGGTGACCTCAAACTCAGCTTCAATTTTCCACTGGAACTATATCACAAACACCTGTTATGGGGAAACACAATGAGTCATCCCTAATTTAAGGCGTGGAGGAGTCGGGGTGCACTACTGACGTCCTGTGTTATTGGATGACATTCGTGTTATGCGCATACATTTTGTTGCTCCGGTAGGCAGGTCTATAAGTAGGCAGGTAGATAAAAACACAAAACCATCGCCAGCTGTCAGACGAGCACACGCATCGACCGGCACAACATTCAGACCGACGTCCACATATTCCCGTACGAGAGACCGGTGTTTAATACATCACGAGTTTAGTGCATCACTCGATTTCTCTGAAACTAAATGACAGATTGCAGGCTAAGCCGGCCCATCGGAACGGCGCGCATGCACCGTCTGTCCAATATCAGCGCCAATCAGGGTGTGCTGTATTTTATGACTTGCAGGTATTTTTTTAGTGTCCAAATGAAGTGAATTGTCTTCTTTGGGCATTTATCGATATATTATTGACACATAGCATGTTCATTCACATGCATTAGCCCTCCTTCCTGCCAATTATGAGATGGAGACCTCTTTGGTTTGACAGGTTTCGGCATGTCGAAGAGACACGAACACGTTACGGGGCAAGTTGTACCAATCCGGGTGGAGCATGTTCTCGCACTAATGCGACTTATTCCAATTCATGTGAAACCTGCAGCGTAAGGTGTGGGCATCGGAGACATAGGGCTGGAGTTCAACCAACTTAATGAGGAAGGGGCAGAATCCCTCCAGCTTTGGATGATCCGAGCGCACATCTCCCCACAAGAGAAGATATCTCGTAAAATTATTGGTGGTGCAAAAGGCTTTGATACCATTTGTTGCAGTTGTTGCGCATTTTATCTTTGAACATCAGCTATCGCGTAACGCCATGTTAAATATCACGAATATTGGGCTGCGCGTGCCTACCCCAAAAACACCAACACGAATTTTCACTCTTATCTTCGGAGTCGCCCGACCAAAAAAAACAATATAAGAAAACGGCCCCTCAAATTCGAAAACTCCTGCTGCCCTGGCCGATGCATCCAGACATTGAGTGAGTGACCGCGAGCAAGGTTAAGAGAATCGTCTCCCCGTCGATCTTGGCCCGAGTTCTGGGTTAAACTTGACAAAAAAATAAACATGCATATTAACCCGTCTCGTCTTGGGCGGTCTTCAACCCCCCTCAGGTTTTTTCGCGGATATTGAACGAACGGCGCACGGCAGTGCGTCAAAATTTGGCATACCTTTTCCCACGTCAATTTGGCATGCTCTTTCAAAATTCCGAAGTCAGGTCATCTAAAGTCAAGGAGTTAGGCAAGGTCAAGTGAGGTCACCTCCAAAAACGTTAAACCAGTCGTCACACTTTAACGGATACAGATATTTTAATGAAACCTTCAGCGTTTGCTTATCTTTAGTGATGCAATAAAACGTACGAGAGGAATTTTTAATTTTGATCGTTTTTGATTACATATAAATTTTGCATATTTGCCTATTGCAGTTTAAATCGAAGATTCTGGCTTAGGTAAGCATTTTGTATTGGGGCAAGTTGACTTCCAACGTTTCTAGATCTGTTCTACCCATTAGAAAATGAAAATTTAAGAACTTGAAAACTGAAAATATTTGAAATTTTGAGAGAAAAAAAAATTGGGGGGTCCAAAAAATTGTATGGTCCTGGTCGATTTCGCTCTCCTTTTCTGATTCCAAATGATTAGCCCCCGAGTGACGTCACTTTTGTGGAATATTTTTAGGGGTGGATCCGGACCCTACTCGTCGAGTGCTTTCCGATGACACCTCTTTCGTTTCCGCGGGAGGCTCAGTTTGGATTTTAGAGGGGGTTACTATCCGCACCCCCCCCTCCGAGGCGGGGTGTGAGGATCTGACCGGAGAGACGGAGCGGGTTAAGAAAACTGAGTCTCGGAGCAAGTGGACGATGTCCGAGGAGCAGGCATTTAGGTTGTAACGGAGCTGTTTTCTTTTTCGGCTACACACCCTCAGCAGGTGTACACAACTGCGTGCCATTAGCAGGGGTGCATGATCGACTGACAGGCTGGGGAAGGCAACTAACCGCTGCTCTCCATCTGCCCAGTGACTGAAATCTTCGATTTTTTGCAACTTCCTTTGCGGAGAATGAATTTTCACTTTATAGTTTCGGGGCTCCGGTCAGAGGAGGCAGACTGACAAAAAAAAGAAGATATAATTCTGGCGCTCCCACTCCTCCAGGAGATCGATTCTCTCAATTATCGTCATGTTCATGCATCTCCATGATTTTAGAGTAAATGTCACCCAGGTGTCGATTTCTATCCTTTCGGACAAATATTGACCTGCAATAGTTTCCAATTTCAACAACGGGACTTCATGGGGCTGGTCTTGAATTTATTTCAAATATATGCATGGCCTCGACGCAGCGACGGATTCTGAGCAGGCACTCTGAGTGAGGGCGACTAAGGATATGTGTCCCCCAGATAGACACGTGGCCTAGAGGACTCTCGAACGCCTCCTCTGCTCAGCGAGTTTTTCAGTCGAATGTGCCCCTTAGAGTAGACAATCCCCTCACCCTTCTCGGGAAATAGCGCAGCTCCAGAGCAGGTACCCCCAACAGATCAAGATTTATGGATCCGCCCGTGCCTGACGTATTGGATCCGCCCAGTCATATTCAGAAATTACCACTTACGGCTCTGATCGGCAAATAATCCATATTTAATCTACCGGCATTGTGATTCGGATGACTTGAGCCCGCCCTGGATCTTCATTCAGCACGGCTAATCCCCGTCATCTGAATTTGGCAGATGAAAGTGAAGAGGGTCGTTGTTGATGAACGTAGATGGTGCAATGTTCGTCACAACCCTGTCACTGCACTCGGCGTGGCTAATGCATATTTCGTTACGAATACGATCGTTTTTGGTGCAATATTCCCCAAGGGACAGCAGTAGTTCAAGGAGATAGTTCATCTAGTGATAAAGAACTCCTCAGGGTGAAAAAGCCAAAAGTGGTTATGGAGCATTTGTTAAGTGTATGATGCTTAATGCTCGAATGCTTGAGTATCCGATCCAAATTTGATGAGTTCAAGTGTTATGTTGCTGAAGAGGAACCAGATTTTGTTTGCATTACCGACGCATGGATCAGTGAAGGGTATTTTGGAGATAACTTGCAGGACTATGAGATCCAGGGATACAATATGTTTTCATGCAATAGGGATCCACCAATAAAAGGGGGTGGTGTAATGCTCTATATGAATAGCTTATTCAGTTCTCAAAAAGTAGCAGGTGGGGATAAAAATGTGTCTGTGGAGTCCACATGGCTTGATGTCACTGTGGGAAAAGGCAACGGCAATACTCTGAGAATAGGAGCTTTCTACCGATCAGGAATCCTGCCACATTCTCAGCAACTGGAGCTTGACAAGGTGATTTGAGAGGAAATCAGTAGAAACTTTCAGAGGAAGTGCCTTATTCTTGGTGACTTTAATCTAAAAGGATATGAACATGCTGGTGTTGGCTCCCATCATGCAAAATGTTTAGGAAATGCCTTGAAGAGGACCTGTTCTTACACCAGTTTGTATCGGAACCTACCAGGCATGGCTCATTCTTGGATCTTGTATTCTCGGATTTAAGTGACTTGGTTCAAGACTTGACTGTAGGAGAAACTCTGGGAAGAAGTGACCATAACATAGTTAGATTCAAGGCACATGTAGGGGAAATTATTAAGGATAATTTGCTAAAGGTTCCAAATTTGAACAGAGCAGACTTTGACTGCATGAGAGCGGCTTTAAGTGCCATCAGATGGGAAGAAGAATTCTCCAATTTAAATGCCTGTGAAATGTGGGAAAAGTTCAAATCTTACTTGAAGGAAATTCAGATTAGACATGTCTCCCAAAAGCAAAGACTCAAAAGAAGGGTAGGAAAGCCAGTATGGCTTACACCAGACTTGATAAAAGCAATTAAGGCTAAGAAAACTGAATTTAGAGTCTTTAAAGAAGCTTCAAATGTCGTTAATCTAAAGGCGTATCGAAAAGCTAGACACTGTAAAGCAAAAAACCAGAGCAGCAAAGCGAACAAAAGAACTGGATTTAGCTAGAAACTGTAATTGGGACAGTAAAAAGTTCTTTAGTTTCTACAAGCTGAGTAAAGTTTCTAGCACAATTGGTCCACTGGAAGTAAACGGGACTACATTGGGTGAGGATAGTGAGATGGTTGAGGAGCTGAGCAAGCAGTTTAAATCAGTGTTTACATTGGAAGATATGACCAATCTGCCGACCGTACACCATAGTTCAGTGACATGGGATCTGACAAATGATATTGATTTCATTGATAGTGATGTTGTTTACAATCATATCAGGCAAATAAAGCCAAACAAGGCAGCAGGACCTGATGATACTTATGCTAGGGTGTTGCGGGAAACTGAAAAGGAACCGGCATTTCCACTTAGTATAATATTTTGTAGATCAGTTTCACAAAATGAAATTCCAACCGATTGGAAAAGGGCAAATGTAGTTCCTATTTTCAAGAATGGAGAAAGAGGGAAAGTTGAAAACTATAGGCCAGTAAGTCTCACATCCCTAGTCTGCAAGGTACTCGAATCAATTATCAAGGATATAATAGTTAGTTATCTGGAAGGTAGCAGATTGATTCAAGATACTCAACATGGGTTTAGGAAAGGACGATCGTGTCTCACAAATCTCTTGACTTTTTTAACTTCGCCACATAACAATTTGATCAGGGAAATCAGGTTGATGTAGCATTTCTTGACTTTAGTAAGGCCTTTGACAAGGTACCCCGGTTAATGATACAGCTTCAGTCCAAACAGTACAAACGGTTAATAATACAGCTTCAGTCCCATGCTATTGCAGGTATCATCTTACAATGGATAGAGTTGTGGCTTTCAGATAGACAGCAAAGAGTGATGCTAAATGGTACAAAGTCATCACTGCAAAATGTTCTTAGTGGAGTCCCCCAGGGGTCAGTACTGGGGCCACTACTGTTCATTATATTTGTAAACAACATTGGAAGTGGCCTAAGCAGTAAAGTTTTGAAATTTGCGGATGATTTGAAGATCTTTAGGGCAATAACAGGTCAAGATGAGCATATCTCGCTGCAAAAAGACAGACGAACTTGTCAAGTGGTCCGAAGAATGACAAATGAAATTTAATTTTGATGAGTGCAAAATCATGCATGTAGGTAAGCAGTATATGAAGGCTCCATACTTGATGGGTGGCCAAGTGTTATCAGTGACTCAAAAGAAGAGGGATTTAGGTGTTATTCTAAACACAAAATTGGGGGCATCAGAACAGACCAAGGAAGCCAGGAAGAAGGCACTGAGAATGCTTCGGCAATAAATAGGAATGTATCATACATAAGTGAGGAAGTGATCAGGAAGCTTTACTGTGCATATGGCAGGCCACATTTGGAATACTGCATCCACGCTTGGTCTCCTAGCTATGAAAAAAATTGTTGGCTTTTAGAGAGAGTACAAAAGAGGGCTATAAAAATGGTTAATGGCATAAGCAACCTGGCATGTGAGGAATGATTGAAGAAATTGAATATGTTTTCACTTAGATATAGGAGACTGAGAGGAGATCTCATTGAGGTCTTTAAATTTGTCCATGGTCTGGAGAGCGGATATCTTGGGGAAATGTTTGAATTGAACAGAAATGATGCAATTAGAGGTCATACATTCAAAATTAAAGTTAACCACAGCAGAACAAGGTTAACGCAGACTTTCTTCACCAACAGGGTGGTAGAGCAGTGGAACCAGCTGCCAGAAAACATTGTCAGTAGCACCACATTAAACATCTTTAAAAACAGCATAGACAATCATTATAAGAATAGAGGGCTTGCTTTTCAGTATTACAAGGAGGGGTGATTGACAGATTTGGTGGGCAACTGGTTCAGTGTACAGAGTGTAACCAAGAAGGGCCCTTGTGGCTCATAGTTGCACTAATATTTTTATGTCTTTATGTCTTTATGGTTGGTGGAACTTTCCGCAATGGATGGTGGAACTTTCCCTAATGATTGATGTGGCTTTACCTAGATGTGGTTGGTGCATGTTTTTGGATGGCGATGCAGGTGCGGATGTAGATGTGGAGGGCGAGGTCGAGACCCGTCTCTCGGGAAAGGGGGAGGATTCAGGGAGGGTGGCGGTGGAGAGGATGGATTTAGGTGTGGTGGTGGGCACGAGGGAGGGAATGGGAGGTTGGAGGAGGGACGGGAGGTGGGAGGCGGGGATTTCAAGGTAGATGTTGTGATAGAAGGGGAGGGGCTTGACATGGGTAGAGGGACCGAGCAGGCCTCTCAGACCGGATGATCAGAGACCAGACCAGACCACAGAGGCCGATATGGATGACGCCTGGGATTGTTCATCCATGCCTTCACTTGGGAGTGGGACCTCGGTGGTTTCGGTGTTTTGTTGGAGGGGCTGTGCCTGCCTCTCTGGTATCGCCAGAGGCACTGCAAATGCTCGGAGAAGGGCTGTGAGCTGGATGATCACCTCGGAGGCCCTATCGGGCTGTATGTGCTGTGGAAGCAACACAGTGCCTTTGATGCGTATGATATTCCGGGATGCGACTTTTCATAAATCTCCCTGGCTTCTCTCAACACTAATTTGTTGTGTTTAAGTGAAATAATCCCCTTTCCTTTAATGTAGTTTGGGTACGCACAATCAAACGACGTGTGGGGTTCTTGTCCGTCATCAAAGTTAACCAAAAATAGGCTTTCCGAATTGCAATTATCAAAAGGATGCCCAGGGGGGGCACATTTGCTGCAAGCTGGGCGGTTTCGGGAATATTAAGCGGTGTGTTCACATTTTTGAAATTTGAAGCAGCTCATTGAATTTGGAAAAAAAACTGTCGTACTTTTACTCGTAGGTAGCCAATCTGATCTCGCGATGTTCTATTAGATGTTAAAATAATGTTGCTGGTTGGAATGAAACCTCGTCTCACTTTCATTTTTATGGCTGCGATGACTACGAAACTTGTCAGTCCGTCAACGATCTCATCCTCCGATACTTCCCTCAGATCGAAACAGTTTACAACTCCCCGCGAGGTGTCCTTTGTTTTATGAGGTTCTACTGTGATTGCAACTGCTTCATTTTTACCGTCCCTCCGCACACCGTACACAAACTCAGATGACTTAAGCGCCCTAGCTGCTTGCTCCGTTTCCGTGAATTCCACCTCCAGTGCGCCGTCTTTCAGTTTGTCACACCTTAAAATGCTTCCAAATCTGTCACAGCCGTCCCAAACTCTGAAACGGAGACATAGAAGCAATACTCTTGTTCTTTCCTCTGGACACAAACACACGAGGCACAGGAGCACCTTCCGTAGGAGTGTCATCACGATCTCGGTGAAAATATGGGTTAGTCTGGCCCTCACGAGAGGGACCAGAAGTGTGTTTATTTGTTCTGGATGCCATTTCGTGCGTTTGTTTTCGACTCCTCGGGCTCCTCACCTCATTGGGCCATACTGGGGGGGCGCCAGGCGTCTGAGGAGCTATACGGGGCAGGCGACGCCATCACCCGGCCGGGAGAGAGAGACTCACTATCCCCACCGGCATCCAGTGCAGCCCACCCCTTGACCTAAGCCAGCCGGGCCGGCAGACACTGGGGAGGATCCCAGGTCCCCGAACCGAGGCGACCGGCCACTCGACCCGTATGGGGCCCTACGGGCCCGCCCGCCGCTCCGGGATATCGGGACCAAAGAGGCGTGTCAGTCCCCCGTCACAACTAGCACTGTGCGACGTGGGACCTCAGCTTCCAGGACTCCGTCAACCCTGTGGGACGGGCTGAGGGGGCGCGGCTACCCCGATAAAACTGAGTTGGTAGGCAGGACCGGGGAAGCTGTCGCACCTGCTCATAGTAGATAGAGTTGGTGTTGTAGGGCCAGTTAAAGGACATGGATGTTGATATGGGATGGATATTTGAATAGGAGCGTATGGATGGAAGGACAAGTGAGGCACTGCTTGTCTGGCCCCTCGCTAGCTCACCGATGGACAGGGATTCCGGGTTCTTATGACACTCAATCTCCCCACCTCGTAAAAATGATTCCTCGTCGGGGGAGGGGGTGGAGCCGGGGTAAATTGCACAAACCATTGGCGAAAATGTCACCAACCACTGGTGAAAGTTGCACCAGCCATTGGTGGAAGTGAAGAAAGTCTGACAAACTATTAGTGAAGTTTACACCAACCAATCCAAATTCAAGACGTCAGGTTGCAATTTCAGGAAGCCGAAAGGCGTGCCCGCGAAGCCAAACGAACACGGCTCGTTCAAATGGAAAAAGTCAGGGTCAAGGACCACCAAGGTACAGACATGGCGCCTCCTCCAAACTCAGCCACCCCGTCGCCGCGGCGGCTAGTAGAGGGGCCGTGGGATCATCTGAAATGGGTCCTCCCCCGCCTCCACCTCAGCTGAGTGTCCCGCAGAAGCTGGCGCTTCCTCCATCTGGATCTCCGCCGTGGGGTGGCTCACAGAGGTGGGGTGGCCCCAGGACAAACTCACTGGGCCCTGGTCGGAGCTGCTTCCCTGAGTCCTCGATGGACTCTCCTTCAAGCCAGGGCACCAAGACTCAATTTTAAACCGCCTCCGACCTTTTCTAGCGACAATGACATTCACATGTTGCTATATAGTTTATATTCTTCTTTCTTTCTTAACTTACCAAGCTGTCGCCAGGTTTGTGATGAGTGAGTGAGTGAATTAATTATAACAGCCTGCCACCGATGGGTGATATCGGCTGTTTACGTCTTTGAAGTCGGTGGTAGTAGTTGGGGGAGGGGGTTGGGGTCATCGCCTTTGGGGTGAACATTGCAAGCATACATGGTTGTCAGGTCGTACACTGTTATTTCTTTCTTTCACTTTTGTATTCTAGTTTCATGTAGTTTTCTGTGTTTTTTTTCGGTTCTTTTTGTACTTCTATTGTTTTTTTGTTTGTTTTTTTTCCGTCCAATTGCTTTTTACGTTTGTTCCGGGTTCCGGTGTCGACCTGGCACCAGCCTGTTTCGATTTTTTTAATACATGTCATGGGCAGAGTTGGAAGAGACTAGGTTGAGTTGTTCGGATGTTTTTGTTCCTATGCTGTCTATTGTCGAATGGATTTGTTACGTGTTCTAGTTTTCATGGTTGCTGTGGTTGGTTTGTTAGTGCATGTAGTGCTTGTTTGTTGGTTGCTCGTGTTGTCGGTGCTTGGGTGGTCTGTGGCGTGGTTTCTACGGTGTCTAAGCTAATGTCTTCTTCTTCTGAGTCTGTTATTGGTCCGTAGTGAAGGGGGAGTTTGCGTCGTGCAGGTGGTGCTTGGGGTGGTTCTGGGGGAGTGATAGGGTGGTGGTTTGTGTGCTTGGCGGTGTGGTAGGGGGAGAGGTGCCTGTGCTTGTGCCGTGAATTTTGTGGTAGGGGGAGAGGTGCCTGTGCTTGTGGGTTCTGCCCGTATGACTATTGTATGGTCCGTCTGGGTTTCCTGAAGGGTGACTGTATGTTGTGTGTGTGTCTGCGTGGGCTGAGCGGGGAGCGGCGGGTACTGCTCGTCGCCCCACTCCCTGCCCGCGACGGGGCTATGTCCTCGATGTGGATAAGTTGGAGGATGTCTTTCTCCTTCATCCACGCAGGTCAAGCCCCGTCCCGGGAGCCGTGGTCCCGGCCGCAGCCCACGTATTTTATTTTCCCACTATTGCAATCGTTGGTGTCGTGTGGTTCGGCACAGAGGCAACATGTGGGGTTTGTGTGTTTGCAGCACACCTCCACCCCCCTCGTGTGGCCATATCCTTGACAAGATGAACAGCGACGAGGGAGGGGTGCGCGTGGTGTTTCTTTGTATGTGATGTAACCAGCCTTGACATGTGTGGGTTGTTGTTTGGATGTGAGTCAGGATGAGAATGTGAGCGCTTGGTTTGTTTGTGGGGGGAGGGGGCCAGCATACCGAGGAGATCCCTGGCTCGCAAATCTGCGAGCCAATCTCTACTCAGGCATCCATTCTAACTCCCATGCGTGTATAATCCCCTGAGAGGTGTGTGTCTGGTGTTATGGTTGTTTGTTTAAGAGGTGTGTGATGTGCTCTAAAATGTTTGCGTCCGTGGTGGTGCAGGCCTGGATCAAGAGCTCCCCAGATTTTAGAGGGCGTGCGTGTAGGGGAGCTTGTGTCTGACGGTTGATTTCAGTCTCCACCTTCCAGGGGGTCATAGGCCGACCAACGACCCGGCGGCAGAGATATAAATCACCTGTCGGTTCGCTCGTTGTGGTGTTAGGCATGGTGCGTAGGAGTGTTCAGTGTGGGTCTTGGGTTTGGTGGTGGAGCAGGAGAGAGAGGAGAACACTTTAAAAATATCGGCGGTATTGGGGGGGGTTGGCGGCACCGCCGGACCGATCTGAAGTGAAGTTGCAGATTCAGCAAGAGATGATAGTCCAAGGCATAGAGGGTGGAGTTGCAGTGTAGGGTGGAGCCGAGCGTCCGTGGTGCAGAATAGACGAGATGGTAGCAGCTGGTCGAGCGGCTTGTGGTCGGTGTCCTCCGTGGGCTTGGTGTCCTTGTCATTGGACAGCTGGGATTGGCGTGGCTTGCGTACCACGCCATCGGTGTAATCCGTCCGTTTTGGTTTCCCCGTGCTGATGCACGTAGGCAATGACCGTAATGTTACGCCAGTGGCGCCGAAGCCTCTTGTTGGTGTTCAGCCTCGCGATGCCCTAGGCTGCTGGTCCAATCAAACTCTGGTTTTGCGAGATGCAAAAGAGCATGGCGTTCTTCGCTTGGTTGGTTGGTTGCGAGAAATCGTGGATGAGAAATCGTGGATGTCGGAGGAGGTTTGTGATATACACTCTTCATTTTGTATAGTTATATCTTTTGACCACGCGCATGTCTTACTGTATTAACTTCCCCACATGGTAGTTTTACAGTGGAACTGTACGGGAAATAAATCCAGCCTCAATGACCATCAGCATCTTTTAAGTTCCCGAACGCCGTCGGTTGTATGCATACAGGAAAGGAAACTGGCTCCAGGTGCTCCGCTTCAACTAAAAACTACACTGTTTTACGAAAAGACGTACCATTTACTACCGTATCGCATGGTGGTGTGCTCCTAGCCATACACCACAGTAGTCCTTCTCGACAAATACCCATCTCTTCTGCTCTCCGTGTGTCGCAGCGAGAACAGCACTAAATCACCGCGCTGTTACCATTTGCAGTATTTACATTCCGCCTGCACTGCTTCTTCTCTCACCTGAAGTAGCTAGCCTTCTCGCGCAGCTTCCAACACCATTTATAATATACAGCGTGTTCAATGCCCACCATCCGCTTTGGGGTCCAGCCGAACCAGTGCACGTGGTCGGGAGCTGGAAAGTATAATAAATACTGATTGTGGTAGCATACTTAACACCGGAACGCGAACACCTTTTAAGCTTCCAACTGGTCAAACTTCCGCACTGGATCTTCCCCTTTGCAACCCACGGCTATCCCCATACATCGAGTGGTATGTTGCAGACGACCCCGTCACCAGCGATCATTTCCCAATTTGGATACAATTCTTGGAGGACGTCGCCGTAAGGCAACGACCCCGAAGAAAAAGGATTTTCGAAAAAGCAGACTGGGACTTTTTCCAGTCAGATGCTCAGGAGAAGTTCAGCGACGGCTTCGAGGATCTCTCGATTGAGGAATTTACTGCAAGGCTGGTACAGTGCGCCAAGGACAATGTCCCTCGCTCCTCGGGTATATCTAAACGTATTCCAGTTGTACGGTGGTCTGACAAGTGTCGTCATGCTATTCGTGCCCGTGGAAGAGCGCTTCGTGCTTTTGACCGCAGATGCTCTTCCGAGAACCTAATTGCGTTTCGGCAAGCTAGGGCACGTGCAAGGCAAGTCATAGCATAAGCCAAGCGTGCGTCCTGGAAATCATACTTGAGCAAACTGAACCGTTCCACAAAAATATCCTCAGTATTGGTGCAAATAAAACGAGTCTCGTGACGGATGACACCAGCGGCAGCACCAGCTCTACATGTGAATGGACATGATTACCTAAGGCCAAAATAAGTAGGAGAGGAGATCGCTCGAACACTCTCTGAGCGATGTAAAAATACTTGTAGCGCACGGTTTAATCAATTCAGAATGCAAAGGGAATCGAATATTATTGACTTTAGCACCACCACCAGTTTTTCTTACAGTGCATCTTTCACCATGACTGAATTTAACTTCTACAATTTCATTACTTAGATCCGTTTCCGAAGGATTTGATATGGTGCACAATGGTATTATTAAACGATTACACAGAGACACTCGAAACTCTCCTCTCGCTGTACAACGCCATGTGGGAAGAAGGTACATTTTCCCCGTCGTGGCGTGAGGAAATTATTGGCCCTATACTTTAACGAAATAAAACAAGTAGTGATCCACTACATTACCGAATGGTGTCCCTCACATCAGGGTTCTGCAAACGTTTCGAAAGAATGGTAAATACGAGGTTAATGTGGTATCTATAATCCACTAATCAGTATAATAACATCAAATGTGGCTTCAGAAAACAAAGTAGTACAATATTAATCATATTCTAACACTAGACTCGACCATTCGCACTGGTTTTAGGACACATCGACATACAGTGGCTATATTTTTTTACGTTGAAGGTGCGTTCGACACAGCATTGCGCTATGGAATTCTGAACAAATTGTATGGCATTCGCGGCCCCAATGGGGTTTTTCTAAGCAATTTTCTATCCGAGCGATATTTCCGAGTGCATGTGGCTGGAATTCTTTTACAACATATTTCTGGAAGCAGATGATGTGCCACAAGGAAGTGTTTTAAGCGTAGTATTATTCGCCCTTTCCATAAATGACATAGATGATCAATTACCACTACCAATAGGGCGGGCTCTCTTTGTGGACGACTTTTCCATGTGGAGCTGCTCCCATAGTCTTCGTAGCGTGGAAAGACAACTTCAGTTAGCTGTTGGGAAATTGGAAAAGTGGTGCCACACCACGGAATTCAGTTTCTCTTCGACGAAGACGGCACTCATCCACTTCTGTCGCCGCAGGCAATGTTCAGATCCTGTCACTAACATTTATGGACGACCTGTATCTTTTCAATCGTCGGTCAGATTCCTGGTGATACAAGTGGACAAATGAAACACTTATACGGATTGGGCGCTACATGACCAATGTAGTCGATGCGCCCTTGAGCCCGAATAACTAACTAACTTATAAGGATCACATTAAACGTTTGAAGTAGAGTTTGAAAGTAGTATCTCAATGCTCATATGGAGCAGATAGAAGTGTTTTACTCCTTATGCATCGTGCTTTGATTCGCTCACGGATTGACTAGGGAAGTTTGATATACGATGGTGCTTCCCAGACCACTAAACGGATACTTCATACTGTGCACCACGCCGCTCTACGCGTTGCTACAGACGCGTTCCAGACATCGCCAACCGACAGCGTTCTTGTTGATACTGACGAGCCTCCCCTATCACTACGACGTGAAATACTAGGACTAAGATATAGCTTGCTCAAAATAGTAAGCTTGCTCAAAATCCACGACACCCGACGTACCAATGGGTACTCTCTACTCTACCTGTAACACGTCCGAATACCAGAAGCTCACTGTTGTCATTCATTCTGCGTCTTACCCACTCTCTTCGCGAATGCTAATTCAGACCGAAATACATAATACAGCTAAACATCCCAGCTCCACCACCTTGTTGTTGGATTGAGTTCACCATTAATATCTCACTGAGTAATACCCGGAATACTGATCTTAGTGCCACAGACTCCGATGTGATAGTATTAAAAAGAATCCGTTCATATTCAGACACAGTGCGGATCTACACCGACGGATCAAAGTTCAGTAACTGCGTAGGATGTGCGATTTTATGTCACTTACATATCGAATCATTTGAACTTCTAGATAACTCATCAATTGTTACCTCTGAACTATGTGCCATTCTACGGGTTCTTCTTTTTATTCAGCATTACAACAGAATTCGTGACAAAAGATATTTGATTCTCACTGACTCGCTGAGTAGCCTGTTGTCTCGGAAAGCATTTAGTCACGACCAACACGTTTTGCATGATATTCCGACAACCTTGAACTCTCTTTATACCGATGGAGTTGACGTAATTTTCATGTGGATCCCAAGCCACCTAGGCCTGGCTGGTAACGAGGCCGCCGATCTGGCGGCAGAGGGCTGCAGACGGTGGTCGCAAGGCGCGCCTGGCCTTTCCCCCTGGATACTTCAAACCAGTTATATCGTCCCTGGTTCATCGAAAATGGCAATACGCTTGAACCGTGAAAACCAGGAAGCTGAAGATTGTAAAACAAGTATTCGGGACGTGGAAGTTAGCATTTCGCACACGAAAGAGAAAAGACGTTGCGCCGTGCCGTCTTCGGATGCACTAGCATACACTAGCGACATATATATATATATATATATATATATATATATATATATATATATATATATATATATATATATATATATATATATATATATATATGCCTGCTGACGGCAAGTGACCGTCCTCTGTCCGCACGCTGTTCTACTCCACTCATAGTCTACCACGTACTCGTTGCCTACCCTGCACTGGAACCTGCGCGCCGCGGATATCTTGGGGATCAAAGTGCTGACGTTGCGAAAAATGCTGGCCGACGACTCTCAGGTCATTGTATCAGGTGTAATGTTTATATTCTTGCGAAAAATAAACTTTGACATCATATCGCCAAGCATAAGCACACTGATATAAGTTCAGGCCCCTGACTTAACAATAACATCATGACATGTTGTGTTATGGGCTCAAAATGACCGAGGCAGTCGACGCGCCCTATAGCATAAATCCACCACCACACCACCACCCGGCTGCGGGTAAGCTAGATCACTCGAGGAGATGTTTTGATGGCGTGTTGAACCAACATGGTAGCAAGCAGAAGAGGTCGTGTCAATCTGAGGATAATAAGTGGAACTTTCATCAATACATTCGGAGATGAATATCTTAAAAACATTGGTGCTCACAAAGCAAATGTAAGAACAGATGCATTTAAGCCCGGTCTCCCCTAAACCTAAATTGTTGCTGAACCAATCTGTACCAATCAGAGTGCGCAGCTACGCCGCTCGACCTCGAGCATACAAGTGCTGGGGCAAGGCAAGGCTTCCGCAAGGTCCGTAGATCAAGCAATCATGTACCAACTGTCATCAGAGCTATGGTGGTAAAACCGAAATGGCTTAGTGGTGCTTATTATTGGATTGTTTCTCACTGTGTTTAGACTTTGTCTGTACCTAGTGCAAGGCTGCCGTGGCCAAAACGAACAGGCTCGTGGCATTTTTTTTTCAGTGTTTGCGGCTGCACTACTCTTTTACGCTTCCACCTATTTGGACATGAAAGCAAAACATGATAATGAAGCATGCCGAGAAGTGAAAAAGATCCGTCTTTACAATTATTTTAAGCAAGGTAATTCAGACGAGTAAAGTGGACAATTATTTCCAGGTGAATGTCATTTGACATGAAAATGAAACATGTCAGGACATTGCCAATGCGGCCATCCATGGTCCCCAGGAACACGTTTAGGTAGACTCCGCAAGCTACATGCATTTTAATCGTATCATATCACTCTCGCAGTCATAAAGTTAATATGCATACTATGGGGTCCAGAATGTAATTCATATTCAACTCAGCTCAAGGCTTACTTTGAATATGCATAAAGACCCGTGAACTCGGCTGGTGCTCCCGCCTCAAGGCTCCCTGTTTAGTGTATGTTGCGTATGTTTAAAGTTGCGCCCATGAAATGAAAAGAACTATGTTTAAAGTCAAGCACGAGCAGAAACGAATGCAGAACTTAGTCGGTAGCCTAGCTTCGGGGCTATTTAAGGCCACACATATGTCAATAAAAGATTAAAGCGAAATCTTGATTAACAACCATATCGGCATAAAGTTGTGATTGGCTAGCAAAGCAAAAGCTCCTGGGTGACAAAAGGTTTACGATAACCACCACTAGCTGACACAGCCAAGCTCGCCTAAAAGAAAGCTTCGTTGTCTAAAATAGTTTTTTATCATATAAAATTAGCTTAATCTGAATGTTTGTTGGACTTCAGAAGATTTATTACAACGTTCCAGGTGCAATTTTGACAAGTAATTGGTCCCGCTGCGCAATTAAATATAGTTACTAGTTTGTACTATCTAGAAAGCGGCTGCATTCTGGCATTAGCTTGTTTGCATCTAAATTTGGAAAAATTTCGAAATTCAATTTTTCAATCAAATTTTTAGTTACATCAAATATTTAAATCTGAAAAATGGCACCTATATCAACTTAGACGCATATTTTGATGAACTCAGCACCCCTTTATATACTATTTATATATATATATATATATATATATATATATATATATATATATATAAAAAAAAAAAACAAAAAAAAAAAAAAAAAAAAAAATATATATATATATATATTTATATCGCCTCATCTCGGTTTCTGTTATAAACAGCTTTTACGACAGATAGTCCTACGCTGGGCAGAGCCTCCTGATGTGAACCCTGGTCACAGCGTAAACTTAGGATCCATCTCAACGATACATAATTTAAGCTGAAGGTTTAACGTGGCGCCGGTACATTAACATGCATAGCATTGTATTGCATTGCTTTGTGTTGTATTTGTTGCCATGCCCATCCGTGAGTACACAGCTTTTCAGCATATTTCGTCATACAGTCATTGAAAGTATGCAAGTAGTTAATGCTTGTCCAACAAGAATTGACATGGTGCTTGATAACTGTCACGTGAAAATAGTAGCAAAGCTTGCCTACACCAACGTACATTTAGATTGTAATATATCCAAGTGCACCCGTTCTAAACCCGTTCCATACGTTCGCGGATCACAGCCTTAAATCGGCAAGCAGTGATGGCATCCAGTGCGGCATCGGGCAGACTAATCCGCCCGTATTGCGGCTCGATATTGGAACGCTGGGCTCGGTATGGGTTCAGCTGGGCTCGGTATGTGAACGCTGTGTGGCGACCAGCCACACCCTAGATAGATGGAGCCGCGCTGTCTGTGTACGGCGGGTGTCTCGCACAGCTACATCGGATCGCCATATAAGCATATACCGTGTGCGTGCAGGGGCATGTGTGTAATTCAGGGTACAATGTGCCCTGGTGCTGTCACGTTCCGATACAAGTTCATCGATTAGTGGCAAGTTCAGTGGTTTGAGGACAGGAGTGATGTGGTTTTGGTGTCGTGCGCCTTACACAACTAGTGCTGCAAAATTAATGATCTTTTAGATCCGATTCAGCTGCTTAGGCAGCTCCACCCCTGACAGATAAGCAATTTCACACATGGACGATCTGTGAAAGAATGTGAACCTTGATTATGGTGTGTCAACTTCGGTAGTAAAATGGCGCCGAAATATGTTCAATAACTGAGATGAGGATACGATTGTGCTCGCTCGGATTAGCTTCTATTGTTACGATTGTTCTCGCGACTCGCTACTCGCTCGGATTAGCTTGCCAGGAAAGGGGAGGCTAATGCGGGCCAACTAAGCAATCCGGATGTTGTGCAACAATGAAGCCATTAACTATCACAAAATGCATGCCAGTGAGATTTAACAATGAACTAAAGCAAAAGACTCCAGCTGATATTTACATTGGAGCCCATGAAACGTCAAACCACAAAAATGTGCTGTTTCATTTTTGTTTGCCTTGGTCGTGACCTCTCTTTGGGTTCTTCGATTTTGCGAGGCAGAATTCTTAATTAAGGAACCCAATACCGACAATAGTGTGCGCAGGCAACGAAAACCATTTTTGTCTGCTTCGTGTGTAAGAAAGCTGAAGGAATATTTGAAGAATGGTGCAAGTATGTATTTAGTAATCCAACTAAAGACAATGTTTTGTCAGTGGATATTTTGAAAATTGATTGATTAGGAATTAGATGATGATTTATTTTCGGGATCCTCCCGCATTTATTAAGAAGACAGGCTGTTGATCCCTTGAGGCTGTATTTGATAATTAGGATGTTCATACATAAAGTGATATGTTGGCTTTTAAGCATGTTGTTGGCAACATCGGATATTGGCAAATAAACCCGAGTGTATGTAATTATTAACCCGTGCAGTGTTTCCTTGTCAGTACGTGCAATTCGCTTCCATCAGACTATAATTGTGTTTTGTTTCAGGCGCCATACACCGTACTTCAATCAGCCAGACTACAGAATACATGAGCTGAATAAGCGTTTACAACAGAAATCTGAGGTGAGTTCACAACTCTCTGTGTTTCTAGGGTATCACAATACTAGGTATTATTCAAGTCTTCTATCACCAATCTGGCCTGAATAGAATGGTATGTTGAGGTATATGTGAAATGGGTGTCGTGTACATGAATGTACGTTTATGTCCTGTTGTATTTTATTTGCGTTTTAGTTGGTGCGTACCTAATGAGATTTTGTCTTATTGCCCGTGGCGTGGCTGTGTTGCTGGGAGGCGCGTTATTTTGGAGCGCCATGTCTCGGAACATGGTCAATCGTCGAGAGTATGGTGGTGGCGATACCAATGTAGTCTTAAGTTGCTGCGAAGCATGCAGTCTTCGTCGGGACATTCGCATGCATAGACCACATTGCATTGCAAAGTGCATTGTGCGTCGCTGCACTCGCTATGTTAGCCGAAGTAAGTCTCGCTGTTGACTCAACCCAGAATTATCGCTCATCACATTCGTGCAATTGCCAAAATGCGGCACATGATCTTTCTGGACGTTACTGCGGAAGACATGGTTTAATTTCACAACATGTTGGCCAACTTGACTTGTCACAAATGTGGCGCAGAATTGCCGTATATGGGGTATTATTACACGTCATGCGTAATATGTGACGAGAGGTGACTGCACGTACGTATGCTTCTGTTCAGAAGAGGGTAGTTTGGCAGTCTAAGAGGATCATTCAAGTGGGTATCATGGTGCGTTATTACGTACTCCGGCGAACATAAACCAGATGGCATGGACGTATAAGCGTTAAATATGGGTGAGCGTTCGTGTAAAGATTATTGCGAGTTCACTTTTATTATGGATATTGGAGAGAAAAAATCGAACCATGTTGCATGAGCAGCATCAGACGCACTTAGGTGCCTGGACGACGGATCGCAGGGCTCATGGGTGACGTTTGATAGGGTGTTGTTCCATATGTTGCATATCTTGAATGCATTGCAGATAGTTTTTTTTGTGGCCAAGCGTTTTTAAACATGTATGACGAGCTGAAATGCCCTCAGATGGTATGCAATCACCAAATTCCATTTTTTAAGCAAAGGTAGGGCGTATCTAATGCAAACGAATCTGGCCGCCGATGTGAGCTCACCGTCGTATATACATGAGATTAAACCGGGCCCTACCCTCGCCCGCAACAATGATGCATTGACATCTTTGTTTAGATTGTAGATTGTGTGTCATTGTGCACTGTGCTATGAACTGCTCAATGTGAATACGCTGATGTGCGACAACTATGACAACTAACTAATATGTGTCGGCGGAACGGATTAAGCCGATTATGCATTGTACTACAAGCAAAAATAACGTACATGCCCTGAAAAAATGCCAAGCATTGATATGGTGCTTATAGTTTGCATTTAATCACGTCTCGGTACAGACACCCGCTGTTTTACATTGCGAGGCATATGCTAGGATGGGCCCTGGGAATATATGCGTCCGGGCCACGTGTAATACAACTACATAGCAAACTCGCCTCCTTAAACCTACACATTGCACCACACAAATCAAAATGCATGATTTTCGGCTACCACAAATGCACAGACTTACCACCACTAAATATAGACCACACTCCCATCCCCTTCGTCACCACAACAAAATTTCTAGGCATCACTTTAAACCCAAAACTCACTTTCCGGCCACATATCTTAGACATAAAAAACGCGCATCAAAAAGAATAAACATCCTTCGAGCATTGTCCGGCACAAATTGGAAATCCGACAGAAACACACTTCTATCTCTTTACAAATCCGTCATTCGGCTAATTTTGGAATACAGATCCCCACTCTTCGAAAATACAACTAACTCAAACCTCAAAATTATAGATTCTCTTCAACGCCAATGTTTACAATTAGCCACAGGAGCTTATATCACTTCACCTTCTTCTGTTCGTCACATATACATACCAGAACTGAGGCAACCACAACCGCATACCAGAACTGAAGAACAGACTCACAGAGACACTATTAAGATATCACTACAAAGCACAACTCATCGCACAACACCCATGCACTCAGGCATTAAAACTCCGCACCAAACGCATACACCAACTCATGAACGCAACATGACTCAAAACTACAATAGGCTGCCGCATCCACCAACACGCAAATAGACTACACATCACACTCCCCACAGCAAAAGCACGCCCACCACCCACTGTATGGTGGAAACACCAATCACCCAAAACACATCTCCTTATAGACAAACCAAAGTACACCTACACAGACGCAGAAATACGCCAACTATTCCTCCACTTCAAAGCACAATATCCAGACCACAACATCATCTACACGGACGGCTCAAAATCACACACACACACACAGCAGACGGGCACAGCGGCGGTGCTGCACCCCAACGCAGCACCGCCGCGGGTCATCCTCCGTGCCCGTCTGCATGACACAGCATCCACATACACAGCAGAATTATTCGCAATCTTCTCGGCATACTGCACTATCTACAACACCAAAATTGAACACATCATAGCCACAGACACAAAATCAGCGTTACAGAGCATAACACCCCACACCAAATACAAACACCCCTCATACCCAAAATACAACACATCCACAAACAACTCACTATACCACAACGGCCAACACTACCCTGTATCCCAAGTCACACAAATATACACGGCAACGAACACGCAGGCACCGAAGCTAACATATCCACAACACTACAACAAACCACACCATGCGCACTTTCACAATCCGACAACTACCCCACAATACACGAGGCAATCAACAAAGACATTCAACAAACATGGGACACAACAATCACGCAACTACACGGAGCACACCCAGAACACGAACTCTGGCACACCATCAACCAAAACACCAGGCAAAAAGAGCGCACACTAACACGATTGCGCCTCGGACACACTGCACTCACGCACTCCTACCTAATGCAGCAACGCCCACGACCACAATGCATACCATGTCAACGAACACTCACAATTAAACATATTCTCATCTACTGCAACAAATACAACACCGAAAGACAACGCATTACAAATTACTGCAACATGAACAACATCCCACTAAACATCACGGCGCTTCTTAACGATGGCCATCCAACATTACACGAGCACCTCTTCCACTTTCTCGCTATCACACGCCTAATCCACGAACTATGAGAAAAAAGAAAAAAAGAAAAAGAAACAAAAGATATGTTAAAAAAGAAAAAGAGAAAATGAACAAAAAGGGGGGAAAGAAAAAAGGAAAAGATAAGTTAAAAAACAGAAAATCAATCAAAAGAGAAAACTAACCCCACGTGATACTTACTAACTACTAACGTTCTTGCACTGTATATCAATTACTGGCGATGACCCGACCCCAACCCTCCAACTACACCCCACCCCATGGCACCGACCGGACTGGCAAACTCTTGTCTTCTGCACCAGCTGAACTCCGACCACCATCTCATCTGCCTGCAAGACGACTCCCTCTACGCTCCATACTTCAAGACGTCTCAATTCTCTCACGACTCGCCTCTACAAGCCAGCTTTACTCTTCTTCTCTCCCTCTCATCCCCACCATATCACTCCTCATACCCGTTCACCCACACTAAAAAAACAAAACACATCACTAACACCACAAACGCACACCCGGAAACAGCTGACATCACCACGCGGTGGCAGGCTGGCCAAACACAGACACACACACACAAACCGCCACGTAGTACTGCCTGCCGGTTTTGGTGGAGCAGCCATGGAATGGATACCTTAGCCACTCTGCAACATACACAAGTTAGTTTAGGCCGGTCACTCCAGCCATGGCGAAAATCCCAATGATCCAGAGGGAAGTATCCTGCAGAACAAGATGCCTGGCTAGAATAGAACAAATATAAGCATGCAAATTAATAAATGCGAAGCAGTTTACGGAGACGCTTCGCCAAAGTGCGTGATTTGTTTCTGGACTTCTTGATTTCGGGATTGGACGGTTTAATGGTGTTCTTGAATTCCGTGTAAAAACTGCCTCGGGTTCGTGTCATATAGCGAGAACGGCATTCGATGGCGGCGCATAGTGCTCGATCATGCGCTACGTATATCAGAATGTAAATGACTTGTTGAGTCCGCCCCCTGCCAATGTTTATTGTCAGCCGGTGACGTCACACAGGCACTGACATGGGCTCCACCATTTATCACGATGGTAACAAGTGTATTTTTTTCTCAGGAATATTCATGACTACCAGATATAGGTAGTAGACATAAATTATGCATCGTCTGAAAGCTTATTTCATTGTATTTCGATAATCATAGAAAACCTTTACATGAACATGTTAGTTATTGCGTAAAGTGATGATATTAAACCAATTATATTTAGACCCATCCCATACTTAACCCGCGCCGTCTTTTCGGTCAAATTCTCACACCGCGTCTCGGGGAGGGTGGTTGAAGACCCCCTCTAAAATCAAAACTAAGCATCGGACGAAAACGAAAGAGGTGTCATCGGAAAGCGCTCGACGAGTAGGGTCCGGATCCATCCCTCAAACACTTCCCCAAACGGACGTCACCAGGGGGCTATATTTTCACGACTTTTCGCGACTTATATTATGTTCTGACTCTGGGAGTTTATCTTGTGGATATATGAAAAAAATTATTTAGAATGAGAAAACAACAGCGAAATCGACCAGGACTATTACTTTTTTGGGCTCCCCCTCCCCCCGATTTTTTTTTAATTTCTAAATTTTGAATTTTAAAGTTTTCTTTAATTTCCCTTTTCCAATGGGTAGAGCAGACCGAGAAACGTTGATGGAAGTCAACTTGCCCTAATAAAAAATGCTCACTAGCCAGAATCCTGTATTTGAGCTGCAATTTGGCAAATATGCAAAATTTATATGTAGTCAAAAACTAAAAACGAGAAAAATTTCACTGGTACGTTTTGTTGCATCCGTAAAGATAAGCAAACTCTGAAAGTTTCATTAAAATATCTGTATCCGTTAAAGCGTGACGACTGATTAAACGTTTTTGGAGGTGACCTCACTTGACCTTGACTAACTCATTGACCCTAGATGACCTGACCTAAAAATTTTGAATCATCATGTCAAATTGATGTGGGAAAAGGTATGCCAAATTTGGGCGCGCTACCCCGCGCCAGTCATCTGCTATCCGCGAAAAACCTAAGGGGGTGGTTCAAGACCCCCCGAGACCGGACGGGTTAAACCCATCCATCGACACTATTTAACTTAGCGCTTCATGCTCACCAGTAGTAGTAATGCATCTGGTAGCGCTTTGGTTTGCTGAATGGAAAATACCTGGTTGGAGACTGGAGGCCAGCAATCATTTTCTTGCGCCTCCCTGGGAATCCTTGTAACTAGAGACACTGAATTATGATTTTGAAGTTCAAATTTACACCAGGGGCGTCGCCACCGGGGGGGGGGGGCAGCGGAGGAAATTGCACCCTGCCGTGAGACTGGGGGCGCCGCCCCTCTCAAATTTAAGGAGGCCCCCAGGACGAAAAGGAGGGCCCCAGGACGAAATGGAAGCCCCAGGACGAGAGGCCCCCAGAACGAAAAGGAGGCTCCCAGGACGAAAAGGAGGCCCCAGAAGGAAAAGGAGGGCCCCAGGACGAAAAGGAGGCCCTCCAGGATGAAAAGGAGGCCCCTAGGACGAAAAGGAGGCCTCCAGGACGAAAAGAAGATTCTCGAAACTATGGGCCACCAAGAGGAGGCCCATAATTTGAGAAAAAGAGTTACCTAGGAGATAGCAGGAGGATCCAAAAATCAAGAGAGTGTCACCAATTGGCACGGGGGCCCCAGGACGATAAGGAGGCCTCCGGGACGAAAAGGAGGCCCCCTGGACGAAAAGGAGGCCCCCAGGACAAGAAGGAGGCCCCAGGACGAAAAGGGCCCCCAGGACGAAAGGATGCCCCCAGGACGAAAAGGAGGCCCCCAAGAAGAAAAGAAGATTCTACAAATTAGGGGCATCCAGGAGGGGGCCCATAATTCGAAAAAGAAGTCACATAGGAGACGGTAGGAGGCCCCAGAAATCAAGAGAGTGCCAAACATTGACACCGAGGTCCCCAGGAGGAAAAAGATGCTACGGGGCCAAAAGGAGGTTCCAGGACGAAAAAGAGGCCCCAGCACAAAAAGGAGGCCCTCCAGGACAAAAAGGAGTCCCCTAGGACGAAAAGGAGGCCTCCAGGACGAAGAGGAAGATCCTAGGACGAACAGGAGGTTCGCGGGACGAAAAGGAGGCCCCCAGAAAGAAAATGAGATTCTACAAATTATGGGCCTCCAGGTGGAGGCCAATAATTTGAAAACGAAGTCACTTAGGGAAGGGTAGGAGGCCCCAGAAATCAATAAGATAGTGCCAAAAATTGGCACGGAGGCCCCAACATTGCATAGGAGTCTCAATACGGGAAGAGAGGCCCAAGAAAATGAGAGGAGGCCCTAAGCCGGAAAAGAAAGCCAGTGGATATGAGATGAGGTTTCTGAGCAGGGACGTCGCCACCGGGGTGGGGGCAGCGGGGGCAATCGTCTCCATCCCTTGCCTTGAGACTTGGGTGGGGCGCCCCCTGCAATTTGAGGAGACCACTATCCGGAAATGCATAGGAGAAAAAAGGTAAGCAAGGAGCCCGACGGGACCGAAGATGATGCTGTTAAGGAGGATCCAAGACTGACTACGAGGCCCCCAGGAAATATAATCAGGTTCCTATAAGATACATGTAACAGAGATTGTGAGGAGGCCCCCAGAGCGAAAAGGAGGCCCCAGGACGAAAAGGAGACCTCCAGGACGAAAAGAATGCCACCAAGACTGACCAGAAGCCACCCATGGTTACACGAGAAGGCTTCCAAAGGGTGGCAAGATATTCTTCAGGTGGAAAACGAGGCCCCAAGATGGAAGAGGACACTACAATAGAAAATAATGAAAAAAATATGTTTATCCGGACGCAAGATGGGGCCCAGGATGGGTAACACGGTCCTCCTAGGAATGAGAGAAGGCCACTTAGACCAGCCAGATGAGGCCCACATTTTAGAAGACGAGTACCCTAGAAGAGAAGATTTAGGACTAGGACGCAAAAGCAACCTACTAAGAGGATAATGAGGCTCCAAACACAGATGAGGAGGCCTCCAAGACGTCAAAGGAGTCCCATAATTTTAAAAAGAAGTCACCTAGGAGAGGGTAGGAGGCCTGAGAAATCAAGAGATTGACAAAAAAAAATTGGCACGGAGGCACCCATAATTGCACAAGAGGCCCCAATACGGGAAGGTAGGCACCAGAAAATGAGAGGAGGCCCTAAGACGGAAAAGAAAGCCAATGGATATGAGATGAGGTTTCGGAGACGCAAAAATAGGCACCAAAACGAGTAAGGTTCCACCAAGGTAGAAAAGGATGATCCAGAGACATGGCAGGAGGCACCTAATTCGGAAGAGGACGACACAAGATTGGAAATAAGACCCATGAAGAACGAGGAGGCACTAAAATTGAAGAGATAGGACATTGCATAAAAGAGATAGCTCCCAGGCGGAAAAGAAGGCTCGGAGATGGCCAAAAAAGTTTACGGGAAATAACAAGGCCATTGAGATAGGAAAGGTTGCGTATAATTTCGAAAAAGAGGAACCTGGGAAATAAGAGGAGTCCACCGGGAGATAAAATACCGCCCTTAAGATGGACGAAGTTCGAACCAAAACGCAGAGCAAGAGGTCCCCAAGACGTGAGAGGAGGCCTCTAATTTGAAAAAAGGACTAGAAGAGAAATGAGGGTCCTGCCGGACTCGAAAGGAGTCCCCAAAAAGGAGTAGGTCTCTAGGACTGTATGAGGGCCCGAAGACCGGAAAGATTTCCAAGAAAATGAGTGGAGGCCCTTAAGATGGGAGTCGTAACAGGTATGAAGGGGTGTGAGGTTTCCAAAATTAAAGATTCCCTCAAGACTTGTAAGGCTTTGACAGGATAAAGGAGGAGGCTCACGAGGCTTGCCATATTGCCCCTAATTTGTCAGAAAATGCCCCTGGGACATGAGAGGAAGCCCTATGCCATGGTGAAGAGCCCCAGGATGTAAGAGAGGGCCCTTCAAGACGAGAGAGGAGGACATTAAATATGGAGGAGGGTAGGGCATAATACGTTGAAAACCGGTAAAGAGACTCCAAAAAATGGGACGAGATACTTATGGCGCGAGATGAGGCCTATAATTTGCAAGAAACCCCTAGGGAATGGTAGAAGTCGTGCCGGAGTGTTTCAAGATTACGACATGGACCCAAAAAATCAGGCCGGGCCCCTGAAAATCACGCTGATCCTGGGCATAACAAGAATTCACGACCGAACCATGAAAATCAATATAATGGCACGACGAGTCGTACCATTCCACAAAAGTCTCATTGGGATCGAAACAAATGAAGCCGGACCAACGAAAAACACTCGAGACATGGATCCAACCCTGAAAAACTCTCATAAAACACACAAAAAGCACAATAACACTCCAACTCTGGGGTCCAACAATGACGCCCAAAACCTCAAACTTTTTGGCCCAAAAAAAGTGTCGAGGTAGTTAGAGCTCGCGCTAGGGATCAAAGCAAACGACGTCGGGGCCCAAAACATCACATTGGACTATATATTGTTTTAATCGCAAGAGGTGGGAGGTCCAGAAGGGCGCACCGGGCCCAAAAAGTTGCAGCTGCTCCAAAAATAAATTATTAACTCGAATGTTACTCTGGGACAAAAGCATACTCCTTCAGTGGCCGCAGTGGCATATCAAAGGGGCAAATGCCCCCTCTATCCTGAGAGGCATAAGCTCCCAAGAATCGTGCCAGGGCTCTAAAACTCGCGCTGGGGCCACGAAAATTCGCGTCGCTCCACCCGAATTCGCGCAGGAGTCTCCAAATAAGTGCTTCGGGCCCCCGAAAACTCGTTCCGAAGCTCGAATACTTACAATAGGAACCGCCAAAATCGCGTTGGGTAACAACTAAGTAACACTTCGGTAACACTGTTGGGTAACACTGCCCACAAACTTGAATCTGTCCCCCAAAATATTGCGCTCGGGACCCACAATTCCCATCGGTAGTCCCGTCGAAGCTCCACAAAATTGGCGTCTAGGCACACACGTAAGAACAGCGTAACCGCGAAAACGGAATCGGTATCCCCCAAAAAATAAAACTGGTGACTTCCAAAATAAGAATGGATTCAACAAAATAAATGTCCGGTTCAAGAAATGGCTCTGGGGCACCGAACATGCTACCAGATGCCTTCACAAAATGCCTAGGACACCGAAAAACATACCGTGCCTAGAAAAAAAATCGAGGTGATATGCAAAAACGTGGCGCCAGGGACTCGAAAAATCAGGCCGGGATTCGGACTTTACAGAATAAAAAACAAATCCACAAAATCGCGTTGAGCCCAGAAAACTGGCGTTGGGTCCTCGGAAGCACGCGCCTGGGCGCGATGAGTCACGCTGGGAATAAGAAGCACCGCATTGAAGCCACACAATCGTACTGGAGCGTCACAAATGTGCGTCAGAAGCACCAAATAAACACAACAGGAGCCTAAGAGCACAACGGGGGCCGACATTACAACTGGCGCTCCTAAACGCACATAGTCTCCCAAAAAGCGACAAGGTCTTGACACATGCGTTGTAGCCATAAATAAACATACCTGGACCTCTAAAAAAAATACACAAGAAGCTCCTAAGGCACACAGGGGTCGTAAGGGCGCGCCAAGGCCTGAAAAAGAGGCTGGGGCCGCAAATGCCACATGGTTCGACAACGAAAAAAAGCACCGGGCGTTAAATGAAGACATCGGGATCTTCGAAAACGCCCTGACACGTAAAAAGATTATCGGTGGCCCCGAAAAAACAACACACTAAAACGAGGAGGGGTTTCGAAAATGCATTAGGCCGCAGTGCAGAAAGACGCAGAGGGTCCAACAAAGAACACCGAGGTAGGGCCTGGGTTCGATAGCCATTCTGGGAGGATAGCAGCAAAGATATCAGGTGCATCAAAGCTGAGCGGAATCTGCATTTCATAACTACCAGAAAATGTGGGAGGTAGGGAATTGATGATCGGATTTAATTACTCGACTTTTCGCAGCGAACGCCCATACTAAGCATTCTAGCACGTTGCATATAGCGCATCAAATATAGCGCGTCAAATATAGCGCGTCAAATATACGGCGTCAAATATAGCGTCAAAATATACCATGTGGCAGTAATTAGCAAAGGCAGAAGGCCTAGCAGAAACCGTAGCATCGCACGAAGCGTGGCGAATGCGCCGAATGCGCAAGATGAGTGTGCACGTGCACGGACGTTGGCGTCGTGGCGACCGGGTGATATGAACTGGAATGCCTGAAATTGGGAAATTGTATATTTCAAAGTAATGGGTAGTATATTTTATATTCAAGTTAGAGGTTTAATACATTTCCTAAGCTACTGCTTGTTTTAGGGTTTTATTGCTTTTTATGCACCGAGGATATTTTTACGTGTCAGGGCGTTTTCGAAGATCCTGATGTGCTTATTTGGCCCCTGGTCCTTTGGTTAGATTTTGAACCATTTTGCCTTTTGTGGTTCCAACCACTTTTTGAGACCCTTGTGCGTTAGCATGTTCCCTGCGTGCCCTGAGAGCTTCCAGTGTTTTTTTTTATAGAGCTCCATGTATGTTTATTTAGGGCTGCGACGCATGTTTTAAGGCCCTTTCGCTTTTTGGGAGATTGTGTGCTTTAGAGCGTCAGCTGTATTTTCGGTCCCCGTTGTGCTTTTGGGGTCCCGCTGTGTTTATTTGGGGCTTTTAACGCACATATGTGGGCCCTAGTTCAGTTTTGGGGGCTTCGGTGCAATTTTTATATGTCCCAGCCTGACTTATCGCTCCCAGGCGCGTGGTTCCGGGTACCCAACGCCAGTTTTCTGGGCTCAATGCGATTTTTGTGGATCCTTTCTGATTTTTTCCTCTCAAAAGTCCGTATTCCGGCCCGAAATTTCGAGACCTTGGCGGCATGTTTTTGCATCCCATCTCGATTTTTCGAGATTCGGTATGGTTTTCGGCGGCGTACACAATTTGTGAAGGCATTTTCGGATACCGATCCGGTTGTTGTGGCATAGGTGTAATTTCAGCAGTGTGAGTTGATTTATCACGGGACACCAAAATAAAACTGTAGAATTGGGTGGGGGAGTTAGGGTTGAAATCCGACGAATCAGGGAAGATAGTGGTAGATTAGGCCCCTCCACAGGATAATTCAGTTGATCACTAATCATTTCATTTCGATAGGTTTCCTTTGACAAAATAGCGTCCGAAATCCCAGGCGCGTGAATTTATTCGCGAAGAATTTGCTATTTTAGCTTGTTTGACAGGTGCCTTGCAGCCAGCACCAAATGTTATAAAGATTCGCAACGTCCTACGATACCGATCAGAAAACCAATGTAGCCCACTTCTTGTTGTCACCTTCCCAAATTATCGTTCTAGGACTGAGAAATGATCGCTTTAGCTTTGCTTAGGGCATCAAGCTGGTGGTAACTTAGGTATTTATCCACATATTTCTAACTTATACCTTGGTATGACCCAGTTTTCAGAAAAAAAGGATTATTGCTATTGCGTATTGAGTAAATAAAGCACCATGCCAAGAACAAACAGTACATTAATATGAAATCATGTTTCCCCATTCTCGGCCGATACTAAGGGCTTAAAAACAATAGGAGGCCCTAACACAATGGAGGCCCCTTTTCGACCTTGCCCCCTGGAAGAATTTCGTGGCGATGCCACTGATTTACACATTCAATTTCGAACAGCTCTATCACTAATCTGAAACACTGACGAGTGAGACACGCCTCTGACAGATATCGCACTATATTGCGCTTTCATTTTATCAGAAGCACATGTTATACAGCCTTGTTAAACGAAAGCGTTTTTGTAGAGTGGGTTGTACGGTCAGAGGAAGTTGTGTGCAAATTCATAAAGACATAAAGACATAAAAGACCAGTGCAACTATGAGCCACAAGTTGCACTGCAATGGTTTTGTCAGCTGGTACCAGTGTTCTATTACCCTGTTGGTGAAGAAAGACTGTCTTAACCTTATCCATGGTATTGCAGGATGCTACCTGCAATACCATGGACTTGAAGCTGCATCATTAACCGTTTACGAGTACCTTGTCAAATGCCTTACTAAAGTCAAGGTATGCTATACAAACCTGATTTCCTTGATCAAATTGTTCTATAGTGAAATTCAAAAAGTCCAAGAGGTTTGTGAGTCAGGATCGTCCTTTTCTAAAGTTCACTTTAGAGCCACATCGGGACATGCTTCACACAAAAAGTTTCTATTTATTCCTGACATCAATGGACCGTGCAACATTGTGGAGTGGGGAACGAGTAGTCTGGGGGTACGTTACCCGTCTCGCGATCGAAAGAGTGTGGGTTCGAGTTTCACCTTTCGCTACTCTTCACCCGCGACCAATCGGCGTGAGAGATTGGCGACGCTACATGACCCGACGGTCGACGTGTCGTAAAATCAACAACATTGTGCGGTAGGAACGAGTTACTTACCTGCTTAATTAGGTGCATGAGGTGCATGAGGTGAGAGTCTGTCTGGAACCGAAAGTTAAACTAAAGTGTTCAGGAACGGTGGGCTCTAACACTGGACTTTGATGTGGCCCTTCTCAGCCACCGCACCCCCCGGACGGTTGTTGCCAAATCGAAGGAGGTGCACACTAGTAAAAAATATTCAAACGAATGTGAGTTTTGTTTGACCCCACTGATGGATTGAAAACCAGCCCTGAATCTGCCAATCCATCCAATCTGTACTGGTATGTTCCTCCTCATAATAAGTAGGCAAGCGCCCATGGCTGGAGATCCCGGGAGGGTCGGGATGTATATACCCCTGGTTTGGTACACTGGTTTGGTACCCTGTTAATTTGTCATTTTGTTTATTTCAAGTGAAAATATGTCTGGAAAGTAGGAGCTTGGCGTTCCCTGCCATTATAAGAGGTGCTCAACTGTGCAAGTGCCAAGAAAGTTTGGTAGGGAAAGTGGAAGTAGATGTTGACTATCTCTAGACATTCTTACCTTTTGAAGGAGGGTAGCTTCACAGGGTTCCATTTTGAAACTAACAGACATTGGGGTGTCAACCATTGTGAGGACGATGACTCGCCAAAAGGTGCATCTAGCTGTGTTGGCAGTATGAATAAGGTGACTAACTGGCGATTTGATGTCAGACCCTCTTGCCATCACTAAGCGCGTTCTTCTGCTCTTCAATTAGAATAATTGAAATAATTCCCCCCGTTCTGCATCCAATTGTAATCGTAACTAGCGCTCCAACATTTGGAAAATAACATTTGCGTGTGTTCACAGTTTAGTTCGTTTAGTTTGCTTCCTAGGTGCAGAGGCCGCTCGGTACCCGGAATCTTCTCCATCAGGATGCTGGATACCCTTGCCCTTAGTTGACTCGTTCTCCCGCACGAGAGTCGGTCTCTAAGAAAGTCTCGGATGGGATTGTCTCCTTGAGGAATCTGTCACCGATGTTACTCCCAAACCATTGACGACCAAGCGTGTTTTTCATCGAGCGCCTGGTGGTCTTGAGACATTCCGGGGTCGTGGCGCGTTCTGTTGATGCTCGTCTAATGAGCCAGGACGATCAAAGGCCACCTAGTTGCTGTTCACTTTCGGCTTCCGTGCTCGGAGGAGCCCCCAAATCCCACTGTGGCGTATGTGGTCTGTGGTCTGCATAGCTTATGCCATCGCCAGGCAGCCGCAGAGGCGCATCCAGGCGGCCATCTTGTGGCGATGGAAAGCAGCCCTAGGGAGCGAGGAAGCGTCCGCATCGAACGAATTTTTTTTAACCGAATTATGGAATACTGCTCTTATTTCTGTCGTTGGACGGCAAAAATGTGTAGCAATATGAGAACTAAAGAGACGTTTAACGAACATCGCAGGACAGGGTTGGTCAAAGAAGCCGGGGAAGAAAATTGCCGAAAACTGCAATATTCTTTTAATATGTGGTCATGTGGGAAGGAGCAGGAGCCAGTTTCCACCACTCCGTGTATCTGCGGGCAGAGAGACTGTTGATACGAAACAAGCGTGAACCCGAACAAGAAAATATAGATTACAACTTGAAAAAGAATAATTTCACAATTCAAAGAAAACCTTCACTAAACAATGAAGTTTGGGATCATGCTGGTGTAGTGTATGATGGTAGCCTTTTTCAGTGATTTTCCTGTCATTATCTGGTGCTGGCTCTCTGCATTGGTGACGATCAGTTTGTACCATGCCAGTTCCTTAAGCGCCTGTTCGTCCCTATGCCCGGTTTTTGTTGGAGTTCCGAGCTTGGTGGTGGGATGGGCGCTACGTTCGTGCTGTCTCATTTGACTGACGTCGGGTTGTTTCAATAGAGCGGCCACTGTTTTGGTGCTGGCAGTGAGGAGTTGCGTGGAAACATGACGATTTCGTATTGTGTCTTTGTGTCGAGCGAAGCTATTGACGTCGTGGTGTCGGGGTCCGTAGTGACGCAGAACTAAATTATCATTCTCAGTTAACTACCCAGGTAACAATGCACACAAGGAGGTATCAATTGGAATGAAAATACAACTATGAGCAGATGACTAAAACCATTACATGAAAATAATTTAGCGAAGAACAATGCTACTTCTCAAGGCATGTTGAACTGTCTGTAGATTCCCAAACATTTTGGAAGTTTTGATGGATTCTGGAGAAATCTATCTCGAGTCCAGCATTTCTGGTGTATATGTATGATGCTAAATATCCCATGAATGAAATAGTTCCAAATATGTGCCATATTTTGCGCAAAATCAGTCAAGGTGTATCTCGTATGGCCCAGGCAGTAATTCATCGCCTGCATAAGCATGAGTAGAAGTTTGTCGCAGCTAAAATTAATGCATGAATTGGTGATATTGAAAACTGCGCAGCGTGATCCAGAGCGAGAGCAAGTTTGCTTTGGGAACTAAGGATTAACACGAACCGGTGGGAAAAATGGTGTTCTCGCCACAAATGATGCTGCCTCTATAAATGGTGTAGCCGATACAAATGTCAGCGCTTCTCTGTCATCAGTAGCGGAACTTGAGGCTGTCCGCTGTCATCGGTAGCGGAACTTGAGGCTGTCCGCTGTCATCAGTAGTGGAACTGTATGTTCTTGATTAAGGCTGTCCGCTGTCATCAGTAGTGGAACTGTATGTTCTTGATTAAGGCTGTCCGCTGTCACCAGTAGTGGAACTGTATGCTCTTGATTAAGGCTGTCCGCTGTTATCAGTAGTGGAGCTGCATGCTCTTGATTAAGGCTGTCCTCTGTCATCAGTAGTGAAGCTCTGCTGATTAAGCTGTCCGCTGTCATCGGTAGCGGAACTTGAGGCTGTCCGCTGTCATCGGTAGTGGAACTGTATGTTCTTGATTAAGGCTGTCCGCTGTCATCAGTAGTGGAACTGTATGCTCTTGATTAAGGCTGTCCGCTGTTATCAGTAGTGGAGCTGCATGCTCTTGATTAAGGCTCTCCGCTGTCATCGGTAGTGGAGCTGTGTTGATTAAGGCTGTCCGCTGTCATCAGTAGTGGAACTGTGTTGATTAAGCTGTCCGCTGTCATCATTAGTGGAACTATATGCTCTAGATTAAGGCTGTCCGCTATCATCAGTAGTGCAACTGTATGTTCTTGATTAAGGCTGTCCGCTGTCATCAGTAGTGGAACTGTATGTTCTTGATTAAGGCTGTCCGCTGTCATCAGTAGTGGAACTGTATGCTCTAGATTAAGGCTGTCCGCTGTCATCAGTAGTGAAGCTCTGCTGATTAAGGCTCTCCGCTGTCATCGTTAGTGGAGCTGTCTGCTCTTGATTAAGGCTGTCTGTTGCATGCACAACAGCAGACGCATTACAATTTAGCCATTGGAAAACGAGTTGCGCATGCATCACGGACATTCTACAGAGAGATTTTGAAGTTGGAGATGCATGTCTTGAGAGGTGCATGAAGTTCCAACCTTAGCTGCTGTATGATGATGTACGTTATTGTACTTATATATGCATATTGGTCCTGTGGTGGTTGTTTAGTCCAGTAGTGGTTGGCTGATCTAATGGCTGGTTGGTTCATCCTGGCATTTCCCGATCCCGTGATCCACCGGCGAAGCAGTGAAGGCGGCGCCATTAACCGAGATCTTGCATAAAGTGCGTCGTAAACCACCCAATAAGCAATAATAATATGAAATTGTTAGTTGGTTCATTGGCCGGTTGGTTAGATTAATGAACGGCTGATTGAGTGGTGAAAGGTACGCAACCAGCGTCGCTATCGTCCGCCTGTCGCGGGAGTTTATAAGCCTACCGCATCAACCAGGATGTGCTGAGTTCATTTTGACTTGCACTTCACTTGTGACCGCTCCCTTGCCAAAACCCAATGATCGCATTCAATAAATGAAGCTTGCCAACGGGACTGTGCTTGCTTTCCTCGGGTACAACCACACAAATATTATGCACTGCCAGTGCCTCGGATATTAGAAACTGATCCAGCCGCTAATATCTGTGGCCGTTGGAGGCGTCGATTTGTATCTTTTGTGGGGGCCATGGCCCCACCAATGTTGATCTTGATCCCCCTCCATGTTGATTTGCCCCCCCCCAAAAAAAAAAAAAAAAAAAAGTCATGCTGTTTTTATGTTCATAAGAAAGCTAAAGAAAAAAAGAAAAAAGGAAGACAACATTATGTATAGAAAACTTAGTTCATGTTAACCAGAGTATTTTGTACTGTAAAGAAACAGATTAGGACTGACTCTCCACCATTTGCTGTAAAAATTTAAAATTGTGCAAAAAAAACAACAACAAAATAACTGGATTTCCCTCCACTGTGGAAGTACAACTTACATCACAAAATCCTGACATTAACAAATGCTGATGGATTATAAATCAGATTGCCTTAAAAAATGTGCTATGCCACTAAACAACAAATCCATTGTCATACTGATGTTTGTACCAGGGGTGTCGATTTGTATCCTTTTGTGGGGGTCATGGCCTCACTAATGTTGATCTTGGCCCCTCAATGTTGATTTGGGCCCCCCAACAACAACTGCTATATTTATGCTGATAAGAACGTTAGAGGAAAAATTAAAAGCACCATGCTACTCAGAATACTTAGTTGATGTCAACTAACACACTTTGTAATGAAATGGAACAGATTTGGTTTGGATAGTGAATTGACTATCCACTTCTTGCTGAAAAATTTAACATTGTGTGAAAAAAAACAAGTTGGATTTCCTTCCACTTTGCAAGCATAGCTTACATCATAGAATGTTCAAATTAGGTGATGCTGATGCATTTTAAACCACATGGTATAAAAATTAGCAAAGCCACTACACAACAATTGCGTTGCCATGATGCTTGCACACATAAAGACATAAAGACATAAAAGATTAGTGCAACTATGAGCCACAAGGGCCCTTCTTGGTTGCACTCTGTACACTGAACCAGTTGCCCGCCAAATCTGTCAATCAGCCCTCCCTGTAATACTGAAAAGCAAGCCCTCTATTCTTATAATGATTGTCTATGGTGTTTTTAAAAGATGTTCAATGTGCTGCTACTGACAATGTTTTCTGGCAGCTGGTTCCAGTGTTCTACTACCCTGTTGGTGAAGAAAGTCTGCGTTAACCTTGTTCTGCTGTGGTTAACTTTAATTTTGAATTTATGACCTCTAATTGCTTCATTTCTGTTCAATTCAAACATTTCCCCAAGATATCCCCTCTCCAGACCATGGACAAATTTAACGACCTCGATGAGATCTCCTCTCAGCCTTCTATATCTAAGTGAAAACATATTCAATTTCTTCAATCTTTCCTCATATGCCAGGTTGCTTATCCGATTAACCATTTTTGTAGCCTTCTTTTGTACTCTCTCTAAAAACCAACAATCTTTTTCATAGCTAGGAGACCAAGCTTGGATGCAGTATTCTAAATGTGGCCTGACGTATGCACAGTAAAGCTTCCTGATCACTTCCTCACTTCTGTATGATACATTCCTATTTATTGCCCAGAGCATTCTCAGTGCCTTCTTCCTGGCTTCCTTGGTCTGTTCTGATGCCCCCAGTCTTGTGTTTAGAATAACACCTAAATCCTTCTCCTGTTGAGTCATTGATAGCACTTGGCCACCCATCAAGTATGGAGCCTTCATATGCTGCTTACCTACATGCATGATTTTGCACTTATGAAAATAAAATTTCATTTACCATTCTTCGGACCACTTCACAAGTTCGTCTAAGTCTTTTTGCAGCGAGATATGCTCATCTTGACCTGTTATTGCCCTAAAGACCTTCAAATCATCAGAAAATTTCAAAACTTTACTGCTTATGCCACTTTCAATGTTATTTACAAATATAATGAACAGTAGTGGCCCCAGTACTGACCCCTGGGGGATTCCACTAAGAACATTTTGCCATGGTGACTTTGTACCATTTAGCATCACTCTTTGCTGTCTATCTGAAAGCCACAACTCTATCCATTGTAAGATGATACCTGCAATAGCATGGGACTGAAGCTGTATCATTAACCGGGGTACCTTGTCAAAGGCCTTACTAAAGTCAAGAAATGCTACATCAACCTGATTTCCCTGATCAAATTGTTATGTGGCGAAGTTAAAAAAGTCAAGAGATTTGTGAGACACGATCGTCCTTTCCTAAACCCATGTTGAGTATCTTGAATCAATCTGCTACCTTCCAGATAACTAACTATTCTATTCTTGATAATTGATTCCAGTACCTTGCACTCTAGGGATGTGAGACTTACTGGCCTATAGTTTTCAACTTTCCCTCTTTCTCCATTCTTGAAAATAGGAACTACATTTGCCCTTTTCCAATCGGTTGGAATTTCATTTTGTGAAACTGATCTACAAAATATTATACTAAGTGGAAATGCCGGTTCCTTTTCAGTTTCCCGCAACACCCTAGCATAAGTATCATCAGGTCCTGCTGCCTTGTTTGGCTTTATTTGCCTGATATGATTGTAAACAACATCACTATCAATGAAATGAATATCATTTTTCACATCACGTGTCACTGAACTATGGTGTACGGTTGGCAGATTGGTCATATCTTCTAATGTCTTGCCGCTCCGGTAGCTCAGTTGGTTAGAGCGCTGGCCTGCACTGGTCTCCCCTGTACTGGCAACCCAGGGTTCGAGTCGCTTCGCGCGCTCGCATTTAGCCCCCGGCCGGGAGTGTCAGTTGGCAGCTGGCCCGATAAGGCCGGGGACGAGCTACCGGGCGGCCGTGTCGGTGCATTGGCGGCACGTTAAACTTTCGGTCTAAATTCTGCCGTTGAACTGGAGTTCCTGGATCGGGTGGTGGGGCCAGGGTTCACGCAACAAGCTCTGCTTAGCAATAGAACCCTGGTTCCTCAAGGCACCCCAGCAACAACTCGGATTAAATTTATTTAATTAAAAAAGTAAACACTGATTTAAACTGCTTGCTCAGCTCCTCAACCACCTCACTATCCTCACCCAATGTAGTCCCGTTTACTTCCAGTGGACCAATTGTGCTAGAAACTTTACTCAGCTTGTAGAAACTAAAGAACTGTTTACTGTCCCCATTACAGTTTCTAGCTAAATCCAGTTCTTTTGCTCGCTTTGGTGCTCTGGTTTTTTGCTTCACAGTGTTTCTAGCTTTTCGATATGCCTTTAGATTAACGACATTTGAGGCTTCTTTAAAGACTCTAAATGCAGTTTTCTTAGCCTTAATTGCTTTTATCAATCTGGTGTAAGCCATGCTGGCTTTCCTACCCTTCTTTTGCGTCTTTGCTTTTCGGGGACATGTCGAATCTGAATTTCCTTCAAGTAAGATTTGTACTTTTCCCACATTTCACAGGCATTTAAATTGGAGAATTCTTCTTCCCATCTGATGGCACTTAAATCCGCTCTCATGCAGTCAAAGTCTGCTCTTTTGAAATTTCGAACCTTTACCAAAGTATCCTTGATAATTTGCCCTACATGTGCCTTGAATCTAACTATGTTATGGTCACTTCTTCCCAGAGTTTCTCCTACAGTCAAGTCTTGAACCAAGTCACTTAAATCCGAGAATACAAGGTCCAAGAATGAGCCATGCCTGGTAGGTTCCGATACAAACTGGTGTAAGAACAGGTCCTCTTCAAGGCATTTCCTAAACATTTTGCACGATGGGGAGCCAACACCAGCATTTTCATAACCTTTTAGATTAAAGTCACCAAGAATAAGGCACTTCCTCTTAAAGTTTCTACTGTTTTCCTCACAAATCACCTTGTCAAGCTCCAGTTGCTGAGAATGTGACAGGGTTCCTGATCGGTAGAAAGCTCCTAACCTAAGAGTATTGCTGTTGCCTTTTCCCACAGTGACATCAAGCCAAATGGACTGCACAGACACATTTTTATCCCCACCTGCTACTTTTTGAGAACTGAATTAGCTATTCATATAGAGCATTACACCACCCCCTTTCATTGCTGGACCCCTATTGCACGAAAACATATTGTATCCCTGGATCTCATAGTCCTGCAAGTTATCTCCAAAATACCCTTAACTGACCCATGCCTCCGCAATGCAAACAAAATCTGGTTCCTCCTCAGCAACATAACACTTGAACTCATCAAATTTGCACCGGATACGCTGAGCATTAAACATCATACACTTAACAAATTCTCCATAACCGCCTTTGGCTTTTTCATACTGAGGAGTTCTTTTATCACTAGATGAACTATCACTCTGTCCCCTTGAACTGCTGCTGTCCCTATTTGCTGAGTTTGAGGTTCTATTGCCTTGGCTGACACTATTGGAATATTCCTGAGTTGGCAATGCGATTTCACCCCTCCCCACCCCATTTCCTAGTTTCCCTGAAGGACATGCTCGTACACTTTGCCTAACGCATGGACCCCCTTATCAGAGAAGTGCAGGCCATCCCTGTGATAGAGGTCTCACGATGCATAAAACCTGCTCCACTCGTCTACAAATGTGAAACCTAGCTCATGGCAGAGCTTACCTACCCTGGCGTTAGCTGCCAGTGCCCTAGAGCTCCACTCAGGGGAGGCTCTAGCCCTAGGCAAAATTGTTGTTACAATGACTCCATTGTTACCCTTCAGGGTGGCCAGAAGGGCCCTGTACTCCCGCAGAAGCTCCTCACTCCTAGCAGGACCTATGTTATTTACCCCTACGTGCACTATGACTGTACTAAACTGATGACCACTGGTGACCTGTGCCACCACAGGTACCAGATCCTTCACCTTGACACCATGCCTGGTGATGCACCTCCTGTCCCTCCTACTTTTACAGAAAACCCGGTCTAAATGTCGCACACGAGAGTCTCCTACTACCCTGTGCAACAAGGCCAGCCTTGAGCTTGGAAACCTCTGCCTTAAGGGTCCTAATTTCTTCCTCTAGTGTCTGCATCCTGGTCGAAACCATCCTAAACGCTGCAGCTTATGCCCAGATTTAGATTTAAATTAACTAGCTGAACAACCGACAAAAAAAAACAAACTATCATTCACTATAAATCGCTACCTCCTATACTGTCGGTTAATTATCTGAGTACCTCAAGAAAAGCAACACGCTAACCAGAAACTATTCAACAATTGTTTTTTTTTTTTTTTAAATAAATAAATAAAATGCCTAATCTAATTGTCTTCTACACAAGTAGACAACCATATGCATATCCATTTTGATATCACTTATAGCTAGACAGAAAAATGAACAGTCACACAACACTTATCAATACCACCAACTTACTACCAATTTCAGTGTAAAATAATTGACGATGTGACCTGGACATTCACAGTTAATGGAATTGTGCTATTTCATCCTTGTCTTAGGTTTTTACGAGTTTGCCACATGATGTATGGGCAGTCATCATGCACACGACTGCGAAATACTGTAAAATGCATCTGACTGAAGTGAAAGTCATTCCGCTTTTTTAATCCTTAAGTGGCGATCCTTTATTTTCTTCCAATCGTTCACTATTCTGAAGCAAATTCTTTCTTCATCCACACAGTTAATGGTGAAGTAATTTTAGGACACTGACCAATTTAACTCTATCTTAAACTTAAACACCAAACACATTATGCACCACAAAAATAAATAAAGTATGTTAGGATAGTATGAATGTTGTCTAATGTACTTATGAAATCTACACACTTGTAATATCTCCAAATACAGAAATCGAAGCGACGAGAATGCGCCTAAAGCCAGGAGGCCTCGCCTAAAAACAAGATGGCGCACGACAGCATCGCTAGGTTAATATAGTATAGTTTGCGTGCTACGAAAATGCTTATCAGATAAAAACTAATGAAATATAGTCACAGAAGTAATTGCTAAACACCTATCCACAGCTTAGGCTAGAGTACTGCCCTGTTCCGCAACGACTTATCTGGAAAGCTGGAGCTCCAAACGGACGTCCTTCCACCGTGACACCTGGCGGCAAACATGACCAATAGCAAAAGCACATGCATATGGAACTTGAACTGCATTCATTATATTCTTAAGTTCTGGTCAGTGTCAAACGTGCACATAATCCAGTCATCACCAATCAGTTATCATTGAGATGGACGATATACAGACTATGTTTATCTTCAGAGGCAACCAATCACACCATAAGCTTGCTATTTACCTAGGTATCTACCTACCCACCTGTATGACCAATGACAATGTGCATATATTCAATAATAATAGGGGCATCACAGCCAATAATACCCAATGTATCTCACAGCTTATGATACCATGAAAGAAAAAGTGACCAAGAAGCCGCATGCACACTATTATATTTTCTATTCTTGAAGAAAGCAAGCAGGCAGGTACTAAGGTATGTTATATCCTTTACCGTGCTGCTCCATCCACCTTCTACTCCAACCCTGGTCAAACTTCAGGAGCGCATTCATCTCCAAAGCAGCCTGCGGAGAATGTATGAATTGCAGCATAACTACTGTGATCTGAATTCCATGGTATTCATATTGCCTTATCTTCCATCCTTGCCAATCCATGTAGCAGATGTTTGACTTTCCTCAAACTGTCTGAAGAACTTGGAGTTTAAATCACATGTGAGTGATGAACAGATGAACTATCCCTGGATTCTTATGTTGCAGCATTGCATTGCACAGTGGCATACCGAATGAGGGCACTGTGGGCAGTTCCTGACAGGTTGTGGAGCCCCTAAGAATCCGCCGACCTCAGGAAAAAATGCGTCATGCTCCCTAGAAATCCACCTTGGTTCCATAAAAATCGCGCCGTAACTCGGAAATTCACATTGGGTGTCCCCAAGAAGTCGCGCAGAAGCCCCTGATAATGACGCTGGGGCGTCAGAAATTTGCTGCTGGGTGTTGTGGTGTTCAAGAAAATCACGACTGGGCCACAAACGGTCGGGCTGGTGCTCCGTGAAAATGACGCTAAGCCTTTGGGTACCAAGAATTCTCGTTCGGGCTCCTGGAAATCACTAGATGCATGGCAGGTCAAGGCCGGGAAACGAAAAACAGACCAGACACGAAAAGTCACTCTTGGATCCAAAGGTTCCACAACAATGGCTTCAAAGTTCATAAAACGTATTACCCCTCCCCCAAAAAAGAAATGTAGCCTCTAAAACTAGCGCAAGGCATCAAAACAAGTGATCACGGTGCCCCAAAAAATCGCACTTAGACCAAACAATTCAGGCTGCTTCATTTGAAAATCTCGCTGGGGCCAAAATACTGCGCCGGAGCCCCACACGTCGTAGCTGGCTTCCCAAGAACCAATATCTACCCGGAATGTTACCCTGCGAGCAGAAAAATTGCGTCAAGGATCCACAATAAGAAGGCGTCGGACCCCGGAAAAGATCCTGCTGGGGCACCGATAAAAAAAAACGAGGCACCTCGAGCCCGAATACTCGCACTGGGGCCTAAAAATATCCTGCAGGTGGCTTACAGAAAATAGACCTGACGCCAAAAATCACAAGAGGACTCCATCGAGTCGACCCGAGCACCGGAAAAAAATCAGAATAGGTCTCGAAAGAAAATTATCCGAAGGGCCTTTCTACTCTTGATGGTGCCAGCTGCGGGAAAACAACGCTGAGCAGCCGCAGTGGCGTAGGAAAAATGCGAAGGGAAAAAGGGGGTATGCTCTCAAGAATCGCGCCGGTTCCCCACAAATCGCGCCGGGCCCCATAAATTCGCATCGGGGACCCAGAATTCGCGTAGCGGGCGGCGAATACAGCGGGCACCGTAACAATTACACCAGGCTCCCAAAAATTTGCATCTGATTCCATCAAAATCGCGCTGGGGCGGAGCTAATTACAACACGCCCTGATAACTCGCGACGATGCCCCCAAACATCGCGTACTGGACCCAGAATTCCGGCGGTAGTACCAAAAAATTGAGTCGAGGTGTCACAAATACCCCTATGCAAGCATAGCGTGGCCCCACAAAACACATCTGAACTCAATTAAAAAATAAGCCGATGCCCTATAAAATAAGGAGAAATTCCGAAGAATATATGTTCGAGTCAGGAAAATTTCTCCTGAGCTCTAAACATGCCCCAGATGCCTTCAAAAATTGCGGCGCACAGGAGTTGAAAAATTGCGGCGAGACACATTGTAGTGCCAGGTGACAGAGAAATCAGACCGAGATACGGACTCTAAAAAAGGCACGAAAAGTTGCGTCGAACCCAGAAAACTGCTCCGAGTTCCCCGGAGCCATGCACCTGGGAACGAAATGTCGCACCGTGACCCCGGAAATTATACCGAAGGAACCAAGGTTATGCTGTGGTTCCACCAATGTGCGATAAATAAGCGTCTCAAATAAACAGCGAAGCCCTGAGAGCACAACGGGAGGCCGAAAATGCACCGGGCCCTCCAAAGCCCGAGTTTCGCAAAAAAGCGGCAGGGCCTTAACACGCGCACTGGAAAGGGTGGGAGCGAAATCCGTCCACCCCTCCGGTTTTTCGTAGATAACACCACATTTTACCGGCCGATATACGCCATTGTTTGTGTACCTGCCAACAAATGACCAGCGCGTTGTTTGAAGTAAGAAAAATTAAAATCGATCGAAAATATTTAGAGTTAGGGGTCGCTAAAGTTAAAACAAATTATCAGCGCCAGATCACAAATACCGGCGCTGATGCGCTTCCCGTATATTAGCAAAAAGGAAGTGTTCTTGGCAAAATTAGCGACTTGTTTGATGTACATTGTCATGCTACATTGTTCCAGAGTCATGTCATGTCACCGAGGTCAAGTCAGGTCAAGTTGATAACAGGTTTACACACGCCCTAGAGGGGGTATGGCGAAATCCGCCAATCCTTCCGATTTTTCGTACATAACTCCATATTGTACCGGCCGATATACACCATCATCTTCGCGTACCTGCTTAGAAATCACAGGCGCATTGTTTAAAGCCAGAAAAATGAAAATTGGCCGAGAGGTTTTCAAGTTAGGGGCCGTTAAAGTAAAAACAATTCGCAGCGCCAGACCACAAAAATCGGCCCTGATGCGCTTCCTGTATATTGGCGATAGGGAAGTGTTCTTGACAACATTAGCGACTTGTTTGCTGCATATTGTTATGCTATATAATTTAAAAGTCATGTTAGGTCGCCGAGGTCAAGTCAGGTCAAGTTCATGATAGGTTAATGGAACCAAACTTGGTCAACTGGAATGTGTCATAAATGCAAATGACTGTCTTGCGATTGATGTCACTTTACATGTTACTCCCTATACATCCCGAAATCTACTGTTTGTCATTGTGTGCCTAAGCGTTTCCATACTTGATTCGTGTATTTCACTCCTTTTTTGCGAAGCCGATTGTGCCGAGCCGCCCAAGAGAGCAGTCGGGATGGGAGCCCGGTTTCGGTTACTGGAGCAGGTAATGACCTAATAAAGTGCTCCTATATAGGTGACCTGAGGTCAAATGGCGCATCTGACATCTGTATTGCATCATTAGTAATGTCCAAAACATCATTAATACCAATTTTGGAGCATTTAGACACAACCGCAGCGATCCATAACAATGACAAGTCAAGCCACGCAAAATCAGAATATTTTGCTATTTTGACCTCATTTGACTTTGAAGATATTGACCTAAGGTCATGAACTTTGCACACAATAGAGATCACTATCGTGCCCATCCATTCTGTGTATTTCGTTGCTCTAGCATTCATAGGAGCTGAGATCTTGTGGGGGTGGAATCCGCCCCCCCCCCTCCAGTGCGCGTTATTTTCAGAGGTCCTCCAGGGCACCTGTTAAAATATGGTTGGACCCCAAAAACCGAATTGGTCGTAAACAGGAACAAAAAGTCCGAGCACGAAATAAAGACATCGAGGTCTTCGAAAACGCACCGATACCTCAAGCATGTCACCGCTGCACAAAAAAGCAACAAAGCTCTAAAAAGTAGCCGGGTCTCAAATATGTGCCAGGTCCTTAAAAAATTGGCTGGAGGTCTAAAATACATCTGTATACGAATAAAAACACAACGGGTAAAACAGCGAACACCGAGCTAGGGTCTCGGCTCGGTGGACAATCTTTGGAGCATATTTAGCCTAAGATACGAGGTGCATCAAAGCTCAGTGCATCATAATTTATTAACCACAAGCTAATATGGCAAAATGAAAACTAATACATCGAATTGAATTCATCGAATTTTCTAAGCGAGCCGCCATACCAGTAAATCCACATGCCAAATATGCCACAAGACTATCCTGTGACAGCAATTATCAAAACGTTGGAGATCTAGCAGAAACTGGAGAAGCGCACGTAGTGTGGCGAATGTGCCGAGTGCGGAAGGTGCGCAAGGTACATGTGCACGACTGTTGGCGTTTTAGCGACCCTGCGTGAGTAATCGGAATGCCTGAAATCGGACAATTTTACCTTTTTCCGATTTGTACCGGTATAATTTCCGCAGTGTGAGGTGACTTATCAAGGGCTACAAACACTACCCTTTGAACAGGATCGGCGAGTTCGTGTTGAAATCCGGTGATTCAGAAATGATGGTGGCAGATTTGGCCCCCTCGACAGGACAGCTAAGTTGGTTATTAATTATTCTTTAAAGAATAAAATAAAATAGTATCTCACTGGCAAACATAGTGGTACGTGGACTTTTAAAAAAATTGGAGTGTGTGCGTCAATTCCAAATCAGTTTGCCCACCCCAATCGCAAATCCTAGGTACACAACTACCATGGCATGATATAAATTGACCTGTTGATAGCCCTGATCCGCCGCAATGGACTCAGCAGCCCCGGCCCACCACAGTGGATTGTGCACTCCGCGATCCCGGTCCGCCACAGTGGACGGCATGCTCTGTGACCCTGGCCCGCCACGGTGGACAGTGTCTACTTCACGGCCCTGGTCCGCCATAGTGGACGATGTGCTCCTGGGCTCTCGTCCGCCACAGTAGACGGTGTGCTCCGCGGCCCTGGTCCGCCGTAGTGGACGGTATGTACTTCACGGCCCTGGTCCGCCATAGTGGACGGTGTGCTCCTGGGCACTCGTCCGCCACAGTAGACGGTGTGCTCCGTGGCCCTGGTTCGCCATAGTAGACTTCATGGTTCGAGAAAACGGTCTTTTCCTGGATTTTTCCCATCCGTAGCATGATGATCTTCGCAAAGTTATTATCCGTGTTTTCCATTTGAACGTTTAATGGTGTTATTCAGCAATGAATTGCCATGTGGTAAAGTGTTCCAGATTCCCTGGAAACTGCAAAGTGATATTCTGATGTCACAGGTGTGAACGAAAATATCCTCCCCGACCCTGAACTCGCCCAATCACAACTTTGGCTTCGTCCCTCCCTAATGTTGGCGCCAAGGAAATACTTTCACCGATTGTCGTCACAGTTCAGGTCTGCTGTGCTCCGATACTCCATCAAGGCCGGTGTGTTTAGCCTGCATCTAATCATCGCTGAAACATTTGTATTTAAGCCGGTGTGCGCTTGTTGGTGTGTGTAGTGAGGGGGAGAAGGCTGACGGTGATGGTGACGTTAGTTCCGAGCCCACTGTATGAAACTTACTCGCATGCCATTACTCAGAGTTGTTATGTTGACATGTACTGTGCACTGCTCTTTTAATTATGTGACTTCACCAGTTATTGGACGATTTTCATCATTCGTGAGTAAGCTGAATAAACAAACATTCACATCGTCGAATACAAACTCAGAATTTCTGAGATCTGAAAACATAGTGGGCGAAATCCGATGAGTTTTTGTTGGGGGGGGGGGGGGGGGCGTTCGCAATTCGACCCCCCAATGTTTTTAAAAATCGACACCCCTGGTGGCCGTACTAGTGTGTCTGTGCATAGGTCATTAATTGCTGATATTCGTTGCTCAACAAAAATCGTGGGAAGCTTCTTTTACAAATGAGTGTTTCAAGCAGCGAAAATGTGACCTCTTCAAAAGCGAAAATGATCGGATTTCGGAAGCTCCGTAGTGCTCCTATGCCCTTGCACGAAACAAAAATCAACTTAATGCTCCCTCGCTCTCTGATCTAAAGTTCGTGGCTTCGCTTTGACTCCAGGCATCATAATTCCCAGTCAACTATGTTCGTACCCAGTGAACCCAGTCAACAATTCCTCGATAAAACTAAGCTTGTCGCCTGAGTCACAACAAATATACAACGACAACGATACATCTGTGCTTTCATAGGTATGCCAATTTGCAAATACATGTATGATACAATAACCCAGTCATCTATATCTCTACCAGTGCACCAGTGTACAGCCATATGCATAATACAATATCCCATATATCTGTGTCTCCACTAGTGTACAGCCACATGCATCAGACAATAACCCAGCCATCTGTGTCTCCACCAGTATACAGCTACATGCATCAGACAATAACCCAGCCATCTGTGTCTCCACCAGTATACAGCTACATGCATCAGACAATAACCCAGCCATCTGTGTCTCCACCAGTGTGTAGCCATATGCATTAGACAATAACCCAGCCATCTGTGTCTCCACCAGTGTACAGCCACATGCATCAGACAATAACCCAGCCATCTGTGTCTCCACCAGTATACAGCTACATGCATCAGACAATAACCCAGCCATCTGTGTCTCCACCAGTGTGTAGCCATATGCATTAGACAATAACCCAGCCATCTGTGTCTCCACCAGTATACAGCTACATGCATCAGACAATAACCCAGCCATCTGTGTCTCCACCAGTGCGTCAGTGTGCAGCCACAACCGACAGACGAAGTGACGCGGCCGTCGCCTCCATTACAGGATAGCGACAGTCTGTGGTGGGACGCGTTCGCCACAGAGTTTTTCGAGGATGACGCTACTCTGACCTTGACTTTCTGCCTGGAGGACGGCATGAAGCGCTACAGTACGTACCTGCACGGACACGACAGTGTGAAGCAGTGTGGAACTTACTTTCCGGGTTTGGAGTCGGAGTGCAAACAGACTTCTTCCCGAGTACATTTTCATGGACATATTATTTTTTAGTGCATGGAATCTATTTACCGGTAACCGATGGGAAAATCATATGTACCTACCTAGTGAGTACCTACGTAATATGCTTAAGTAACACACATTGCCATTTTTGGTCACATCAAAGCACAGGAACAAAGAAATGACCAATGGATGACACCGCAAGGCTGGAAGTCGTGATCAACGCAGCTGCGTCTCTCATAACTGACAGGAGCAATGCGCTTTCCTTTCACTGTTGGTCTTGGTACATGGCTAGCCAAATGAAAAACAAACAAATAATTCACACTTTGCCCTCAGCTCAGAGCGCACACCTACCTACCTACGCAACCGATTCCCATGCATGTAGGTATGAAGCATATGAAGGCTCCATACTTGATGGGTGGCCAAGTGCTATCAGTGACTCAACAGGAGAAGGATTTAGATGTTATTCTAAACACAAAACTGGGGGCATCAGAACAGACCAAGGAAGCCAGGAAGAAGGCACTGAGAATGCTCGGGGCAATAAATAGGAATGTATTATACAGAAGTGAGGAAGTGATCAGGAAGCTTTACTGTGCATACGTCAGGCCACATTTGGAATACTGCATCCAAGCTTGGTCTCCTAGCTATGAAAAAGATTGTTGGCTTTTAGAGAGAGTACAAAAGAAGGCTACAAAAATAGTTAATGGCATAGGTAACCTGGCATATGAGGAAAGATTGAAGAAATTGAATATGTTTTCACTTAGATATAGAAGGCTGAGAGGAGATCTCATCGAGGTCTTTAAATTTGTCCATGGTCTGGAGAGAGGATACCTTAGGGAAATGTTTTAATTGAACAGAAATGATGCAATTAGAGGTCATAAATTCAAAATTAAAGTTAACCACAGCAGAACAAGGTTAAGGCAAACTTTCTTCACCAACAGGGTAGTGGAACACTGGAACCAGCTGCCAGAAAACATCGTCAGTAGCAGCACATTGAACATCTTTAAAAACAGCATAGACAATCATTATAAGAATAGAGGGCTTGCTTTTCAGTATTACAGGGAGGGCTGATTGACAGATTTGGTGGGCAACTGGTTCAGTGTACAGAGTGCAACCAAGAAGGGCCCTTGTGGCTCATAGTTGCACTAATCTTCTATGTCTTTATGTCTTTATGATTCCCTACGTGATACAAACCCAGCACCATACCGCACACGCCACAGCCAGATGCGATAGCGGTGCGCAAAGCAAAGGATAAGTCAAGGTCTTGTGTTTGCAGTATGACACTGTTAAACATGTGTTCCAAGTTGCCAATGGTTACGACGTCATATACAAAATATATTTCACCGATTGGTTGAAAGACAGTTTTCAGAACAGAAAACGCCGACGAAGCAAATTCTGATCGGCGGCTTCGGGACTCCGGAAGGTGTCTTAAAACTGTCAACTTGTCCCACTATAGGGTGGCTTGAAAGCAGGTTTCTGGAGACGCCTCGGCCGAATTTGTAGCGACCGGAGGCCACTGTTCAGTGCGCAGGCGCGAGGTCTGGCGCGTGTTGTCGGCATTTCCGTTGGTTGTGGTTCGGTGTGGTGTGTGTTTGGATGTTGTCTGTGTGCTTGATGGTACGAAAAGTGGCGGTTTATTTGGTAATCATAAGTAGAATAAGATGTTGTTTGGTGGATGTTTTTTGTTCAATTTTGTGTTTGTTTTTAGTGCTATTTTTGTTCCTTTTGCATGTCCGTGTCGGAGTACATGTGAGGCCCTTTCTATCCAGTATGAATCCGGAGTGCAAAAATGTTTTAGTAGATTAAATCTCTAAAGAAGTGCCTTAATTCTCACCGTGGTGTGAAGCGCTCCACGAGGTTTGCTAGGATGTCTAAATGAAGGCAACCCATGCTGCCTGTGCCACTCGTATGAAATACGGGATTTGCGTATCTCCAGTCGCCAACTTTCAAAAGTTCCCTTTGAAGGGGAAGATCCCGGACGATTCTGGTGAACAAGGGATGCCTTCTGATATACTTCTCATGTCTTCTTGGTGGTTTGTATACTGTATCGGAATTGTAGCTGCTCCGCTCGTGTGAAGTGCAGTAGGGTAAGCTCCTTTGAAGTTCCGGTTAACTATATAGGGGAGCCAGATAACCTGCTGGAAATTTTCAACCCATTCGTGTAGTGAAAACGTAAAAACAAGAATCTTACCTTTCTAAAAACAATTCTTAAAATACACTTGGCTTTCACTGAGGAAGCTCAAGCAGGGAACAAATCAGTTTTTCCATTATTCAATTTTCTGCAGATTTCCATGCCATATTTGTGGTTTTGAACCGAAGAAACCAAAGCTAAGTATGATCCGCCACCAGATAAATACATTTTTACGTTTCCCCTACAAGGATTCCCTGTGTTTGATGTCGGAACAATCGCTGTCCGATGTTCAAGAATGTTAATTATTCCATAACGCTGTTTTGGAGTTCATGTTTGTACTAACATTTGAAATCAACAGCATTCTGGAACCGTCTTTAACATTACGGTTGGTAAATTGTTATCGCAATATCGATGCAAACCATTGCTTGGTCATACTTTCTTAAGTTACATTTTGTGTGATTGATACAGACGTTGTTAGATGCATGCAAATATTGTTGTATATTCACTTCTCAGACTTGGAATTAGAAAGCATAATCCTTGGATTCGCGAAATCATGGATGCATGTTATATAATTTCTAGTATGCCTATGTCGTGAAATGAGTATTTTAGTGAGTCTCTAACTTTAGTAATATCAATAAAACGTATGATATTTGCATGCATTAAAGGGATGCATAATGTTCTTCCGAATTTTATTTGTGTTTTGTTAAACTTTGACATCCAAAGCTTGGTCATTGCATTTCGGTGCGCAATATGCAGCTCCCGGTAGACTATCTTGCCACTCTTGCAGACTGGCCACGATATTTGTATATTGCGCATAATTGCATGATGGATGTATGTATGAAAAGAACTATGGATAATAAGAGTTGCATAATAGGAGATAAGTCGGTATGTGTGTCCGAGGCCTGCGAGTGGCGAGACGAGCCGCTCCCGTCCGAGGCCTGCGAGTGGCGAGACGAGCCGCTCCCGGCCGAGGCCTGCGAGTGGCGAGGCGAGCCGCTCCCGTCCGAGGCCTGCGAGTGGCGAGACGAGCGGCTCCCGTCCGAGGCCTGCGAGTGGCGAGACGAGCCGCTCCCGGCCGAGGCCTGCGAGTGGCGAGGCGAGCCGCTCCCGGCCGAGGCCTGCGAGTGGCGAGGCGAGCGGCTCCCGGTCCGAGGCCTGCGAGTGGCGAGACGAGCCGCTCCCGGCCGAGGCCTGCGAGTGGCGAGGCGAGCCGCTCCCGTCCGAGGCCTGCGAGTGGCGAGACGAGCGGCTCCCGTCCGAGGCCTGCGAGTGGCGAGACGAGCCGCTCCCGGCCGAGGCCTGCGAGTGGCGAGGCGAGCCGCTCCCGGCCGAGGCCTGCGAGTGGCGAGGCGAGCCGCTCCCGTCCGAGCGCGGCGGTGGTCGGTGCTGCCTCTTTTGCTAGCAGCGCCCGCCTCACGGCACGCGCAGGTCACTTCCGGCTGCCCCACCACCCTAGTACAGCTCGTGTGACCCGGCTGGAGGGAATGGGGCTCACGTGACTAGCATGTATCGAGGTCACTTGCTTGACTCTCCGAGCGTTTTAGATGAAAATTTCTTCATTTTAGGTGTCACTGCCTGGCATCAACATATCACCTGAACCCCGTGCTCTGTGGCAAGCGGCACACCAGTCCAACGTCTCTTACTTTGAGTTGCTCGGCAAAACCTGTGCGTGCTGGTAGGCTAACATTCTTCCAATCTTGCTGGTACCTATTTTCTGTTCCTGGTACGCCTTGGAATGTTCCCGGGCTGATGTCATTACCTGATGGAACAAGTGTGCATTATTTTCAGCAACGTCACCAGGATTTTGTGCCGAAAACTCAATACGGCAAGAGAAGGTTATCAGAAGTGCAGCCTTATATCACCCAGATGTCGCTACGAGTACAAGGCATAATCCTGTAGCCACAGGGCACGCTGCTGCCTTTACTTCATCTCAAGTATTGCAATTTGATAATGGCTTGCCAACCCTCTGTGGGTTTTTTTGTATCACCTTAGGTTTTTCCGCGGCAGCCGCGGAAAAACGGCTGCATATAGGGTTGCAGAATCTCGAGTACCTATTCCTTGAAAACGTTTCCTTCTATCGTGAAAATGCCAGCCTCAGGTAATGTAACGTCATTGACTTAGCTCAGATCAAAGAAGACCACCTACATAATTGTTTGAGGATCGATGGCTCATACACTTGAAGAGATTTTGAAGTGAAACTTGTTACATTGTGCAATTTTTCAACCTCCAAAACGAGTACCTCAAATTTTTCCTTAAGGTCAGATGAGTGGCTTGAGGTCACGACCAATTTGGGCCATTTTTGGATTTGGCCCCTTTTGTACCAATTTTCATATTTTGTAATCGTCATGTTCTTATAGCGTCATTACTGCTTTGGTATGTATTAGTGCAGGAACATCAGGATAAATTCCTTATACAATTGGCTTGGCTTCTGTCATATGGCCTGAGGCCAGGTCACCATAAAGTACGCAATGTAGGCAAACCCTATGCAGACGCCGCTGTTTTCATCTTATATTTCTAGTTTCATGGCCTAAATAGTGCGCATAAATAATGTCTTGCAACGCAAAGTTGCACTGCAAAACCCAAGTTACCTTAATATGCAGATATGGAATATTTTATAAATATTTTTTGTCCTTAAATCGCCATTTTCAGCACCAGCAGCTCAGCTCTTGTCTGACTACTCGCATCGATCATCCTTGAACTCGGTATCAATCAGAATCGACAGAACTGAAAACCCAGCCCACGATTGTTCAATAATTTATCATTATGTTCTGGTGGGCAACCAAGGGACTATTATTTTTGCTAGATCACTTTCACCTGTGGTTTGTATAGCTGATATTCAGAGTTATGCTAGTATTTTCGGGAGACGTTTTCATACTGTTTGGATGCAAGCAATATAAGACTCAGCAGAAGCTTTTTCAGTAAAGTAATGGACAATTGGATGCAATTAGCGGTCTAGTTGCGATATAGGTTGAAAATGCTCACCTCGTATGCGTATTGTTTACAGCGATCGGCCGCACATTGATCCCGCGATACTTCCGGAGCATCTTTGAGGGCGGTGTTACGGATCTCTTCTTCAGTCTGCGACATCCCAAGGAGTCGTTTCACAACACGAGCATCACTCTCGACTGCGATCAGGCCTGCATGGTGACACACCACGGCAAGCCGATGATAGCAAAGGTTGGCAGTTCTCTGGGCAGCCAGGGCGAGCTTCCGCACGAAAACTACGCTTATCCTAGTCTGATGCTAATGTCATGCTGACCCGCCTTTCTGGTTTAGTCACCAGCAAACAAATATAGCCTAGGAATGCTTGCTACCATGGTTTCAGAAGCCATTTAAAAGCGACAGGTCGGGGTGCACTGTAACATCTGGTGTCTCTCGTCAACTTCACCAATGCTATTAAAGTTCAAACCGTGCTGGACATCCCAGTCTGAGCCTCCTCTATGGGCAAACTGTAACAGCGTTTGAAACTCATTTTCAAATTGTAAAGTAGCTCTTACTTGAGAAAGGCCATGTTGTAGCTTATGCTTCACCTGAACGTGCTATGCATATGTTATCATAATTACTTTGAGAAAAACATTTGAGGTAACTGATATTTGGCCGAAACGTTGAGACACTTGCAAGGCTAGGCCGTGTAAGGCATTGTAGTGTAAAATTCACCAAATTTAAGTGATACATGGGTGTTAGCTTCGGATTCTGTTCAAAGATGGACCACGCTGTCGTTTCCCCAAACACTCGCTGTTCAACTGATCCGACAACTGTCTTTCCAGCTGTTTACATAACCGACTAATCAGCTGTTGAAACAGCTGACATTCGTGTGCCACTACCTACAACCATCGGTCGATTGTCATTGGTCGTCCGGTAAATAGCACGCCCTATTCCACTTCCGTCACAAGTATGTACCAAGAATGTCACTTTACATTCATTAAAGGGTGCCACTGCCCCCATTCCCGAATGCTCATGGACTCCCAATAGCTTAGTTGCGCCCCCCTCCAAGTGGTCATCATCCACTCCCAATGGCTTAGTTGCGCCCCCTCCCCAACGCTCATCATGTAAACCAATAGCTTAGTTGCGTCCCACTATCTAATGTTTTCATTGCAGATTGGTATTGGTATTTCCAGTTGTATTTCCGGTATATGCTCCGGTATATGCTTACTTTATATGCTTCGTAGGCCATGCTAATTTTGCCCCTCCTCATTCGTAACCTACACTTGGTTAAAAAAAAATTTAAGTTTGATAGAGCAGTGAGCAGTGACCTACAATCACTGTCTCCAAACTAGCAAAGGCAAGGTGGCAAAGAGAAGCGGGCCATGGAAAAAGAGATGTGGGAGGGGTAAAAAAGACATTTCAGAATTTGTGTGTGCGCAGTAACTTCCCCACCTCCTCTGGCCTCCCCTTCCCTCCCCTCCCCCCCCTCCCCCAACCGTTTTCATAACGTGATAGCAATGATTAGTGGTGAGACTTTGTACGCTGTTCAGGGTTTCTTTTTTATCTTTTTTATCTCTCCTCTGAGGGCGTACGCTGCCCGTCAGCGTCCCTCGCCTCCTGTTCGGCCTACCACCTCGCCTGTAGACGCTCACGCCGCGTCCCTCATTTGTTCGGCCTGCCACCTCGCCTGTAGACGCTCACGCCGTGTCCCTCATTTGTTCGGCCTGCCACCTCGCCTGTAGACGCTCACGCCGTGTCCCTCGCCAGGTGTGCGCTGAGGGCCGATTCATCGTCGAGTTCACCTTCGACGATCTGATGCGCATTAAATCGTGGCACTTCGCCACCCGCGGCGTCAAGGAGCTGATCCCGCGCTCGGTGGTGGCGCTGCACGTGCAGCAGGACCCGGGGCTAGTGGAGCAGCTGAGCAAGAACATCACACGCCAGGGGCTCACCAACGTCACACTCAACTACCTCAGGGTCTGTGACATCCTTATCCTTGGTCCTGCTCGATTGCTGCCAATAGCAATCTTGCTGCGTGGGGTTCGGCTACTGCAGGCTATGCGCAATACACTGGCAGATATTAAACAACTACGTCTACATCAGAGTCCGGAATGTTCAATTCATTTATTTCAACGCTTCGGTCCACATTGCAGGGAATGGTTGTCACCGGGTATTCACGCTGTGCTATAAGGAGCATATGCGGATTATGAGTGCCACGCTGAAATTGCGCGTGGTGCATTTGTGGAAGTCAGTATCATGCGGCGATGTTCACAGCGACTCAAATAACGTGTTAACTGAAGAAGCAATTGCCCCTCTCCTTCTTTCCGCCTAGTAACTAGAAACTGTCTTCAGTTCGAGGAGCAATATGGGTTAAGCTAGCAAAACACTTCGCCTTCGTGCATATTTCTGGAGCACTTTCCACCTTCCCTCCCCTAAGCGAAAGATTATTAAGCGGGTTGACAAGTGCTCCATACGCCCCCGCGGACCGCAATCCCATGTCGTTTATCTGAACTCGTACGACCAAACATTCTTCTACTGTGATCACATGAGAACGGATTTGTTGTTTCATATCTTAATCTCACTAGTCTTCAAGGGAATTTACGTTCCCTTTTGTGCTCAAATTTGTACTTCCGGTATGCAAAGCTTTCATTGTTTGTGGTGACATCGCGCCAGGTGAATAATTGAGAACAGTCTCAACCAGATAAATTCAGGTTTGGAAGTACCCAAAAATCCAAATGTCTACAAGGAATCTTTGATGGATTTCCGAAGCACGATTGTGTCTCAGATAAGCTAGTTGATACATCATCCTGGGGGTCCATTTGGGATAAAGTGGAGTACATCGATCATTCTAAACATCTAGCGCCCATAACTTATGGTTCGGCTTGGTTTGGTTGGCCTTTTCACGTGTTCATTGTGACGCTACACGTGTGCGAGATACAACCTATATAGTGGCGCAGTATAGCTTCGCTACGCTAAACTGACACAATGTGTGGCTGGGCTTGTGTCCGGGCTGACTGCTGCACCGTCAAGTCCATGTACTCATGCAGGTGTGGTTTTAAATGCACGTAGCGGGCAGATTTGCAACACAGATCTAACTGAATCCAGAATTGTATCTTGCTAATGCTTCATGCCAACCAAACACCACCAGCCATACACTGCTGGACATGCGTTTCCACTTAGGCTCCCCCTCCCCACTCATGACCGCCTCCAACCAAGTCGCCTTTCCCATTGCCAAAGCATTATTGGGCGAGGCTGGAAAAAGAAACTCGGACTAGTTCCGTTTCAATCCACTGTAATACCCCCTCCCGCCAAGTAAAATCTTATTAATCGAGGTGCTAGGTCAAGGTGTGTGCTCGGACCGTGATTTGTACCACTGACGTACGTCTCAATGGTCGACAGTTGTGCGTCATCCTGGAGCCCATGCAGGAGCTGATGACGCGGCACAAAGCCTACTCGCTCAATCCTCGCGACTGCCTCAAGACGACCCTGTTTCAAAAATGGCAGAGAATGGTGGCGCCGCCAGGTGAGCACGGCTGGAAGCTGGCTGCAGCATCTCGGCTGCGGGCGACTCGTGCCGGCCATACTTACGGACATTGTCGTTTACACACAGTATGGATCCGATCGTGTCGCGGTCGGCGTCCGTGCCGCCAGTGGTCAATTGTAACGTCAGTTAGGGCATGCAGAAATTATCGCTTGCAATTGCCATCGGTTGGTCGCTTTAAATGGGTGTGATCCGCGCGATATTGTTGAACTTTCTGCGATGTTGTATTGATGTTATATTGATGTAGTTCGCCCCTCGCATAATGTGTCTTGATGTGTATGCCCCTGTCCTGTATACCTTACTGATATATAGTAATGAATTGACACCGACACTAATTATGCTCCGCACGCTATCGCTGGCTGACTTCCTGCTCTCTTTTTTTATACCACAATTTTCTAGTTCTGTTTTTACTGCTAATTGGAAGTGCTTTCCAACGTAGCTGTGTTATTGACATTTACTGTGGGTTACATGCGCTGTCCGTGTGAAGGAGGGTGATGCATGAATGTAAACAAAACTTGGCAAGGATACTATTGGCATGCACAGCTTAGTTTCTATTGTACCAATCTTTCCACGTTGGGACATGCTCTTTCCGACCCTGCTGCGAATACACGTTGTTGACTCTCATTAATATGAAACAGGTTGGCTCATTACAGACAATGCACGGCTGTTGAAATGGGCTAAATTGGAGCATGTCATAGCAAACTTGAACCTACGCTGATTTCTGTACAATTACGTTCCTTTATATGACGCGATACGGTGATGCAGCATGATAGTGCCCCGGGAGATGGACGTTTTGGGCATGAAATCGGAACCTCAGATTGGGAAAGGACAGATTGTCGACCACCGATGGGGCAGCTCGCACCCCGGGTCTTCCTCTTGGGAATGCCTCTGGTCAGAGAATATATGTCAGTTTGACATCGGTTTGAGACCGCCACAGGATTTGGCACTCCTCTTGCTTGTAGAAGTTCTCACCAGTCACCCAGCCTCCATTATTTCGGACGAAGTGTTAGTCATGTGAGCACGCTAATACACGTGTCTCAGGTTGATGTATCTGTGCCCACGCGTTATGTATCTGTACCCACGCGTCAGCAATGCTTTGAATTCGTATGGGCAGACGGAGTGTAGGATATATTGAGCTCAGCCAAATATTTCTACATTTTAATACCTTGCTCGCGAGCTTTATCCAACAGTTTCGGAACAAAACGTATTTGAACGAACAGAACATTGCAGAGACTTCCCGACTTTCTTGATGTTTGTTTACTTTATGGCACTAAGCTAGGAGGCGAACCATGCTTTTGTTAGGACAGGGCCATATTTTCAAGGGATGCCTTTGTACCCGAATGGGCACCCTCGGCTATAAACACAAATCGTTGAGAGGGATGGGGCGGTGCACTCGACCTCCACATAGAGGAGTTTTTTTTTCACTTGAAGGAGTGCCTTCGACTGAAAATCACGTTGAGAGTGCGAGAGGTGTACACACCCTTCCCGGAGGTGCTCCTTTTCAACATGGAGGGGCGCCTCATTTCCATCGGGGTGCCTTCTGGGGTGCTAAAGGGGAGGAGGCGGTCACCCTCTTCCTCCCTTAAATACACCTCTGCTCTGGGGCATAACGCATGTCAGGGTATACCAAGGTATATTTTACAACGATATTTATCCACGAATGAAGAGGAAAATGGGTCAGTTTGCTTGTATTGTCTCACCACCTTAAAGCGAGGAACATTCTGCACTGGCAACTCGAATGTTCCCACGTGGAAAGAATGCCACGATGTTAAACTACGGAATCAATCACTGTATACTACGTAGCCCTACCTTGGATGTGAGGAAGCACATGCGCAGCCAAGGGAGGTGGTCCTTCAGTCTGCCTCCTCCCCACCCCCTGGCACCCAAAAATACAATAGATCAAACGAAAATTGTCAGATTTTCACAACGCAAAACACTAAGTTTCCGGCATGCGTCGGACTCCTGAAGCTTTCTCTTTCATTACATTGTTTCGGGTCGGACCCATTAGGAGAATCCTGGCTGTGTCACTCCAAGGAAGGAATTTACAGCATCATTTATAGAATACATGTCAAGCATTCTGGAAATCTTACAACGGGATCCATGTTCTGTGAGATAAAGCTTGGGCTATTTGAACTTCACTGGCAGAACGTCTTCAGTGGCTTACCTGCATTCAGAATCGTAATATGTATAGACTATTCTAGATCTGCCAGCATGATAATGACGATACGCAATGCAACAAACAGTTACGAGTGTAGTTATCTTTTTACCGGGCATGTGCCATAAAACAGTTTCCTTTCGTTGTGGTGGCTGATTCTCCACGTGCATGAGTATCACGGCTAGACAGTGATGTCGCAGCTGGGCCCGCTCCCTGACTACAAGTCTAATGATTGATCTTGTGTTATTGCCAAGTTCATCTGGTATCGATATGATACAACTATGCGTGTACCGTTGTGAACCAGCACAATCTTGACTATTTTTGTGGTGGGAGATGCTGATAACTATTTTCTTCTGAGTGGGCATTGTATAAAGTTATATATTGGTTCCTACTGATTAATCTTACGAGGCTCTAAAAATAAGCAGAAGTTTATTCTGATGCATTCTGATCCGTTGATCCTGACCACTTTCACCCTTCCGTACCATGTGCATTCCCTGAAATCCATGTTGTGGTGGAGACCATGATTTTTCTGTTGTTTGATTTCGTTTGGTTGATTTGATGTTTTGTACTTCGCCCTGTAGGTGGGCCAAATCGCAACCCTAGCAAATCGGAAGGTACGTCGAGCCGCTGTGGCTGCTCGCTTTTCCGCCCACTAACTGGAACGACAACACACCCGCGCATGCTGCAGCCCTGCACCCGCCAGCAAACCGTTCAGAAAAATGCCAGATGATTCTGTTTGGTTTGAAACGTTTCGTTTGTGTTTCTCCGGCGTGTGGCGTGTGCCGTGGCTCCTGGCCACGTGACATCCGGCGAACACGAGATCCATCACATGTTCTCGGTCCGTTTCGTCTCGTCCGGTCATCCACGCATATCCGACCCAGACGCTGTGGAACCGGCTCACGCTTTGCATTAGCACATCAGTTGTGAACCGTTTTGCATTTTGTATCTTTAAATTAGAATGCACCACAAGAGCTGCATTTATACCCTCAAAGGCCTCTTTTGAACGTTATTTCGAATAACTGGATGCATAGCACACAATGATTCCATCACAGAAAATTATGTCAAGATGGCTGTTTGGAAAGTAATGCATTATATTTTCGTGATCCGCAGCTTCCATGTGGCACTCGGCATGTTTCGCTTTTTAAATGTCACCGTTGATCGTCGTTCTGCTAATCTGTCTAATCTGCCCATGGACAAAAATCAACCTTCCTCACGAATGCGATCACGTCTTGTTTGCTATTATTGTGTGTGCTTAGCTAAAAATGTTCTTGTGGTCCGGCGGCAGCTGTGCGGTGCAATTACTTGACATCATTTCAGCATGAATGGTGTTCCTTCTGAGGTCCTCAGGTACAAGTTGATGCATGGCTCGAGCTTTGTGCCATGTGCGCCTGTGTAGCTGTTGGATTATGCGCTTGTTCTGCATTACTAAGGCGCCTTATCGCCGCAGGCAGTGACTTGTGTCCGCCGAGACGCAGCACAACCAGTCTCAAATAGTGCGATGACATCGTGCATTCACCGAAATCCCGTGCAATTTCACTGTGGATCACACCTACCGGTTGGCGGCTCAGCACAGCATCATTTACCGATGTGGTGAGGTGTTGAACCTGCCGATGAATTTGGTTCGTAAAGAGTTGGCGTGAAGTGTGCAGTCAGCCGGTCGGCTGTTCACCTGACGTGTGGTCGTTCTGCGCTCAGAGAGCCAACGGCCACCGACCAAGCGACGGAAGAGGAAGGGAGCGACGGGCGCTGCCGGCGGAGGCGGGAACAAGAAGGGCCGACCCCCCATTAATCTCGCCGGACAAGTCAGTGTAAGAGGTTGCCTTAGTTCGGCGTCGGTTTTCTCCTCGCAAATGGGCACGGTTGGTGCTGGTGCACCGCTGAAGTAAGCCTGGTGCTGGTGGGTTGGAGCGCCCCGGCGCTTAGTGCACGCTTTCATTTAGGTTAGCTGGTGAATACGTCGGCACTATGTCTGTTTGGAACGTGAAGTTTATCCCAAACGTTTTATGTACCCCGTTTCCAGTAAATGGTGTTGTTGGGATGAAGTATTTAGGAGCCGCTGTCGCCCATGCAGCTGGTTTGATTTGTTGACATTTCACTAGTGCATGCTGATGTGTTCCGCCTGCCCAGCCTTACTATCTTCATAGTAGGTACACTACTAACTTGTGGCCCTGTGTTTCGCCATTGTCCTCATAATTTGTGGAACCCAAGAGTTTAAGATGTTTTGCAATGGATGTTCTACCATGCAATTCTTCTCAGTTAAGCATGAAATGCCCGTGAAACCTAAGTGTGTTTAACGCTGGTCAGCTTGTCGCTATTGCCTGATGATACATCCTCATTTGTTAGTCTTGTTGTGCCAATGCGCAGATATAAACCATTTGTATGATGCAACATTACGCTCACATTTCCTCGTTCGTTTCCAAACACGTCATGTGTTGCTGAATGTACATTGATATCTAGCATTGCATGTGAGATGTTGCACAATAAATTGATGGTTTCCATGGTCACTGCACCGTTTACCACCACTGACTCGAGATTTCTGCCTTTGGTCTCATTCCCGTACGGCCCGCCATCCACACAATCTATTTTCCTTATTGCCCATGCCTCTTGCTGGTCGCCGTATTGGTCGGTATTCGCCAACTTCAGCGTCACTTCACCAAGACTCTTCACCCTGCCTCTCAGCGTCCGGCCCATTCCCGAGCCAGAGCTGCCAACTTCCTAGCTAGTGCCCGCCGACACCCTAATTGATTTCGCTGAGTCGTCATTGATGCCCGCCAGCCCCGCCCCCCCCCCCCCCCCCACTCAGTTTCACCGGCCGGTCCAATTTATCAGCTAGCCAACTCCTAAGCACTTCCAACTACTACATCACGGCGGCGAAAGCTCCCTCAGTCGCAACGGCGTGGTGTGGATTTGTGATGACGTTATCGTTGAACCAAGATGTTATGCCTCGATAATGCGGTGGTATCGACAACATGCTATGCCACATCTTACTGGCGTAATGTTGTCGACAGTAAGATGTGTGTTGTGATGGTGTAATACTGGCGAGAGGCTACGTCTTGCTGAGGTACCGTGGTGACGTTAGCATTGCGCCTTGTGATTAGCGCCATGGTGTCGCTTGATCTCTCGTGGTTGTGACGTGATGTGACAATGTCAATGACATAAATATACGCTGTGCTATGATAACGTAGGGTGGTGGCTTGGTCATTCATGGTCGTGACGTGATGTGATGCCCTTGAGATAATGCTGCGCTGTGCTATGACGACACAATAATATGCTTTGATCCTCCGTTTTCGCGACGTAATATAATGCTACTGAGATAAAGCTATGATGTGCTATGATGACGTACTGGTGGCAACTTGATCCTTCACGAATCGTGACGTGATGTGATGCCAATGATAGAAAGTTATGCTGTGCTATTATGACGTACTAATGGTGACTTAGTCCTTCATGGTGTCGTTATGTGATGTGAAGCTACTGATGCGCGGAAATGTCGGCTACGAGGTGCCGTGATGCGTGGCAGTGTCGGCTATTGTGACGTGATATCGCCTGCCAGGACGTAATGATGGTGGGCGAGCCGTCGCTGATGGGCGGCGAATTCGGCGACGAGGACGAGCGGCTTATCACGCGGCTGGAGAACGCCCAAAGCGACCCGTCGGCCCCAGCGGCGGCCGGTGCGCCGCCGCCGCCGCCGCCACCGCCGCCGCCGCCGCCGCCGCCGCCGCCGCCGCCGCCGCCGCCGCCGCCGCCGCCGCCGCCGCCGCCGCCGCCGCCGCCGCCGCCGCCGCCGCCGCCGCCGCCGCCGCCCACGGCCGCCAGCCTTCTGGAGGAGAACAACTACACGTCGTCCCCGCTGACGTCCGGCGGCAGTTGGACGAGCGGCGAGCGGCCACTGGTGGTGCCGCAGGCCTCCACGCCCAACTCGCAAGACTCGGACAAAAAGTCGCCCGCCGTCGGACAGTGACGACAGTAACAATGACATTGGTGTGCAATGACGCAGTGATGGCAGCGTGCAGCGTGCCGCGGCGTGTGGGCGGCCCACGAGCCGTACCGACCGCCGGCGGCGCCGCCGCTGTCCGGGCCGAGTGGTGTGTGTGTGTGTGTGTGTGTGTGTGTGTGTGTGTGTGTGTGTGTGTGTGTGTGTGTGTGTGTGTGTGTGTGTGTGTGTGTGTGTGTGTGTGTGTGTGTGTGCGTGTGCGTGTGCGTGTGCGTGTGCGTGTGCGTGTGCGTGTGCGTGTGCGTGTGCGTGTGCGTGTGCGTGCGCGTGCGCGTGCGCGTGCACGCGCACGCGCGACACACACACACACACACACACACACGTGCATGTGCATGTGTGTGTGTGTGTGTCGGTGGCATGTGTCTCGATGTTGACTGTTGGCCACGACTGACTGCGCTGTATTGTGCGTTGTAATATCAGGCTGGCGGAGGTGTGCTGCGTGCTCACGCGTGCCAGCACCGCGCACCACGCGGCACACCACCTCACACCGTCACTCGTCACATCATCGGAGCCTCTCCTGACGGCGGGGTCCACTTTGCGGTCGCCGACGGACACTCGGACGGTTGCCGCAGCCGACTGAGACGCTGCTGGTGCGTACGCCGGCTCGCGAGCTGGAGCGGACACAGCGCGAGGCACTCACACCCTGTTTGTTGACGCTGACTTATGTACAAACAGTGAATACACGTGCCGGCTAATCGGGGTTTATACTGGCAATGGCCGGCACCTGGCGCGTCGCTGCCCGCCGACGCGTCATGCCAGGATTGGTAGCTCGTCGCGGAGTCGGTGCGCGAGACACGGCCACACCGACACAGAGTGTTAGGTCGCGGCACATACGTGGCCGTGCCGAATCTGTGCGTTCAGGTACAGCCACCGGCACCGGTGCAGGTCGCCGAAGGTCACGGTCGGTGGCTTATCTGAAGTTACCACGGTAACGGCGGAGATTCAGGTTATCGAAGGTCACTCAGCGGCGGCTCGTCTAAGGCCGCTGTGGAGGTTCGGAGGTCACCACAGGTGACTGGCGGTGGCATGTCTGAATTTGTGGCATGCAGCTGACCTTGTGCCTCGACTCAGGGCAGCGTATCGCTGGCGATGGCCGAATCCCACTCCAACTCCGCCTTCTGCCGTAGGCAGCCGATCTGTGTCATGAATGTCTTCACCTTGCCGATGGCGTCCTCCTGCATGAGCGAGAAGCACATGGCGATGAGCGACATGCCGAGCAGCAGGTAGACGGCGCAAATGATAAGTCTCACGTCCACGTTGCCGTCGGCCGTCTCGTGCACCGAGAAGCCGGGCACCAGGTCACCGAAGCCGACCGAGACCAGCGAGATGTAGCAGAACCAGGAGCCGTCCACGTAGCTCCAGCGCTCCCACTCGCTAAACAGGATGCCGCCAGCCAACACGTAGCCGGCCATGACGAACACGCAGCCGACGATCGGCACAGTGGTGGGCTCTGGCCGCTGAGAAAGCGCTGCCAGCACTGCTAATCCCTCCTCTACGCTGACGGACGTCGGCCCGTCTCCCACCACATCCAGGTACTCAGAGTTCGGCTGGCTGCGCTTCTTCCGCCTGCGGCAACGGCGCAAGGGTCAGCATGAGGATCGCATGATTAAACCGGGAATGGCCGTGGGAGGCGCCGTCAGTTCGGTGGTGGCTATCAGGAACGGCAAGTTATGTATGATACAAGTAGATGGTAGGTTAGCTGTAGCCATCTACTCAGACTCGGGTTTAAAGGCGCTTCGAAGTTCTTTATTTCCAGTCGGTGCTCTCACGAGCAATGTTGTTGAGTCTTAAAGTTGTTTGGCATGCGAGCTTATCCATCCTGAAATAAACAGTACATCCTCTATATGTGATAACCAATGTCTAGTTCTGTATGGCATTCACTTTGTGCCAGTGGTATTCGCACTGCCAATCCATGAGGCCAGCTGGAATCGTCGCGTGGTCTTTTTCTCCAGCATCGTAAACCGTATTGGATGTGCCGAGCCGACATCTTGTCATAAAGACATAAAAGATCCGTGCAACTATGAACCACAAGGCCCTTCTTGGTTGCACTCTGGACACCCAACCAGTTGCCCACCAAATCACTCAGCCTTTCCTTGAATAATATAAAGCAAGCCCTCTATTCTTATATATATTCTTATAATGATTGTCCTCTTATAATGATTCTTATAATGATTGATGGGTGGCCAAGTGCTATCAGTGACTCAACAGGAGAAGGATTTAGGTGTTATTCTAAACACAAAATTGTGGGTATCAGAAAAGACCAAGGAAGTCAGGAAGAAGGCACTGAGAATGCTTCGGCAATAAATAGGAATGTATCATACAGAAGTGAGGAAGTGATCAGGAAGCTTTACTTTGCGTAGGCCACATTTGGAATACTGCATCCAAGCTCGGTCTCCCAGCTATGAAAAAGATTGTTGGCTTTTAGAAAGAGTAGAAAAGAGGGCTACAAAAATTGTTAATGGTATAAGCAACCTGGCATATGAGGAAAGATTGAAGAAGTTGAATATGTTTTCACTTAGATATAGAAGGCTGAGAGGAGATCTCATCGATGTCTTTAAATTTGTCCATGGTCTGGAGAGGGGTACTCAAGCATATCTTGTGGACATGCTTGAATTTAACAGAAATGATGCAATTAGAGGTCATCAATTCAAAATTCAAGTTAACCACAGAAGAACAAGGTTAAGAGTCTCTCTTCACCAACAGGGTAGTTGAACACTGGAACCAGCCGTCAAAAACTATTGTAAGTAGCAGCACCTTGAACGTCTTTAAAAGTAGCATAGACAATCATCATAAGAATAGAGGGCTTGCTTTTCAGTATCACAGGGAGGGCTGATCGACGGATTTGGTGGGCAACTGGTTGAGTGTACACAGTGCAACCAAGAAGAGCCCTTGTGGCTCATAGTTGCACTTATCTTTTATGTCTTTATGTCTTTATGACTTTATGTCTATGCTGTTTTAAAAGATGTTCAATGTGCTGATAGTGATAATGGTTTCTGGCAGCTGGCTCCAATGTTCTATTACCCTATTGGTGAAGAAAGATTGTTTTAACCTTGTCCTACTGTGGTTAACTATAATTTTGAATTGATGACCACTAATTGCATCATTTCCGTTAAATTGAAGCATTTCCCTGAGATATCTCTTCTCCTGACCATGAACAAATTTAAAGACCTCGATGAGATCTCCCCTCAACCTTCTATAACTAAGTGAAACCATATTAAATTTCTTCAATCTTCCCCCACATGCCAGGTTGCTTATACCATTAACCATTTGTGTAACTCTCTTTTGTACTCTCTCTAAAAGCCAACAATCTTTTACATAACTAGGAGACCAAGCTTGGACGCAGTATTCCAAATGTGGCCTGACATGCACAGTAAAGCTTCCTCATGACTTCCTCACTTCTGTGTGATACATTCCCATTTATTCTCCCAAGCATTCTTAATGCCTTCTTCCTGGCTTCTCTGGTCTGTTCTGATACCCCCAATGTTTTGTTCAGAATAACACCTAAATCCTTCTCCTTCTCCTGCTGAGTCACGGAGTGCACTTGGCCACCCATGAAGTATGAAGCCTTCATATGCTGTCTACCTACATACATGATTTTACACTTATCAAAATAAAACTTCATTTGCCATTCTTCGGACCACTTCACAAGTTCGTCTAAGTCTTTATGCAGCGAGATATACTCATGGTGTCCTGTCATTTCCCTAAGGGCCTTCAAATTATCCGTACATTTCAAAACCTTTTTGCTTAGGCCACTTTTAATGTTATTTACAAATATAGTTAACAGTAGCGACCCCACTAATGACCCCTGGGGAACTCCACTGAGAACATTTTGCCCTGATGACTTTGTACTATTTAGCACACTCTCTGGTGTCTATCTGAAAGCCAAAACTCTATTATCCATTTTAGAATGCTACCTCCAATACCACGGACCTGAAGCTGCATCATTAACCGTTTATGGGGTGTCGGGCAATAAATAGGATGTTTTGTTCAGAATGTTTTGTTCAGAATAACACCTAAATCCTTCTCCTTCTCCTGCTGAGTCACGGAGTGCACTTGGCCACCCATGAAGTATGAAGCCTTCATATGCTGTCTACCTACATACATGATTTTACACTTATCAAAATAAAACTTCATTTGCCATTCTTCGGACCACTTCACAAGTTCGTCTAAGTCTTTATGCAGCGAGATATACTCATGGTGTCCTGTCATTTCCCTAAGGGCCTTCAAATTATCCGTACATTTCAAAACCTTTTTGCTTAGGCCACTTTTAATGTTATTTACAAATATAGTTAACAGTAGCGACCCCAGTAATGACCCCTGGGGAATTCCACTGAGAACATTTTGCCCTGATGACTTTGTACTATTTAGCACACTCTCTGGTGTCTATCTGAAAGCCAAAACTCTATTATCCATTTTAGAATGCTACCTCCAATACCACGGACCTGAAGCTGCATCATTAACCGTTTATGGGGTGTCGGGCCCACGGGCCGGGCCCAGACCAGTTGTGGGTGTGTCGGGCCCACGGGCCGGGCCCAGATCAGTTGTGGGTGTGTCGGGCCCACAGGCCAGGCCTAGACCAGTTGTGGGTGTGTCGGACCCACGGGCCGGGCCTAGACCAGTTGTGGGTGTGTCGGGCCCACGGGCCGGGCCCAGACCAGTTGTGGGTGTCTCGGGCCCACGGGCCGGGCCCAGACCAGTTGTGGGTGTGTCGGGCCCACGGGCCGGGCCCACACCAGTGCGGGAGCAGTGCTATGCTTGACTGAGGAGTATTTCCGAGCGTGCAGGAGAAACTGTTGCTGCGGGCAGGCCAGGCGTAAAACTATTCATGTATTACGTTTGGCACGTTTGGCATTCATACTTAGAATATGGGAGTGAATGACAAGCGAAAGCATTGCGATGCACCAATCAATTCGGAATGCGTTTGTTGTCTTCTATATGCTTTACAATTGGCTGATTGTTGCTACTACGTTTCACAAATTACTATTGGTGCGTCGATGAGCGAGATGAGTTTAGGTGCTAAATGAAGTTACTTACATTGACAGGTATTCCGAAAGATGTTTAAGGAATAAGCATGGTCCATTATATTTCGCTAATGCATTGGCACCGAAGCCGTAAACGCGAAGTTGCCATGTGAAAGGCATGACAGCCCTCCGAAAATGAAGCTACTCTGGTGCGAAGCCACCTTGTAATACGTATATCATTTTAAATAATTGAACACAAGTAAATATCAAGATAATTACATAAGCTTGCATCTTCTTGCTAGTGGTGCTGGATAGGAGACCCACATGGATATATAATCCGTTTCAAGAATACGGCGGAAGCGCTTGCACTTTTTAGAGTAACGCCGAACCTAAAAATATGAATACAAATTGGCTCCATATCCTTCCGAACAAGATGAATAACGCGTCGTACAATACATGAATTGGGCCGGGCAGAAGCCTGCAAAAATCTTCGTGTGGAAACGTTGGTGAATCCAGTTATCCGGGTGGATCCAGCATGCTCGTTGATCCAGGGAGTGGCAAATTCTGGACATGGCCCCGTCGGCGTGTTTTGCATCGCAATATACATCCATCGGCATATTTCTGGAGATTAGATGGCCTTCATGGAAGAAATACTATTTTTTAATCAATTCTTCAATATTAAAGCATTCGATTAAAACTTTGGCACTTGGATTTGTTTTTTAATTGTGAAGCATTCAGAATAGGTTCATGCGATATCACTATTCGTCATTCTTTTTCACCTTCATGGATAACGTTTACTGGTGGTATTCTCAATGACCCAAGAAAGGATCGGATTTTTCATGGTTCATGACGAAATCTGTTTCTAGTGCTTAGGGTGAAATAAAGTGAAGTGATTAAATAAAGTGACTGTCACCACGACACAGTGTCCTGGCACGACACAGTCTATTATTGACTGAATGGAGACTAATTGTAAACAGGCTTACATATTTGATATGCCTCCTCTAGGTACTCTATATTCTTGTGAGATTCAACTCGCCAGGCAAGGGAACACGTACCGGAAAGTATGGTGTAAGATTACATCCACGTTCTGTTAATACATTGACACATCGTCGGCACCACAGTTCGATCGTACTACATTTTCGAGCAGGGAGTAGAAGAGAGCAAAGTCAGCTGGTACGATGTTTACAGAGGTGAAGATAGCTTCGTTCGACAGAAGCATTAGCGTCCGAAGTCAACACGACAATCGCTTGGCTAGTTTCAAAGAACAAGAATATTTAGGTGGCTTCTCTGTTTCACAGAAAAGCAAATCCTGGGTTCCATTAATGGGTTTAAACACACATATCTGAAATAGTGCTTCCACTGATTGAAGTTTCCAATGATCCAGCCGAAAACAAGACCGATATTCGTAATTCGTCGTGGGAGGGTCTTGCAAGTAGCTAACTTATATATATATATATATATATATATATATATATATATATATATATATATATATATATATATATATATATATCGTGTTATTCATGTGGCACGGCACTCCCATGTTTTCCATTGAATTTCAGAATACCACCTCTGTCTTCTAGATCTGCCTTCAGAAAAATGCCGGAGTAGGAGCGAAAGTGAGACTGCAAGACAAACATGATGTATGCATAAATCGCATGAAAAATAGCTACATACAAGTGATCAATTAATGTCCTAAGTATATCTGGGGCATACTGGCATTTTTCACTCCCTCCGTAATCGTGCATGTACACTTTCACATATATGATGGATAAAATATTGAAGAAAAACGGAACACAGGAGATATCCCAAGATTGGCCAAGATCTTCGGATCCCGAGATCCCAAGATTGACCTCTTTGTCACCAATGATATGACTGCCAAAAGTAGAAATCTGATTGGAAAAGATTCACATCTTTCTAAGAAAAAAAGAAGAAGTTTTTCGAATGACATCCCAAGGCTTTCGAAAAACGCAAACGACTCCACGGAACAAATCTTAATACCAGGAAAAAACACTGGGTGGCTACTGCTATAATGGCCGACAAAGGACGTAAAAGCTTCGATTGCAATTTTGCCGTAATATGAAACAGTGATAAATCACCTAACATCCACGGATACGTTTGCATCGCTCAAAGTGGCACATCGTGCGTCTTGGAACATTCGGTGGCGTGATGAAGTAAACTCACCTGTAGACCCTGAAATAGGCAAACTTGAAGAAGTTGGCAAGGACAGCCCCCACGTTGGACATGTAGAGCAACATCAGCGGGATGCCGACGATGGCGTACACAATGGTGCAGATCTTGCCCCAGGTGGTGTGTGGCGTCAGGTAGCCGTAGCCTGCAAGCACGGTGAGCGGCCGCTGCCGTCATCCGGTATATCAGAAACCAGTGATATATCTCGTGATCTGGTTATCTGGTGGCCGCCTTAGGATGGCTCGGGCTCTTACAGGCTGAGGTCAGACAGCCGGCATTGCAGACAATGATGGCAGAATGGGATCGGGTTACAGCCGTGACTGCACCGTGACTCCCACGATTTCTTTCCAATTTCATGCTGAGTTGTGTGTACGACATGTAAGCCCATAGCAGAGAATACTTTAGTTCATTTTTATCAGGCCCGGCACGTCCAATAGTAGCGGCTGGTAGCAGTTGCGATTTTTTATTTTATACTGTTTATCGTATTTGTGTGCTGACGCATTGTTTGAAGCATTTGCTATACCTATATCAGACCAGTATGTATAATTATTCTAAACTGCATAGTTTGTGTATATAAATATCACGCCTGCGATGCACACTTGTTTGTCTTCACAATGTTCGCGATGCTTTTACAAACCGTAATTTCCCCTATTAGTGGAGGATTACTATGCTTGCGATTATGCATATATAAACAATAAACAACAACACGGACCTGAAAGTAAGTCTGAGGAGTCAGGTATTCACGAAGCATTCACACGTGAATGCATAGCGACGTCATACACGAAACAAAAAAAAACATGCTAAAAAAATCATTTCCCCGAGCATGTACGGCAAGTTGACGGCAAAGCGTCAATTACATTTCTACCTGGAAGACTACACTGTATTGCGTAAGGATATTTCTTCTCGCACTGTGGCGCACGGCGGAGTCCTCATAGCGTGCACAACTCTGCTCCCTTTCACGAAATATCTATTTCTTCGAATATCCAGTGTGTTGCTGTTCGTATAAAAATATCCCGCCATGCCGTTACCATATGCAGCATATATTTACCGCCGGGAGAGACCTTTCCACTTGCTAAGCTGTCCCAAATGGTGGGGCAGCTCACACTACCGTTGATGGTGTGCGGAGATTTTAACGCGCATCACCCTCTCTGGGGCTCAAACATGGTGACGAGCCGTGGACGTGCTATGCAGCGTTTTGTACGAGACTTCCCACTCTGCGTCCTTAACACAGGAAAGCCAACACATTTTACATTGCCCACAGGACAGACCTTTGTGCTGGATCTCACTCTCTGCAGCCCAGAAGTGGCACCGTTTTTAGAATGAACCGTGGATGGCGACCCGTGCAACAGTGACCACTTCTCTGTTTGGTCTCGTTTTATTCACCATGTTCTGGTAAGCCGACGACCCCCCAGATAGATATTTAACAAAGCCGACTGGGATTCTTTCCAAGCAAGTCTTGAGTGTACACTACGCGACCACTCCGACGAATCTGCTATCTCCGTGGAGACGTTCACGGCGGATATTGTGCGGAGTGCTGAACGCACATACCTCGATCATCGGGAACATCAGTTCGCGTGCCCGTCCCATGGTGGTCGGAAAGGTGCCGAGAAGCCTTGATAGCCAAGAAGAGGGCGCTTCGTGTCTTTAATATAAATAGATGTACGCCAAACTTAATAGCTTTCCGCAAAGCCCGGGCAGTCGCCAGGCGTACCATCTTCGAAGCAAAACGGAACTCGCGGAAAGCGTATGTCAACACTCTAAACCGTTCCACATCATTGACATCTGTATGGTCCCGCATAAAACGTTTCTCCGGAAGGTATACGCCACATCCACTCCCCACCCTACACATGGCTGGCCGAGACATCATCGACCCGGAAGAAGTGGCCGACAAGATCGGACGAGCTCTATCAGCACGATCGAAAAATAGTAATAGTGTGCGCTTCTCAAACTACAAGGCTCGTTGCGAGGCACGCATCATTTATTTTTCAACCACAAACCTCCTTGAATACAACGTTCCATTTTCTATTTCTGAACTGACTGCAGCTATCAGTACTCTGAAGAGTGTCGCAGAGAGTCCTGATACATTGCACAATGACATCATCAAACGTTTGTCTGCAAAAGCCTTAGAAACACTCCTGAAGATACTGAATGACATGTGGACAGCCGGCACATTTCCATCTTCGTGGCGGAGGGCGGTCGTAGTGCCTATACGTAAGCCAAGCAAAACAGGAACGGACCCACTGCATTATCGCCCCATCTCGTTTGTTCTCACATCATTTCGTACCTTGAAATAACTTAGCTAAGCTAGCATTATCTGTGTTAACACGCGCACGTTCGGGGGCAGATATCTGTCCCCTCCGGTTTTTCCTCATTTGGTGCCAAACTAATCGGGTTAGCAAGGCCAAACCTCGCGTAGCTATTAATTGGTCTTTTCCGCATATCCTCATACATTTTTAATCTTGGGTCATCTCAGGTCAGGTCACCAGGTCAGGCGAAGTGACCCAACTACACTCGGAGTTCTAGGTGGCATAACTTCCACAACAATTGGGCGATTGATTTCAAATTTATAGCGTGTCGTGATCTCATCAGGGACCATAATATGTATATCGTTTTTTTTTTCGTAGCATTGGCCTCTTACGGGGGCAGACATCTGCCCCCTCCCGGACATGCGAAGTTGGCGCGGACTTCCGGACGTGCGAGTCTTAAGCAACTCTGATGTCATTAAGTATACTTAATCACTCATTTTCCACGTCGGGGTAATTGATATGGAAACCAGTACTGAACAAACTGGATTGTATTTCGTCAAATACCAGAACGTCGGTGCAGATCATGGAATACTCGTGCTGACATGACTATGCTCGATTGACGATTCGACCGGCCATGCAGAATGTTTCTGGAAGTTCATTTTATTTTGTCTGGCTGAACTGCGGAACTACATACCATGCTTGTATACAACATTACCATTCAAACAATCAGGTATGTGTAAAATACAAGTCAATATAAATCTTGCCATACTAATTCATGAAGCATTGGTGGTTTTGACACGTTGCACCGCTACTCGCAGCGATACTACCGTTACGACTGTATGGCAGTGCAGTCGTACAGTATCATAGTGTCAATAATCAGCAAAACGAATGTAAACACCAAGCAAAATGAATAGCCTACAAACCGACCACGACCAACCAAATGTTGCGTCGACTTACAAATTCACATACGGGAGGACCAGAAATTGTCTAGAGGGTAATCCATCGTGACACTGGTATGACCACGATCGTTTTCCGGTGCCATTGCTTGCATCCATGGGGGCGAGGGAGCACATCCGCTTTCAGTAAGTTCGCCTCCTGGATCCAACGTGGCAGAACCGGCTCACGATAATGTGACGGACCCGATAATGTTACGAATGATAGCACACGCAAACACCATGGGTGGAATGAATATGAAGTGTTCAGATCTTTTGAGAAGGCGACGCCAGCGGGCCTCCAGGCGGCCGAATGCGTGCCAGGCCACTACTCTTGCCGCTCCGAAGCGTGCGTTGTAGAACCTCTTCGTCTGGTCTATCTCCGAAGTACGATCGAATGATCCATTGTACGCCTTCGCCAACCATGGGAGAAGTGGATGCGCCCCATCGCCGGCGATCACCAGGAGAACCTGCCGTCCAACGACGTGTACAGAACTCTGTAACAAGTGCAGTAAGTGATTCATTTGAATTATGCATCGACGGTGATATCTCCTGGCTTGACTGATTAGAACTGAGGTTTTGCCAAGGACATTTGACATGATACTGCCATTTGTGAGTCAGGTGAACATCACACAAAGCGTTCGCAAAAATATTTCGCGGTTGTTTTCAAAACGGAAACTCAAAGCTCTAGACAAATATTGATATATTCGATACCTTTCTATTTTTTATTTTTCTTCAATTTGTCTTTTTATAATGGGTAGAGCGGACCGAAAAACCTTTCTTTTAACTCAACTTGCTCTCGTAAAAATGTTTACTTTAGCCAGAACCTTCGATTTTATCTCTAATGGGACAATATGCAAACATAAAAAGTAAATAAAAACGGGGAAAATCCTCTGGTGCGTTTTGTTTCGTCCATAAAGATGAGGAAACGCTGAAAGTTGTATTGAAATGTATTTATCCCTTAAAGCGTGACGATTGGTTGAACTTTTCTGGGGGTGACCCAACTTGACCTTGACTAACTCATTGACCCTAGATGACCTGACAGCAAACATTTTACAAAACATGGCAAATTGATGTGAGAAAATGCATGCCGTATTTTGGCGCGCTGTTGCGCGCCGTTCTTTCATTATACGCTGAAACCTTAGGGGGCGGATAATCCCCCAATACTGCGTTTAAGACGGCTAAGACGATTAAGGTTGATTATGTTGAGCTGTTTTGTTGACTATGCTTAATGACATTTTTCCAATGCAAATCTTGACATCCTATTGCACTTGTTTCAACATCTCACACATAACAAAACACTATTATTTGAACCCGCGCCGTCTCGGAGGGGGGGGGTTCTTCAACCGCCCCCTCAGATTTTTCGCGAATAGGGAAAGAACGGCGCGCAGCAGCGCGCCGAAATTTTGCATAGCATTTCCCACACCAATTTGGCATATTGTGTCAAAAGTTTGAAGTCAGGTCATCTACGGTCAACGAGTTAGTCGAGGTCAAGTTAGGTCACCTCCAAAAAAAAAAATATCGTCACGCTTTAACGGATACAGATATTTTAATGAAACGTTCAGCGTTTGCTTATCTTTAGGGATGCAACAAAACTTACGACATAAATTTGTCTTTTTTACGTTTTTTAAATTACTTATTAGTTTTGCTTTTAGCTATTTATATACTTATTAGTTTACTTATATGTTTGCCTATTATAGTTCAAATCGAAGGTCCTGGCTAAAGTAAGCATTTTTTATTAGTGCGAGTTGACTTCACACAACGTTTTTTCAATCCGCTCTATCAATCAGAAAGGGAAAATAGAAGACTTGAAAACTAAAAATTTTCAAATAAAAAAATTGGGTGGCCAAAATTTGATGGTCCTGGTCTACTTTGATGACATCTCTCGTTTTCGTACGACGCTTAGTTTTGATATTAGAGGGCGTTCCTATCTCCCCTCCCCCCGAGACGGGATGTGAGGATCTGACCGGAGAGAACACTGGCCCATTATTATGATCATTATTTATTAGTACATATACGTATGCATACATAAACATATATATAGATATATCGATATATATATATATAAATATATATATATATATATATATATATATATATATATATATATATATATATATATATATATGTATATATACACATGTCACATATATATATATATATATATATATATATATATATATATATATATATATATATATATATATATATACGTACATGTATATATACAGCTGTATATGTACATATATATATATATGTATATATATATATATATTTTGGTACTTTACTATCATGCATAACCTCTGGCATTGCACACAATATGCATGGTGTGTAACCACATGATTCATCTTACGGCATCTTCCATTTAACTCAGATGGACCCTTGTGGCTCTTATTAATAGATCAAAATCTCTTTATGACTTTTGGGCTTGAAATGAAAAGAACACACACACTTGGTCAAACATGCCAGAAATACTGTCCCCTTACCTCGAAGTTTTCGATCCACTCTTCCAGCTACTAAGGAACAATATATTCCAACCATACCGTGTTCCTTGGCCTGCTTAGTTCTCACTCGTCCATCGCCCCGGTGCGGTGGTAAAAAAATTATCTTTGCTCCACCAGAGATGTTCACATCCAGGTATGCACCACTGCACCTACACGCGCGTAGGTGATACACATCAAGAACAAAACACCACTTGGACCAATTTTTATAGACCTCCGTACTTCAACGGCCATAATTCACACTTCTTGTCAACTCGAAGCCAAAAAATAGCTGATGAATAGAGATCACCCAAGAAATTGGGAACCTCCGGCCATCCACACAAATGTGAACTATGGAAACCAAAGCATAATTGTATCACCGTCGCCATTATTGCCTTCGTTCATTTTTATACTATTTCTTACATACTATAATAATACCATAGAACCAGTACTTTTCTGGTAAGTACGAACCAGTATATCTCGGCTCCACCGGAGACGAGATTGCGTCGTAAACAGCGTATATGATGTCTATGTAGCACGTCTATGATGACCAAATCGGTCCATTATTTTTTTTAATCGTAATCTGCACATAGCAATCCTTTCATTGGACACAATTTTATCATGAAGACTTCGCTGAAAGCAAAGTTCCAAAGACGATGCTTTGTTTTTTAGAAGTGGTTCCTTCCCAGGGGGCTTGCCGGGTTTGTGGAGTGTTTCGGGTGTGGTGATTTGCGGTAATGTGTGCATGGGGTTGGGCATGATGTGATGTGTGTGATTGGTCGTAAAGGCCTTCTATATATATATGTATATGTATATATATATATATATATATATATATATATATATATATATATATATATATATATATATATATATATATATTTGGTGTGTGTGTGTGTGTGTGTGTGTGTGTGTGTGTGTGTGTGTGTGTGTGTGTGTGTGTGTACGTACACAATGTCCAATGAACTATGTCTGAGTAAATTACTCGTAATATGCTCTAATTTCTTGACTACTTAGAGGTGTGGTATGGCATATGTTTCATGGAATCCGGGTTTCTTTAAAGATGTAGCAAAATATAACAATACGACGTGGATAGCGTGTTGACCGTTGGTATTCCAGCCATCATCGCATCATCGCCATCATGGAATCACATGCCTATAAGAAGTGTCATGCATACACTGATTCTGCTCTTGTTTGTTTTGGTTGAACACTGGGTATTGCTAATGGGGCGTCGGATTGGATTGTGACTCTACCACGCACTCAGTAGCTGAGGCCATATGGCGTCGCTTGCCTCTCTGGCAGGAAGGGCTTGCATCGCTGGAAATCGAACCCAGTATCTCGGACGTGCCAGACGTTCAGCTTAATAATTGAGCTACCGACACCTCGCCAGTGATGTGTCAAGAACTTGCAACAATTTGTCATGACACCTAGAATGAAGGAGTTGGCAATGAAACTGCGTTCATATTTATCATACTTCTCGTAGCAAATACTGCGAATTGCAAAGCGTCGGTGGGTAAAGCGTCAGCATTCGAAAGCATACTTTCATACCACATTTTGTAGTAGAGAAGGTGGACCGCCCAGAACCTCTTATGCTTAAATCCATACATATTCGATGGATCCAGGGTACGTCATCGCGAATCACATGCCTATAAGAAGTGTCATGGCTTCTGCCATGACACTTCTTCTAGCGAGGTATCTCAGGTTGATTTTTTTCTGATAGCTAGACATTCCACCCGCCTAAGGTCCCGCACGCACAGTTCCCCATGTCCTCACAGACGCGTACCGGAATGCTTGGGTTGGTGCTTACTAATTTGGCCGCAGCTGCTGGCCCTGACTAATTGCTATGGGTGTTGCTGTCGCCCTCGGTGAGGTCTGGCGTGCTATGCTTGGGATTCCCTCGCCTTCTCCCTACGTCACCCACCACACCAGAGCGTCTGGAGGCGTCGTTGCCGGCGTACCGGCCCATACAGCGAGTCGGTGACAGTGGGAGTGGGGGCGCCCGGTTGGCAGCCGATAATGCAGACCATTGGCCGGCGCCAACTGCCGCGCTGGGACGTCTGTTTCAGCTCAAGCGAATACCCCATGGAGCTGTTCTTATTGGCACGTGACGCCAAGAAACCATCAGTTCCGGGAGTTACTGGGATGAGGGGCCGGGAATTGACTTCTCCACCCTCTGGGGACTGTGGCAATCTCCTGTTGACTTCTACGCGACCTGGTGACTGATATATTCTCCTGCTGGATTCTAGGACAAATGTACGCAAGGACGAATGTACGTAAAGACAAATGTACGTAAGGACAAATGTACGTAAGTACAAATGTACGTATGCCAAATGTACGTATGCGCAAATGTACGTAAGCACAAAAGTGCGCAAGCGCAAGTGTCCGTATGCGCAAAAGTACGTATGTGCAAATGTACGTAAGCGCAAATATTCGTATGCACAGAAGTACTTACGGGCAAACGTACGTAAACGCAAATGTACGTAAGTGCAAAGGTGCGTAAGTGCAAAAGTACGTATGCGCAAATGTACGTATGTGCAATTGTACGTAAGCGTAAATGTACGTCAATGTACGCATGCGTACTTTTGGGTTTATATACATTTGGTTAGGTACATATGTCATGCGCACGGTTGCAATAACCGGACAAATGTACGTAAGCAAATGTACGTAAGCGCAGATGTACGTATGGCAATTGTACGTAAGCGCAGGTTCACGTATGGCCAATGTACGTAAGAACAAACGTACGTACGGCAAATGTACGGATGCGCAAATATACGCATACGCAAATGTATGTAAGTGCAAATGTACGTATGCACATGAGTACGTATGCGCAAATGTACGTAAGCGCAAATATACGTAAGCGCAAAAGTGCGTATGCGCAAATGTACGGAAGCGCCACGGTACGTATTCGCAAATGTACGTAAGCGCAAAAGTATGCATGATTAATTGTATGAAAGTGCAAATGTATGTATGCGCAAATGTACGAATACGGAAGTATAGGCAAGCGCAAAAGTACGTAAGGGCAAGTATATCTACGCGCAACAAGTAGTACGTAAACGTAAAAGAATGCAACAGCAAATGTACGTATGAGCCAATGTACGTACATTTAGGCATACGTGCCTTTGCGTTTAAACACATTTGGCTAGGTGCATATGCTATACGCACATTTGCTCATTTGCCATACGTAAATGTGCACCTAAGTAAATTTGCATACGTACTTCTGCACTTGCATGCAATTGCCATACGTACCTTTGCTCACACGTACATTTGTGCAGACGTAAATTTGCGCTTACGTACATTTACGCATGTACGTAAATGTACGTAAGCGCAACCTACGCACTTTTGCGCTCAAGTACATTTGCGCATACGTACTTTTGCCCTTACGTACATTTACGCTTATGTACATTTACGCTCATGTACATTTGCGCATACGTACTTTGGCGCATACGTTCATTTGCCATACGTACATTTGCGCTTACGTACATTAGCCATACGTACATCTGCGCTGACGTACATTTTTTGCGTACATTTGCGTATGTACATCTCTCATACGTACATTTGCTTTGCGTACATTTGTCCAGTTACCAACCTATTGACTTCCCCGCGCCCTAGGGCCTGGGGCGATCTTCTGTTGAATTCTTCGTACCCTGGGAACTTTTCTCTCAACATGCTTCCAACTTCCACACCTGTACATGAAACACGAAAACAGCATTTTTTAAATCCCAACTATATATTGTTTGCGTGAGACGAAATGTACGACCCTCATTATACCAGGAGGTGCTGAGTTTACATCAAAAGTAGCGTTATTGATTATGCTATATTACTCAACGTTTCGGCCAGGGGCCATCGTCAGGAGTTATATTGTTTATCATGATGTTGATTGTTTTTCCAACGTTTTTTTTAAAGCCGTGATCTTCGTTAGCCTTACTTCTGGAACTCCTTATGCCTTTTCTTTTAGGCTCGTATTTTCATCGGCTTCGTAGGCAAACAAAACAAAATCGTAAGTATATCATGACATCAAAATGTTACATCAATATGCGTCAATCGCTACATCTTTTCTTCTATATATATTGTTTATCATGATGTTGATTGTTTATCAAGTGTGCATCATCAACAGCCAAATCGTTGGTACAGCCTGTCCTTGTGTCAGATATGTAAGTGCAAATCCGGCTGAAATGAGTTACAAGGTGACAGAGTAGTTTGGGTTACTGAACGGGCACATCTGGCTGAGTCAGCACGCAACGCCGCATGCTTGGCATCTCTTTACTGCGGAGCGCCAGGGCCCGTTCCAGCAGTGGAGGAATAATATTATTTAGTTTGGAAGGTGCATGCTCAATATTTGTGCCCACTCAGAAATTTGGAACAGTTTAATTAAATGAAGGTTTGAATTGATGGATATTGATGTAACATTTTGATGTCATGATGTACTTACGATTTTGTTTTGTTTGCCTACGAAGCCGATGAAAATACCAGCCTAAAAGAAAAAGCATAAGGAGTTCCAGAAGTAAGGCTAACGAAGATCACGGCTTTCAAAAAAAACGTTGGAAAAACAGCCTCCTCACTACCTCTTCCTCCTCCCCCCACACTGTTTCTCATTCTCGTTCTGGATCATGTTTTTGTATTCCTCTTTCCACTCTCTTTTTCCTCCAACTTCCTTCTCTTCGGTCTGCTTCTCCCTTATTTTCCTGCATTCTTCAGTCCTCATTCTCTTGGACTCTTGCCCCCATGTCCACGCCACACTATTCAGCTCCTCGTAAGCCGCAGTGCGCGTCGCCGACGTGACCTCTGACATTGACACTGATATTGACATCACCACCATCGTGGATAGAATCAGCAAGTCAGTGGGTCACGCTTTACTATCAGCTAGTGAACAGCAGGTTCTCCAACCACCAGCCGACCGGTCAAATTAGTACGTGATGCTCCTGACAGGTCAGCAAATCGTACCGCATCCTGACCTGTCAGGCTTCCTGACAGGTCAGATCATGCGCCGCCACCAGACGACGGACCGTCGGGTCATGTGTGTCATTACCAGCTGAAAGATCAACGGATCACGTGTCACTGACAGGTCAGCGGATCATCTATCACGGACAGGTCAGCGGATTAGTGTCATCGACAGGTCAGCGGGCCACGTGTCATCGACGGCTTATAGAGTCGTGTGTCACCGATGGGTCAGCGCTTGCGTATCACCGACAGGTCAGTAGGTCACGTGTCAACGTCAGGTCAATGTATCACGCGTCACCGACATGTTAGGGGATTACAAGCTACCGACAGATCAGCGGCCCCCTCATCACCGACAGGTTAGTAGGTCATACGTCACCAAAAGGCCAGTAGGTTACGCGTTACCGACAGATCAACGGATCACGAGTCACCGACAGATAAGCCGGCTACACGTCACCGACGGGTCAGTAGATCGCGCGTCATCGACAGGTCAGGGGATCACATGTCAGTCACCGACAGGTCAGCTGATCTCACGTTAGTCACCGACAGGTCAGTGGATTACACGTCGCCGACAGGCCAGTGGGTCACGTGGCGTCGAGAGCCGGCAGCGGCCATCTGTGGCGCTGCTGTGGCAAGTTCCACGCGTGCCGCCAAGTCCGCCTGGCGTCGACGTGCTCCGACAACCAGGTCGGCCGGCGAGCGGCGATCGCCCCACCACAGCCAGTTGGCACCCCACCGCCCAACCAGTTAGTCGACACCCAGCCGTCCCACCACAGCCAGTCGACACCCCACCGCCCCACCAGTCAGTCGACACCCCGCCGTCCCACCACAGCCAGTCGACACGCCACCGCCCCACCACAGCCAGTCGACACCCCACCGTCCCACCACAGCCAGTCGACACCCCGCCGTCCCACCACAGCCAGTCGACACCCCACCGCCCCACCAGTCAGTCGACACCCCGCCGTCCCACCACAGCCAGTCGACACCCCACCGCCCCACCAGTCAGTCGACACCCCGCCGTCCCACCACAGCCAGTCGACACCCCGCCGTCCCACCACAGCCAGTCGACACCCCGCCGTCCCACCACAGCCAGTCGACACGCCACCGTCCCACCACAGCCAGTCGACACCCCGCCGTCCCACCACAGCCAGTCGACACCCCACCGCCCCACCACATCCAGTCGACACCCCGCCGTCCCACCACAGCCAGTCGATACCCCGCCGTCCCACCACAGCCAGTCGACCCACAGCCCAAGTCGACACCCCGCCGTCCCACCACAGCCAGTCGACACGCCACCGCCCCACCACAGCCAGTCGACACCCCACCGTCCCACCACAGCCAGTCGACACCCCACCGCCCCACCAGTCAGTCGACACCCCGCCGTCCCACCACAGCCAGTCGATACCCCGCCGCTCGTCGGGACCAAACCAGGGGGCGGGGGTCAGAACGCGTTCGCAGGTCAGGGTGTCGTGAGAGTACGGTATGTGGTATCGAACAGGCTGTGGGGTACGGCGGAGGAGCTGATGTTCAGCCTGGGACAGTGCAAACTAGCGGAGATGGACGTGAGTGGACATTATGGGCACATGAACTCGCCTGCCAGCGATGCGGATGTCATCCGTGCCACCGGCCATATGTGTTATCTCTTCGGGGATGTGGATGCCACCTGTACTGCTCAGGGCGTGTTTTGTTCAACTCCGAAGAGGCTGACGTCGCGATGACGTCTGCTGATTAATTTATGTCGCTCATTGGGGCGCCAGAGGCGGGTGATGGATGGTCCCGCGATAGCGAGCGCAAGGCAAGAGTGAGGCGGCACTGCCAACGACGGCCATGTGAGCAGACGGCCATGTATCTTATATATATATATATATATATATAAGATAATCTTTGACCTAGACGTTTGTTCTTGACATGTACCGGCCCGAAATGTTACACGATGGCTCGTAGTCATTGCCCGGCGTATGCACAGATGAAACTCGATTTGGAGACTCGTCAATCGTTTTTTTAGGGAAACATTGTGAAAGTGTTGAACACAGCACAATGGGATTCCTGCACCACTTGCCATTTTCACAGATATGGCGTATTTTAAGAAATGTTCACCGTGTGAAAAGGGCAATAAAATGCGCAAGGAGAAGAAGAGTACAATCCGAATCAGGGAATTATGCTTGGAAAATAAACTGTTCACATTGATATACCCTCTTCAGTTAGCATACTAAAATGGGCCCTGATACGGTGGATAGCCGTAGAAAGACTTTTAGGCCGATGAAGTTGAAGTGGACTTTCAACTTCACTACTCCATCAGCCTTCCCATAACGCTCACGATGAAAAGGTTATAACTGCCCAAAGTCGCTGAGGAAATCAAGCTAAGGAGGCATCATCCCTTCCAGTCATACTAGCCTGTACACATATTATGAAGTACCTTCGCGCATTATATATCTGAGATTGGTTTTGCATCGATTATCTTAGTCATAATTAGAACACGGCAGTGCACATGTCGCATTAACGACAAAATAGCATTTGATCATAGAGACTACATGGAACAGTTAATTGAATTCCATGCTGGATGGATACAGCAACAGAAAGTGGCAGTGCACGATGCGAGAGCACTTAGCGATTCGTGCAAGTGTGTTCGTAGTTACCTATTGGACTTTGGAGGTACGCTTGTGCCAATTGCATCAAAGATAGCTGATGAAGAAAAGAAAAAAAAAAGATAGCTGAAGTCCGCACTAGGTAAAAAGGTGCAAATATTCCTCCGAAGCACCATCTGAAGAAACTATGCATTGATGAAGTGTAGGGTTCATGCAAATTGCGTGCCCGCATACATATATGTGTACGATATGTATATGTATATGTATATGAATATGGATTTGTATATGTCCATGCATATATACATATATATATATGTATATATATATATATATATATATATATATATATATATATATATATATATATATATATATATATATATATATATATATATATATATATATATATATATATATATATATATATATATATATATTAGGGTGGAGTGATTTTATGCGTTTTTGTAAAAACGCTGGGTGATAAAGTCTAAAACCAAGTGTTTGGTTCTCAAGAAATGATCTGCAAAGTTATAAAGCAATCCGAGGCCCGGAAGCCGCCGCGCCTCAGGGCTTTCTGAGACAGAAATGACGTTTTCTATCGAACTTGCGGGATAAATCACCATTTCAGGAATTCAAATAATTAGATAGAAAATAAAAATTTGTTTCATTGGATTCTGCAGTTTTTCATTGACCGCTATGCCAATTTTCACTTCTCTAACTTGAAAATTGTGCCCGTCATTACGCAGAGTCTCGTAAGGTGTACCGACCGCAGCGACATCAATGCCCTCTATCGGTGGAAGTGTAAACTGTGGGCATTGGCCGTTTTTCCAGTTTTAGTTCCTCTCTGTGACAACTGAGATGGAGCTGGATGGAGGCCACGGTACCAGTGGGCCCAAGTCCTTCAAGGGCCCGCTGGGACAAGCTATAGCTGGTGACGTTCACCGCCAGCCGGGGGTGGACTTCCGTCCCATGCCATTCAACGCCCAGGACAGAATGGGATTGGGACAAGGAAGAAATTGGATAAACATTTATTAGGGTTTACATGGGCAAATGGCATGGCAAGTATTTGGATTGTACTACGGACTCACAAATTGCCATGATTCTAGATAGATATACAGATGACGCAGTATATTATTGTAGGTCATGTAATTTGTAAGGATCAGGTGGATGGTGGCGAAGTATTTCAGTCAATTCTTGTTTTATTATAAAAACAGGCGACACATACCTCATCGGAAGTACGTTGCCATGAAGAAGGTTCATGAGCCACTGGACGCTACGGCCCAGCTGGCGCTCCATCCTCGTGAGTGCCCCGTTTTCGCGGCCTGTGTTGACGGCAGTGCCATCTACCAATACTGCCTGCAAGGATTCTTCTGAGTCGCACTCCCGAACGACTTCTAAAGCCTTGCCAGCAATTGATGCACTATTTTCTGATGTCAGTGTTCTGTGAGCTATGTAGGTTCCACCCGGCTCGCTCACAAATGCCAGATGCTTCTCTTTTCCCGAAAGCCGTACATCTTGCTCATTTGTTTTCTCTCGTATCTTTGTGATATCCTGTCTCCCATTGAATCACATGCACTGCACCTTACCGCCTATGCCCTCCTTTAGCTTTCGTTCTTCTTTCTCCTGTAGTCGATGCGCCCTTAAGCCCTAATAACTAACTAACTTCGTTCTCCGGTGCCCTTTGTCTAGCTCTTATCACTTTATCTCGTGTGATGACGTGCCTCGTGTCGTTCTCAGTGACGAAGCCAAGGTCCTTCAAGAGAGCCGTGCCAAGGGCCGCTGCAATCCTATCAGTGACCTCGATGTACCGGTCACACTCCTTAGCGAAATTCTCCAAAGGCATCATATTGTGCGGAGCCCTAGTCTGTGTTGGTTCGTGGAAACTCCCTGTGTCATATGCATCGTCACCATTGCTTCCCTCGTCCATGCTTTCGGGCTCGTGTCCCGTGCTGTGCTCGGTCAGACCCGAAGGACCAGGATCCGAGTCGTTGGCGTCCGTCTGAAGGAAAGCCGGATCATGCCGCAGACGGTTCTGACCTCTTCGCCTCCTCCCCAATGCATTGGAGGTCTTCATGTCAATGCCGCCGATGCTTCGCTTCCTCTCACCTCGCTGGTCTTGTAAGAAATTCCACTCGCGGTATGGATCCTTGTTCTCGCTGGGGCAGTTGCAGGCATTTCTCGAAGGGCAACTGCACGCGCAGATGTCAATCAGCTCATGGAGGGAATCGCTTTGTTTGCGCCAGCGCGTTTCTTTATTGGGGTCTTTGTTAGATCCTTTCCTTTCTTCACAATCACCAGGACACCCCGGACAATCGACTGAAACGATTTAACAGGGACGCTTGCTTTCCCCCAAAGGTATACAACGCCCTTGGCAACGCTCGTGGCGATTTGCCTTTCGCCCGCTGCATGGTTGTCAACAGGCCGAAGTTTGACTGTAGTTAGTAGTTTGACTGTAGAAGTTATATACATGAATCTGAAGTGGCAGTTGGTTCTTCGGCAGTTCGCAGGGGTGGCCCAACGCAATGTGAGCCGTCTTCGATCGGAATGAACTTCCCTTAACCTTTTTTACTTTCATACTCGAAATCTGATAGATCCTTATTTTCGGTTCCAACCATGGTCATGGTTGGGGAATATGCCTCGGCCACCCCGGCCATGGCCGCGCAATACATTGGCCGCCGGTGGGGTAACTTACAAAGCAATTCTTTACTCATGACCATGGTGGTGATGGTGAGCAAATGCAACAGTTGGTGGGCAATCGATGGTCGGAGCATAAAATAATCGCCAGTACTGCTAAATTTGAGCGGTCTGCGTTAGTCGTGCGACTGAGTACCCACCCAGTAAGGTGTGGGATTGTCAGTGTTTCCGCCAAAGTAAATTAATTAAATTCAGATATCTGCAGCAACAATTCACATGCAGCCAAGAAAACATGCTAGCGGGGTATTCCAGGTAAACATTGTGAGCTTGGAGGCTGAAAGGCATGCCACAATATGCCAAAGCCGGCTGTGGCTACGCTCCAATCGTGTATAGCTGTCGATAGAAGTCGCTGAAATCGTAATAAAATAGCGCTGTGCGCATAAGAAGTCAGCACACTGTGCACTGTCTCAAGTCCGCTATCTTCCTGCCCCCCCCCCAGTTGACCAAGAAAGATACTTATATTGCGGAATGAACGGTGAATGGTCGCAGTTCATACTTCTGCCGATAGAGGGCAGTGGTGGCGCTGCGGGCGGCACACCTTCCGGAACTCTGCGTCATGGCAGGCACAATTTTCAAGTTAGGGAAGTGAAAATTAGCACAGCGGTGGATGAAAAACTGTGCAATGCAATGAAATAAATATTTATTTGCTATCTAATTATTTAAATTCCTGAAATCGGGCTTGATCCCGCAAGTTGATATAAAAATGTCATTTCGGCCTCAGAAAGCCCTGAGGCGCGGCGGCTTACCGGCCTCAGATTGCCCTAAAATTTTGCAGATCGTCTTTTTAGAACCAAACACAAGTTTTAAGACTTTAACACCAAAAGTTTCGGAAATCACTCCACCCTAATATATATATAAGATAATCTTTGGCCTAGACGTTTGTTCTTGACATGTACCGGCCCGAAATGTTGCACGATGGCTCAGCGCAGGCTATTGCTAGTGATATCAGATTTGGATTGGTGTGGGTGAAAAAGGGAGGCCACCGAAGACACTAGTTTGCGTTGGATCTTGATCATTAAGGTGGTGATGTGAGACCTATGTACCTGCTTCCAGCGTATTCAGTGCAAACAAAAGCATTTGTGGTAATTGATTCGAACGATCATAAACCGGTCGCTGAATGCCGATGCCAATGCAAATACGCCTCTGGCGAAAACGTCGCTGAATTCCGAATCCGAATATGACGTAAACTTGACGTACTTGCTTAAGGTTGCCCATGACTCCCTCTATGGTCTTGAAGATACCCAAACACACCCAGAGTCATGTTTGTTCAAGATATATCCACATATGTGCAAGGGATTGCAACAGTGGAATTAGCCTTACTGATAATTGTTTTAGCCTTACTGATAATACAACTTTGTTGCTTGACAAAGCACAATTTTCTACCGAAGCGAAAGTACAAGATGACCAAGGTTCATGCTATTCACGAATGGTCTGGAAGCAGGAATTTATTACGTTTGCCGATTTACCATTCGCAGATTTTGTGACGACAGATAGCCTGTGAAGCCCGCTGATTGGCTTGATCGGTTTCTAGTATTTTAGTGATTCCCTCATATATATTTTCTCTTTATGCATGATTAAGTATCATTTTGCGGCGATCATACTTAGGTAGCTGAGGCTTCGGGTACATGGAAAAATTGAGGGAGATAAATCGCTACTTTTCAGAAATTGTGCGGATGTCCCCAGCCCCCTCCCCCAGTTGTTACACCAATGCATACACACACACACACACACACACACACACATATATATATATATATATATATATATATATATATATATATATATATTTTTTTTTTTTTTTTTTTTGGGGCGTTCCATTTTGAGTATCGGACGCCGCCGAGTTTGAACTGATCGTGACTGTTTTAGCTTAAATGGCATCCCACCGTCAGGTGACAATGAATCGCAGAAAACGCCGCTATTATAGTTACTTAGAACCAAGGTGTAAAAATACAACTCCTATTAAACCAGACACGATATGTATTGGCCTTCTTGGTTCAGGTAAGGTGAGGGGGCTGTGGAGCGATGCTGCGCGCCGAGGTGTCCCTCTGGTCGTGGTAATGTAGAAAAAGCACTTGCCTAAAGTCTCTTTATTTTCTTACCTCAAGTTCTATTCCATTAGGTGCATGTATTTCATCTCACTGATGCCAATCTTTGATCTGGTACATTTGGGTGTGGATTTTTCTGAGGTTCGTGTGCTGCGTCAAGCAGTTTGTCATGCTTTGCAGTCTAGCTCTACATCCAAGTATGATTGATCACACAATCGTACACCTGCGGAGAGTGACATGTCTTCCCACACGTATTAATAATTTATTGCATTAACAGCTACACCAGCACAACTGACATCTTGCAATAAAATCCATTCAAATTCCGCAACATGTTTGGCATTCCATGCACCAACAGAAAGAAGCTGAAAACCTGTGCCACATCTAAAAGCTATGGCCAATGCATACATTTAATTTGCCGTTTGATAGCAGTCCCTTCTCGCAATTTCACCATTGACATCAACAAAACATGGTAGCATTTGCATGAGGCATCATACTCAATCTATTCCACCACGATGATGATTAGAATCTTGACGTCTGCCAACATATCATCAATGTATGCGTACACTTCACCCACATCCACATGTAGGGGAAGAGGGGGAGGGCTTCCAAGCACTACTACTATATGGCATGGAATAAATAGCTCTACTGCTGCTCCTGTATGGCCGAATCAATAATTGTATTGCTTACTGAAAACAAAAATGAACAAGCTATCCATATTCATGCGGTTCCTTTGGATACAAATCATCAAAAGATCTGCAAAGAGGAACCTTAAAACATTTTTTTTTGTGTAATGGTGTGTCATATCCTGAATATAAAAATGTGGTACAGGATTGCTTCACTGTAGCTGCTGTGGTGGAAGTTATTAGTGACCAATAAAAACACAAATGGAATTTGAAGAAACAGGAGACCCTTCCTTATGGCTTTCCTAAGCTAACCACTCTTGGAAGCCTAAAATGGCACCCGTAGACTTCAATAGCTCAGTACGCAAAGAATTGGTAGGACTATGCAATGAAGACCTTCATATTTCAGTAGAGAAAGGTCCGTGGTGTATCAATATTGCCATCTTTTTGTTATTTATGCATTGGACGTGACATGGGAGATGTACAAATGTAGGTATTGGGGAAATGAAACATGTTCAGATCCCCCTTCTATTTCCTCATGTAGGTGTCTGAACTATCATGTAATGAGAAATTAATGCTCAATAAATAAACCAAGCTTGTCATGATTCAGCAATCAATTATCAAGGCAAAACTTTGGGGTATTGCTTACAGTGTACTATTACCTACCATGGAATTTCAGGTATCCCACTGTGGATAAAAATATCAAATGAAATTGAATGCATGTACAGCTTCTCTTTCACTGGAGGTGAAGCCATGGTGTCTAGCAAAAGCATATATAATCTATGCCATGGCCTTTCCCATTATTTCACACATTTTCCTCGCAAACATTGTACAAACGTTTGCTGTTTATTTACACGACACCAAAATGCCCTGGACTTGAAAGGAAAAGGTTACCTTTTGCATTACCACCAGGGTGGGAATTAAGGCACTTTTTAAGAGATTTCATCTCTTAAAACATTTTTGCACTCCGGATTCATACTGGATAGAATGGGCTCCACATGTACTCCGACACAAACATACAGAAGGAACAAAAATACTACTAAAAAACTAATACAGGATTGAAGAAAATATCCACCAAACATGTTATTCTACTTACGGTTACCAAATAACTATACACTTTTCGTACCATCAAGCACACAGACAGCAACCGAACACACACACCACACGAAACCACAAACAGCGGAAATACCGACGACAACGCGCCAAACTTCGCGCATGCGCACTGAATATAATGGCCTCCTGTCGCTACAAATTCGGCCGGTGCGTCTCCAGAAACCTGCTTTCGAGCCACCCTATAGTGGGGAAAACTGACCGTTTTAAGAGTCGCTTCCGGAGTGCAGCGGAGGCCGCCGATCGGAATTTGCTGCGTTAGCATTTTCTGTTACGAAAACTGCCCTTTAACCAATCAATGCAAGGTATTTTTTAAATGACGTCATAACCATTAGCAACTTTGAACACGTGTTATGAACACTTAACAGTGTCATGCCGCAAACACAAGACCTTGACTGATCATTTGCGCACCGCCGTCGATTCCGACTGCATGTGAGGTAGTGTTGTGGGTCCGTATCGTGCAGGGAATTGGCTGTGTATGTAGGTAGGTGTGCGCTCTGAGCTGAGGGTGAACCGTGAATTATTTGTGTTTTTCATTTTGCCTAGCATTATGCTGAGACCAACAGAGAAAGGAAGGCGCATTGCTCCTGTGAGTTATGAGAGACAAAGCTGAGCTGATCACAACTCCCTGTCTTGTGGTGCCATCCATTGCTCACTTCTTTGTTTCTATGCTTTGATGTGACCAAAAATTGTGTATTATGTCTATTACGTAGACACTGACTAGGTACATATGCTTTTCTCGTTGGTTACCGGCAAATATATTCCATGCATTAAAAATAATATGTGCATGAAAATGTACTCCGGGAGAAATCTGTTTGCACTCCGACTCCAAACCCGAAAAGCAAGTTTCCCACCCTGGTTACCACTATAATGAGTTATTTACCCTCTCGAGCTTCACATTTTCCTGAAAATCGTTCAGCTTAGTGCCACAACCACTCACCTTGTCCTCCATGACACGACTCGGTTGAAAAACGTCGCCAAGAAATACCCGATCCGGACTTCACTGCGCGTCTTTAGCTTGACCGCTTCGAGGAACCCCATATCTGACGTCATCAACACGAGGAGGTTTTTTAGTCGAAGAAGACACTGCAATGAAATCATTCAATTACATAGGAAATGTACCTTTTATAAGCAAATACTTCAGTTTTGTATACGAAATAATACATACGTTTTTTGTTGCAACGAAGTACCCATGACGTGAAACTTGTCCATTTATATCAAATGGGTATCATTCGACGTGGTTTGTTATGTAGGATCAGAACGCTTAGCAATTTTTTTTTCAAGGGCAAAGACCAAGCTGATCATCCGGTCCGCTCAATTTTCTTTCATTTGCGCTGAAACCCATCCAAATCTGCTATAGAGCAAAAACAAGTGGTGAACACTCGAGTGACATTTCGAACCGGGACATGGCAAAATAAAAAATTGATTGATTTCTTCGTCACCTGGCGTTTCGTCCCTATGGCTTCAATTTGGATTATGTGGGCGTTACTTGACGTGGCTTGCCGTACGATATCAGAATGTTGATATGTCGAAATAACTTAACAATTGTTGAAGGCCCAGTTTGTGTGGAATGATTGAGTGTAATAGGAATAGGAGGATGAAATATGTTTTTGTTTGCAGCCGTTGTGACGAGAGGCATTGATATCCTATATGACTAGGAGCTCCCCAAGAAAACCGTTATTCCAAGAAGTCCTGCTCGGACGGTACTCACTTCGCTGATTTTTATTTACGCCGGCACTTTGCTGTTCCGGACATATAAAATAAAAATGTATCTCAAATTGTCTGCTTTCCTCTTAATGGTTGAACGGAAGTTATGAAGTTTGGAAGAAAAAGCCACAGGTGAACAGGCACAATTGTATAACCAGCCTGAGTTCATAACCACGAGAGGGCAATGTTGTAATTAGGGGTGGACCCAGGAATTGCTATGGGGGAATTTGTCTGGAGGGGCGCCATTTCTTTTGGAGCGGGGATACTGCGAAAGAACCTGGAGTGGCACCTCTGGCTGCAAAATTCGAGGGAACGGAATACACTCGGCCTTCAGGAATGGGGGACTTTCTTTCACCTTCCAATGGGATGTCTTCTTCATTCATAGGGGCGCCTCTGTCAAAAAAATTCGAGCGGGTATACAGGAACTTATTTAGGGGGGCGCCCTTTCCTGACGTGAGGGTCGTTACCTTTGCGTGGGAACACATGCCCTCAGTGCCACACCCTTTACCTGCTCTGGTTGCCATTCCATCGAAATATGGCTCCGTAAAGCATGAAAACATGGGCAAGGTTAGTGTATGCCCATGTTTACTACAATGAAACCATCGTCCAATATTTTATGTTTTTCCCTGCTACAAGAGGGCAGCGTTGAACATACAACATGGCACGATGGTGATTGTGAAATTGGCAAGCACATACGACAGAAAGCTACATGTTCATAAGGAGTGGAAGTTGCTAATTTTGGTGGAACATTTTGTGGTAAATTTGCAGTATCAGGTGTTTTTTTTCTAGGACTACTATATTTTTGAAGGTGAATAGGATGATAGGACCATTTATTTTATGGCAAATGCTTAGTTTTCAGGTTGCTAGCAAAATAATATCAAAAAGATGCCCTTAGTTAGGTAACATTCCACAAAAACAAATGTTGACAACTTAAATAAAATGCAGCATAGCCTAACCTAACATAGTCTAATCTACCTTTGGGTAATTTGTTTTAATACAATAAGGAAAATGTCAGGTAGTGTATTTTCTGAAAACTTCAAAATTAAAAAAGAAGCTTAACCCAGCCTAACGTAACATCCTAAGATTTCTTAAAGAAAAATACTTTTTTCCTCAAAATTTTCTGAATTTCTGGGGTAACTTTCCGGTATTATTGTGTTTTAAGGTAATGACAAGAAAAGCTTGTACACACATTTGCCTCTATAAAGCAAGCAAATGGGTTATGTTTGGTTAGGTTCGTGCATTTTTTACTTTCCAAAATGTTTCCAAACATTTGTCAATTTCTCATTTGCAAAGAAAAGGTGGTCCCATCATCTTAGCAACCTTCATAAACATGGAATTCTGAAGAAAATAAAAAAACACCTTATGCAAATGTCCCATTTTGTCCGGAAAATGTCGTTTTTAACAATGGCAAATCTCAAAAACAGATAGAAAAAAGTGGCTGAACTCCATTTTTGGGGAGGGGGATACCCCTCGATCTTGTCAAAACTTACCGCTTCCTAGGTTTGTCACCCCAATTTCGAAACCGTGGCTACACCCATCTATGTATATGCATATGCATACGTATATGCATATATATACGTATATGTATGTGTGTATTAAGGACTTCGACGACACCACAATACCACGATACCACGACACGACAACACCACGATGCCACGACACCACGAAACCACATGCTCAAACAGCGACTACCAACTAACACGACACCATGACTCCACCAGACGCAGGCAAATTTGTGCCTTGGAAATGCTCTGAAAAGTTCCTAGTTTCATAAAATAATCATCATGTGAGTATTGTGGCATCGTAATTACCCGTGTCGTGCAACGTATCAGTATTGATGTCGCATATCTATGTAGCTCAATAAACGACAAAATGGCGAAGGATGGTAACTACCCTGCTTTGGATGGTAACCACACCGTCTTAGATGGGTGGATGGAAGGACTGAGGAAACGCTGTCGGTGAAAGAGTGATAAACTCGCATAGGACATTCATGCACAACGTGCACACCTTCAAGTGGGTTACCATGTGAAATTCATTTTATAACTCCCTCTTTCTGTCTGTCTCTGCAGTTGTCACCGTCACCGTCACCGTCACCGTCACCGTCACCGTCACCGTCACCGTCACCGTCACCGTCACCGTCACCGTCACCGTCACCGTCACCGTCACCGTCACCGTCACCGTCACCGTCACCGTCACCGTCACCGTCTCCGTCTCCGTTTCCGTCTTCGTCTACGTCTCCGTTCTACGTCTCGTCATCAGGCGACAAGCCATGGCCACGATGGCAAGAGATATTCGACCCCAGTCGAAGAGTTGACCTCGGCCCGATCACGCGCAACAGGGCGCCGATGGAATGATCTGATCCCATCCGGCTCAGATCCGTTTCGCACATCGGAATCCAATTCGGATCCATATCACACCAAAATTATCATCCAGAAACTAATCCCCTGCTTAACCTGTAATCTACTTCGGCTTATGATATTGAGGATAATTTAGCGGCTTCATCAGTAGTACCCTCAATGGTCAGTAGCACCATCAGGAACACGAATTAATTCTTCTTCTTTTTCTCGATTTTCTATCTATATTTCAAAGCGCTGAATATGCATTTGATTGACAGACCAATCCGTTGTCGAATATGAATCCGGTTGTTTTCTCATGCCTTCATCTGAGTCGATCGATAAGCAACATGGTGCCATGCGGATATCCGATTCGTGTCCTACTATATTGTGTGAAATTTCTGGCGTGTTTCCTAGGTCGACGGAGCGCCGCCGCACGTCGCTCCGACCTAGGAAGCATTCCGGTGAAAAAGAAACACAGCGGCTTCTCCTTGGTCCCACCGGCACGACGGTGAGACGCTGCAGTCAACACGGACGCAGCGAGCAGGCGCGGGTTGCCGATAATGCTGTCACCGTCAGCACCATCTCGGCGAGTAGGCGCGTGTTGTCCGTAATGACGTCACCGTCGACACGGTTACGGCGACAGATGTGTGCCTGCGGTGATGATCGTCATCGTCGACCGTCATCGTCGACACCGTCGTAGCAGGCAGCCACAGCACCCATTGTGCCCGCATCATGGGTCGGCCGGTTGTTTGCCGAACTTTAAACAGGAGGCCGTAAGAGCCAGACGTTCGCGGCGCGCCAGGGTGCGGCGCTCGCAGCGCCACCGACATACAAAGAGCCAGCCGACTTAGAACACACAAGCCAAACACTAACCCTCGCTGCTTTGGTGCACACAACTGCTAGTTCTGCACAAAGGGGTGTGGCGTACGTTAGAGGCCATCCCGGGTGAAGATGATGAGTCTACGATATATGTATGTATATATATATATATATATATATATATATATATATATATATATATATATATATATATATATATATTGTGTGTGTGTGTGTGTGTGTGTGTGTGTGTGTGTGTGTGTGTGTGTGTGTGTGTGTGTGTGTGTGTGTGTGTGTGTGTGTGTGTATTTGTGTGTGTATGTGTGTGTATATGTGTGTGTTTGTGTATGTGTGTGTGTGTGTGTTGGTTATTGGTTTTACGACACATCGACCGTTGAGTCATGTGGCTTCGCCAATCTCTCACGCCGATTGGTCGCGGGCGAAGAGTAGCGACAGGTGAGACTCGAACCCACAACCTTTCGATTGTGAGACGAGCAACTTACCCCTAGGCTACTCGTTCCCTTGTGTGTGTGTGTGTGTGTGTGTGTGTGTGTGTGTGTGTGTGTGTGTGTGTGTGTGTGTGTGTGTGTGTGTGTGTGTGTGTGTGTGTGTGTGTGTGTGTGTTCGGAAATAACACACACTAAGATATTATTATCTACGCATTGGTCATCGAACATAGTCGCGGAACGGTCATTGAATTCTTTCTTCTATAGACTCTCGTTTTACAATACGTTTTTTTCTTTGGGTGCACATGCAGGATACTTATGAGCAGAACTAGAGTATATAAGATGTAAGTAAAACACCATTATGTTTTCAATGTGTCATCTTCTTTCGGGCATTTTCAAGACTAGGCCTAATTTGTCGAGGTCACAAGTTTGGAAAGCAAGCGAATATATACACGTGCGACACATGGCGTACTGCACTCGCATTTCCGTCAATTACGATAACAAAGCGAAAACAAATGCGATAATAAAAGTAATCGGGCTAGCTGTCACTCGCCATACCGCCTGATGGTCAGCTGTGGGTCATCATACAGAACTAACGTGCCTCGCGCACTGCTCCGGCGGTTGATGGATGGGCTCAATCTCCCTGACAAAAACAGATTCCAGAATTTGGAGGCGACGATTATAAAGGGCTATGGCTAGGACTTCGGTATTGAGTTATGACTGAGCGTGTGAGGTGGCTGGAATGGTCGCGTTCGGTGTGCGTCTGGGTCCGTCCTGTTATAAATGTATTACTATGTGTGCTTAAGGATGTGGTCGTATTCCCAACGTAGTAACTGTTCTGCAGGAATACACACTCCTTGCACGCATGTGTAAGAGTTGACCACGATATATATTTTCAGAGGTGTTTTGTCGCCGTTTGTCCTGTAGTCTAACATGGCCAAGAGTCACAACCTAAATCGAGACAAAACACCTTCCATTTGCCCCTCCAAAAAACTGCCAATTTGCTCTGGCATGACGTTGCAAAAATCCCAATATTTGTAGCTGAGGATGAACATTTCGTGTTTTCCTCATGAAATTCCATGTATTCCCAGCAAGTCAGCTTACATAAAAAATTCATACATAAATATATATTACAACCAAGTTTAGACTCACGTCGTTCTGGGCCCTTTCGGACATCTTCTCGATATATGCCTAGGAAACTGTCAAAAATGCAGTTGTAAATATAACACTTCACCTGAAGTTATGCTAGGTTTAGCATTCAACACTTTTCATGCGAGCACCCCGTGGACCTACCTGAGCTGCGAAGCGTCGAAGTATGTGAATCTAGTCAAAAGACGATTTGCGCCCAAACGATGGCGCCCGCGACCTACCTATAGTTGTGTAGATTGATATGCAGTAGATGATTGATGCAGGCACCGTCCAGGTGCTTCTCTCGCTGCCACCCCCCAGATAACCTCGACGCACAAAGAGCGTTACGTTCTGCTGGTAGCCCTGCGTCAGGTTCGTCACCAGCTGCCACCAGTCGGCCTCAGTGACGTTGAACTGGTTGAGCCGGAAGGTGAGCTGCCAGAGGCTGTCGGCGGCTGCCAGTCGCTGCTGTTCGACGTGCCGTGCCAGCTCCCGGTCGTACTCTGCCTCCGTGTAGCGGAACACAAACGCGCCCGAGATGGTGTAGCCGAGGAGCAGACAGCCGACGCCCACTTGGTTGAAGAGAAAGATGACCAGCCGGCGACAGAGGTGCGCCGCCGTCTGGCGGATGGTGCGACCCAGCGGCCGACGACGAGACTCGTGGCGCCGCAACCGCTCCTTCTTTCGCTTCGTGTAGGCAGCCTGCATGGTGTCGGCAGAGCGCTGTCGGCAACTGAGCGGGTCGCCGCCGGAGAAGGGTGTCTCAGCAGCTGAACGAGTCGCCACCGGAAGATGCGACGAAAGTTGTGAACTTGAAAATCACCGGAGGAGGGTGCCCCGGCAACTGAGCGAGTCGCCGCCGGGGAAGGGTGCCCCAGCAGCACCTCAGATGCACAGTCCTGCTGAGTTTGTTAGGCGGCTCGCTCGTGGTTGTCGGCGGAGGAGTGTGAGCCGACAGGGCCACGTGTAGACGCAACACTCCGGTGAGCTCGTCGGAAGACCTGCCCGTTGCCGCTGGAGGAGAAAGATACTCCAGGCACCGCTCGTGCAGACGCGCCACCTGGCGGCGCTTCAATGGACTTGCCCGCCGTCACTGGAGGAGGACGACACGCCAGGAACGCCATGTGCAAATCCATATTTCCATCACGAGACGTATCCGAGGAGGGCACTTGAGGGGTCCGCTGAACACATCGCGCGCTATCTAGAACAGCGTACCGACGGCGGGCGCTGTTGGGCGCAGCCGACGCGCGTCACGACCGACGCGGCCGCGCTCGACGGCAGACTGAATACAGTGCAGTCGAGGCAGACTGCCAACGCCCGACGAGACCGTGCCGGACACCGGCCCGCGACTGCCGCGAGCTGCCCCACTGACCCAGTGGAGCGACCCAGAGCTCGTGCGTACCTTGGACTGGCAGTGTGAGTCCTCCAGAGCAGGTCCTCCCCTAGCCATATCACTAAATGGGTCCTTTCAGGCGTTTCGCTCATCGCTTCGTATCGCACTATGTAGGGTGGGGGGTAATCACGCAGAGATTCTTGAGAGCATGTCAAACCAATTTTTACAGTTCGATGAACCTTCAAAGCTAGTCAGATATTTGCACGTTTTGTTCGTAAATACCGGCTTCTAGCGAAGGCCATTCATGCAGAACAGTTATATGTTGCATATATTGAACGGCTCGCGGCCCGCCGCTGACTGCCCCGCCATACATGGCGGGACAGTCAGTCTGGCGTCCCGACAGTCCCGACAGTCAGTCAGTCGGGGCAGTCAGTCATGGCGGGGCGCGGAACCGTTCCCTGAACGTCAATAGACCCCGATGCCAAAGTTACTGACATGTTTTCATATTTGAAACCATAAGTAATGTGCATGGCTTGATGTCCGCCACCATTAGAATTTGGGTCGACAGGTCTCCTCAATTGTTTAACAACATTGCGCTTGTTGGCGTTGAATGGAATGAATGCATCTGCAACCCTTAATGTATCGTGCATAATTTTAGCGTGACAGAGCCGGTGGTACTTGGTATTGGACAACACTGGAATTGTATTTATGTCATGTCGCCATTCGGCAGCCTTTCGGAAACTTCTGGGCAGCAACTGTCCGCGCTTGACGTGCATCGAGGCATGCCAGAACCTCAATAATGATTGAAAGCTTCATGCCAAAAGGTGAAAAATGACAGAGTTAGATATCTATAAAAGTAGTCTGGTGTGGTATCGGAAGGTAGCTAATTTTATGTCGGTTTATTTGAGACAATTGCAAATTTTTTTTTTATATAAATTTTATTATAAAAATTTAAAAAAAATTTTTTTAATTTTATTAAAAATTGTCTTTTTTATTTTAAAAAATATATAGGTTTTTATTTTTATATATATATATTTTTTTATTTATATTTTTATATATATATGTTTTTTTTTATTTTTAATTTTTAATTTAAAAATTATAAATAAAATTTTTTAAAAATAAAAATATAAATTTATTTAATTAAAATAAAATATATATAGATATATATATATATATATATATATATATATATATATATATATATATATATATATATATATATATATATATATATGTATATATATATATATATATATATATATATATATATATATATATATATATATACCAATCAGAAGGAGGCTATTTATATGCTCGTTTGCTTGAGACCATTGAAAATGTATTCGCTAATGTAGAACATCTCGTATACAATTTATAGGAGTGCAGCGTGATGATTCGATACACAAATCCTGGAATTGAGTGCAAAAATGACAGGGTTAGATATCTATAAAAGGAATCGAGCATGGCAACAGAAGGCAGCTGATTTTATGCCGGTATATTTGAGACCATTGGAAATAAATTCGGTAATGCAGAATATCTCATATTCAATTTAAAGAAATACAATGCGATAAGTTGGGACACAAATTATGGACTTGAGTATGATTACCAAACGCATCACATCAATGACATCGGTAGTCATGCAGCCGGTAGGTGGCGCTACTCATGTCACCTAATGTGGCGTCACTGCACCAGGAATACAATTACGCAATCACTTGAGGTGGTTCGCTGATATACTCTGAACAATACATCTATTTTATCGTTTTACTTAAGCATAGACTGGAACATCATCATTTGTAATTTTAACTGCTTCATTTAGTTCATTCATTTTGCAACGCCACAAAGCGCACGATGGCGCTAGCTTTATTAGGCGTAACGTCGACACGGTCGACATCAGCTTCGTAATCCGTGGATGTAGCAGCGTCATCGTGAATTTGAGGTAGGCACGGAGGACGATCACCATCAGATGATACCACCAAAGGTTGTTTTTCAGGGACTGACCTCCCTGGGCTTTCAGCCGAATCATGCAAGCATTTTCCTAATTTTGAAAGTGGAATTTGATCTTCCGACTCGCTATTTGGTGGTTTCGAACATTTCGTTAATTTCGACTGCGAATTTTCTTGGTTTGAATCACTGGACGTGGGCAGTGGTCGTTTTAGGCGCTCTGGTAATTCTGATAGGAGTAAATTGTCTTCGGAATCGCTCGAAGAGGGGAGTGGTGTTTTGTTTCGTTCAACTAATTCCGAAAGTCAGGCATCTTCGTCTGACCCACTAGTCGGCAGCAATGGCATTTTATTTCTCAACTGGTTCGGACAGAGGAATCTCTGTCTCGGTATCACTTGATACTGGTGATGGCTTGGCTGTATCTGCTGACTGGGTGAGATGTGCCCTTTCCGACAGGTCAGACTCGACCGGAGGTAACCACCGGAGGCACTGAACCCGGTATGGGCTCTGTGAACTCAGCGGTCTCATCATCGATTGTTCTCGGTGGGCTGCATACGTCCATTGGCCAATCCTCACAGGGGCCGTAATCAGGGCCGGGCTCGGCCCGTTCAGCTGACCTAGAAGGCTGAACCCGCTCGGGTTACGGGCAAACAACAGCGAAATGCTTCTGGAGCTTCCAATGTTGGCAGTTCGATAAGCGGCAATAATTTCTATGTCCCAATCGTCTTTATTTTTGTTGATTGTGTTTACTAATATGTTGTTTTGGCATCTATGGTGGTGTTCCCAACGCCTGCTCGATTGTGGCCGATACACGGTGATATGGCGAATGTTTAAGCACGTTTCCAATTCATCAACAACTGCGCTTCTGAATTCTGATCCTAGGTCAGAGAGGATAACTCGTGGACATGAGTGGCGTGGAATAATGTCTTCCATAAGGATTTTTGCGACGGTGTGAGCGTCCCTTCGTTCTGTACAAATACTTTCAGGCCAATAGGAAAACAAGTCGATGATAGTTACGACGTATCAGTTTCCTTTATGTGTTTTTGGGTATGGTCCACAAGTGTCGATAGCAATCATTTCAAAAGGATAGTGAAGTACTGGCATATCCCACATCGGGGCGTGTGCTGCCTTGGCCCTGCCTTCTGTGCAAGGCGCGCAAGCTTTGAGGTAGATCACTGTGTCTCTACACATTACGTTCCAGTAATAGCTAAATTTAAGCTTTTCCTAAGTTTTCGCGAATCTCATGTGCCCTGCAAAGAAATCATCGTGCATCTCCTTCAACATTTTCTGTCTCAGACATTTGGACACGCATAGTTGTAAGCCTGGAAGTGGTCCACTGCGAGGTCCGTCTCTAACGTTGTAGATGAGTTTATCCAGCTCCATGTACTGCAAAACGACGTCTTGAAAATCGGCGTGAATTTGTCATTCATGATTTTTCGAATATTTGCTACGTCATAACCTGCCTTCTAAAGTTTTTTCTTTGTTTTCCAATTTTACTAATACGTCCTTCACTTTTACTTCTCTGCATGGGAACATGGTCTGGGTCGATGACATTCACGGCTTGACCGGATTCCTGCTTTCTGCTAAGATGGTCCGCAACGGCATTTTTGCTTCCTTTGATATAAATATCACTTCTCAGTTGTAATCTGAAAGCATGATATCCCATTTCTGCGACATGGGATTCTTCATTTGTGACGAGTTCAAGGAGGTGAGTGGACGATGATCAGTCAGAATGGTGAATTTCGATCCTAACAAATATTGGCGTACGGCGTCTTGGGACGCGTCTGTGTACAACTTTTACTCTTTCGTGATATCCGGATAGGCCAGTACTGGTGCGGCAACTAATTTGTTTTTCAGGGTTTCGAAAGCATGTTCACACTCGTCGGTCCAATAAAATTTTTCGTGTTTCTTCTGTGTCCTAAGTACTGTACATTTTCTTTTAAGAGGCCACATTTAGGAAGTTTCAATTTCAGCTTCGCTTTACGTAGTCGACGATAAACATCTTCAAGATGGGCCAAATGTTCGTCGAACGTTTTCGAGTATACCACCATATCATCGATGTAGGCAGTTGCAAACTGATCTTGAATTCCAGGCAACGCCTTGTTCACAACTCCATGGATTTAGATGGCGAGTTACATATGCCAAATGACATTTTACGGAAGTTCCACAGGCCTAGAAAACACGTGAATATTGCTTTTAGGATGCTCTTCTCTCTTTGGGAACTTCGCACCTCTCAAGGAGTCAAGAATGTATTCAATAAGGGGGAGTTGGTAGCTATTTTTCTTTGTCACCTGATTTAATTTTCTGAAGTCAATCGCGAAACAGTTGCAGAAATCGCCCAGGAGATTTCTGATTCTTCAATTATTCCGGTTGGTAGCATTACTTTGATTTGTTCTTCTAGATATTTTCGTTGAGAGTATGGCGTTTTGTAAGGCGATTGTCGGACCGGTGGGCTATCTACAGTGTCAGTGTCAATTTTGATGACATCAGTCGTTCGCAGTCAGTCGTAGCAAACAAGTCATGTTAGCATGTAACAGTTGTTCCAGTCTGTTTTTGTCAACGCCAGTCAGGTGAGCCAGTTTGGCTTGCTCGAGTGGGTCAGAGGGTGCGGTTGGCGATGTCAGCTCAATGTCTTGGGTCATGTCAGTCAGGATTTCTAGGTCAGAATCGTCTATAGTATCAGCGAATGCTATCACCTGGTCTGGGTACAAGGATAAATTTCGTGTAGTGGTGTTGAAAATTCGAACCAGTACGCGTTTATGTTGGTCAGGTTTCGCTACTAGTTTTCCTATGGATAAGCCAGGTTCCTCAGAGGTCAGCGGCATATTATCCAACGAGCGTACATGACAATTTTGATCAACTAGTTGGACACGGTTAATGTAGGCTGTGCATTCCACAACAGTGTTGGGGAAATATGGATTCTTACCTTGACTCGGATGAGTGAACTCGCCTGCTCGCTGGTCTGCCTTTGCGGTCTTAGTGAAATCATGTTTCCTTCTATGTGGAGAACCCTTTTCTCAAAATCTAATTTTGCTCCAAACACAGTGAAAACCTAGTTTCCCAGCATGCATTCCCGTTAGAATTCCTCCACAATTTCGAACGGTTTTCGGAATTTGCTCATGTCAACTATGAATGTTCCGACTCCAGTGTTTTCCGGCGATGTCTACTGGCGGATATTAGTGGGAAACAGTCTCGTTGGTCCTCTGAAAAAAAAGAATGTATACCCCCGCGATTTTGTCAACTAACTTTCTTTCGAAATCAATGATGTATCGACCACAGTGGGCACGAGGGCATGAGCTTTTTGGTTGCCTATACGTAGCCAAGCCATGGGTGTATTCGCCTTGATGCGAGCTTGTTGGACACGGGTCAGTTTCTGTTTACGTTTTTCGTGATCCCTCTTTTTCCTGACATTTTTCTTCTCGTCTTTCTCCTTGTTTCCTCGTTCTGAATTTTATCAGCTCTATCGCGGTGGTCAATCACGATAGAGCTGGTTAGTTTTCCGGCTGGCTGATGGGTTGAGAGTGACCCTATCTTCTAATGAGACCTATGTGTTTGCACCTTACACAAATAGGTCTGCCGTCTGAAGTCCAACGGTAGGCTGGGTTTGGTGGTGCTCTCCACATTCTAGGTCCCATGTGGGGTCGTGGCTGAAGGGGTCCATAGTGGGGTCCAGAGGGGTAGGTTCGCGGCGGTCGGGGGAAACGTTGGTGTGATGAGTTAAATACTCTGGGTCCAGGCTGAGGATGGTTCTCAGCTGTTGGTTTCCCTGTTTCTGTGTTTTTCGCTAATTTTTCCACTGATTGGCCTATCCTCAACACGTGTTTCTCTAATTTGTATATTCTGTCGTCACTTTTCCCATATAACTCATATCAATTTCCATTGACTCGTCTTTCTGCACCCCTCTACATAACTCAATAACCCTGTTTAACTTCTGTTCTCTCACTGCAAATTGGATGGCTTCTTCAAGAGCTCGGAACTGCTGTCGGTATAATTAATTTGCCAACGAGCTACTCTGAACGCCTCTATTAAAAACGTGTATCAGAATGTCCTGAGTGGTGGGATTTTCGAAGTCCGTGTATGCTTCACGTGCCAGAGCGAGCAGTCCCTCCCCAAAATTATGTACAAGCTCACCATGTGGGGGTGCCGATTTTTAAAAAGCATTGGGGGGGGGCGATGTCTACTGGAGCCCCCAACCCCACACACCCAACGAAAAAAAATTATCGGATTTCGCCCACTATATTTTCAGTCCTCAATAATACCGATTTTTATTTGACGATGTGTATGTTTATGTATATTCAGCATCCTCGCCAACGGGAAAAAATCGCCCGGTAACAGGTGAAGTCACACAAGCAAAAGAGCAGTGCGAAGTCACACAAGCAAAGTGCGATGGGTGGGCTGCTGAAGATAATTTTGGTTTGCATATCCACAACCTCAATGATAATTATCATTGTGGTTGTGGATATACAGTTAACTGTGATGGTTGTTCACTGGACTGCATTGTATGCAAGCTTGACAGTTACCCAGTTTACATGAGCATCAAAACGTCCATATATGATCCGATTAGGAAATCTTGCGAAAATAATGCTCTTGTAAACGGCCTTTGGCGTAGCAAAACATGCGAATAGCTTAACGCAAATTTACGCCTCGGTAAGTGGAAGTTTGCGATTAGCATCAATCATTAACAAATAACGGTACGGCTGCAAAGGTCATAATACATCTTGAATCTATTCTCCGCTACGTTTTCAGTACATTTAGGGTAATTATGAAAAATAAACATCTTGTTTTTAACTACAATTGCAAACCTAGTTATGAAATACAAAAATGAGACATGTAACAGCTGAAATCAGCGCTGAGACGTCACGTTATTAGTGTGTGCCACAACCGTCAGTTTTACTATGTGCCGCGGAGTGTTCAAGCAGAGGTGAAAAAATGGTCATCCACAAACGAAATTTTCCGCCATAACTTTTCCACCACTCCAAAGATAGTGTCCCGTGAAGTTCTTTGTTTTAGCCCACTTTAGTTCCATGTTTTGCAGTATTTTTGCATGGTTTTTATTTTAGGCGAAAAGCGTTTTTACCACTGTGCAGAACTGATCTCTTCTGCCCGCATTTTGGGAGACAAAGACAAAACATGCTGCAAACCGTATCTTTATATCTGTGAATTCATGAAACACGAGCTGCTACATGGTGTCATAAACTCAGCACCAACTTCGTTGTTGGCCTCAACAACCAACGAATTAAAACCAGTCGGCAGCGGAGCAAACAGGCGGTAATAATAATAATTATTATTATTGTGTCATTTAACGACGCTTTCAACTGCTATGGCTATTTCGCGTCGGCAACTATAACGCCGTGCCCGCGAGTGGAGAAACCCATTGGTCGACAGATGGGCCCGAACCCTTATGCGAGACAGACGCTCTAACAAACTGAGCTATCCTTCCCCCGCAAACAGACGGTCGTAACTGACTGGCTCCATCGTCTTGGCTCGAGGGTAAGGATAGCTCAGTTGGCAAATGCGTCTGCCTCACACGGCAAATGTCATGGGTTCGACCCGCGCTGCGGACCGATGAGCCTTTCCCCTCGCGGCTCGGACACGCCATCACAGATGCCGACGCGAAATAACTATAGAAGCTGAAAGCGTCGTTAAATAACGAATAATTATTAATGATTATTATTTGTCCTGGCTCAGATCGGATCGATGCATGGCTTGATCGGCAATTGGGCACAGAGAACTGCTCGCGTACATTTAACTGGAACGTTAGTTTCTTCAAATAGTGACAGATGCACTGTTAAACTGGACCAAAAGAACATGGATGACGTTTTTGACGGTGTTATTCGCAAGAACTGGCACAAACTTCCAAACCCCGACGCAAGCTTGGTCACTTCCTTGCACGCACGCACGCACACGTCAGGAACTCTTATTGGAAGACAGCTGATCTGCGGCACACTTTGGAATTTTAACGTCTGATCGCAGTGCCCTGTAGCTCTGTCCTGATGTCAACTGACTGCCTGATGAAGTTGTTATTAAATTTGCGTTGCACTGCCTGAATTAAGGTCCCAGCATGATGAACATCATGCCCGTTCCAGCGTATCATAAGCTCGCATTCAGCGTTTCGGTGGTCCAGCTGCCGATGAGCGCCAAATATGTCTCCCACCACACTCCCCATGCTCTCAACGACAGATTCGGGAAGGCTTAACAGCCATAGCCTTATGACCAGGTGAGCGTACTGCTTCAACGCATGGCTCTGGGCCGACTCCATTTGCAGGGATCGCAGAAGCTGCTGGTTGCTCATGCCGGATGGCTGGTTGGACAGACACATGTAGGCTGCCTTGACTCCACGGCTGCAGTCGGCGGTATCAAACGCTGACTGACCAGCTTTGCGATGCTGTCGTGGACGATCTCAAGGCATTCGACATGCCTCACCTGCTGAAGAACCTTCAAATCACTGACGACCTTTATGTCAGTCACATAATACTGCAGCTTGCCGTTCATGGCACCTTTGCTGTTGCCCCTGGCGTCCAGTCCGCGGCCGCGCTCTGTCGCCTTGTCATGAAGAGTGGTGGTGAATCGGAGCACCGCTGGAAGCTGGAAAGCGAAGTCATCCAGGTCAGAGCAGATAGAGGAGTTACTGTGCAACCAATAGATGATCCCGTGCTGGTCACGAACCCTTCGGATCGTGTTTCGCCTGTTCCCGACTTTCCGACCTAAACACAAATTAACGTGATCTCACACGAAGACGCGCCATTAAAAATCGGCAAAACAATATAGCCACAATATGCAAGATGATCATATACAAAGGTCAAAAGATAGAATATCCACAAGCAGCAGCATCAATTGATAGATACATATTATTTAGTAAACAAAGCCTTGAAGCAAAATAAAATAAATCCGACCCAACGAAAGATAACGGATAAATGAAGCACAATAGCCATTCCAACGTGCAACGTGCAACACATGTAACAGCTGCAGCAGAATAAAATCATAAAAGGAACGACTGGAGATGATGCAACGGGAGTGGATGCGGAATTGTAGTGTTATTAAAACATATGCTGCTTCCTCTTCCCATCACCTGAATTCGCAAAACAATATATATATCCATATATATATATATATAAATATATATATATATATATATATATATATATATATATATATATATATATATATATATATATATATATATATATATATATATACACACACATATATATATATATATATATATATATGTGTGTGTGTGTGTGTGTGTGTGTGTGTGTGTGTGTGTGTGTGCACTTGTAAGGCGTGTAAAACGAGGACGATTTTGAGTACACCAGGACAACCGAGTACCGGACGTGAAAAGATAGTACCAATTCCGGTCCTCGCTATTTTTTCACTAGTTAGAGGCGATTCTTATCGTCGTCTAAGTCACGTGACGAAGTTTCATGATGGTCCTACATTTTCGCGAAACATGTGATTGTGTGTGAGAGGAGTGCAAAAGTGTGTTTCCGAAACGACGCGTCTAACCGTGTGTGAGATAAACCGATGGACCCTCCGGCACTCGCTGAATAGTGGTGGATGGTTTATTTTGCATATGTGTGGTGATACTGCTGTGGAATGATGTCGAATTGAGTGCATGCAAATCTTACTTGTATTATATGTCTATTTTCGCTCTTTATTATTATAAAACATCTTACTTTAAATTTTGTAGAGCATATATTGATAAGTATCTTGCAGCACTATCAACAGTTGATGACACATTTGGAACTGCATTGTGAGTGGGTCTGTTTTGCTGTTTTAGGTGGTGCTGAGTGTTTAATGCTGGTAATGTATGCTGGTAATGCTGAGTGTTTGGAGGTTTTTTCTCAAAGATTGTCTTCTATTCCCTAAATTCTACGTATATAAAGGGGATTGCAAGTTTGAGATCTCTGCTTCCAAAATTACGCGAGTCAAGTTAGATTCGCCATGAAAATGATGGGATCTACTCGCAGAATGTCAGGCGCATTTATGTTCGATAGAATTGGAACCACTAATGATTTTTAAGTTTAGCATGCGAAGAATGACAGTGCATTCCAAGAATCGGCTTCAAAGCAGATCATATTTAAGATGACTTAACCAGGGGCGTGGGTGGGAAACTCCTCTATTTCCAGCCCGGGGAGCCGGCCATGTACGTGCTTTGCATACATCTGGGAAGGTCGCCTGTTAGAGCTAACATGCCCCCATAATGCCACCGTTTAGTATGGAACCCCATTGGATGGACCCCCACCCGATGTGAGTTCTCCAATTTCCTTGATGTATTCTGATATTAAGTTCATCAGTAGTAATAATTGTCAAGTTGTGTCCCTCAGGTCAGCACCATGAAATGTTCTCTCACTGGCAATAATGGAAAATTAACCTAGCTGATGGAAGCCGACTTTGGGCCTCATCAGCCCCTCGGATCGATTTCGGGCAATTTACGTTAATTTTTACGTATCGTAAAATACTCCCAGACATGGTGGACGCGTGGGCCCAACCATGCCACCATGTCCAATGTACCACCCCCCCCGCGCCTAACTGAATGAACTATTTTCTACTGATGGGACTGTTACTTTTTCCCCTGGACAATGTCCTTTCGATGCTTGTTTACGCTAGCCATAATATTGGGGGGATTTTAAGATAAAAGATTTCTCAGAAGTCAACCTTCTAAACCGACTGGCTGGATCCACAAGTGCTTCGAGGAAAGGCCTGTATATTTCATGAATTCATGGAGCATCCTGAACCCATCCATCCTGGCGCTTCCACACAATAGTGAGGACCGACGACAGAATAGCATGAGGAACAACTGCGCTTCATTTATGTCTATAAATATTGTTTTCCAAATTAAAACCATGTATCACTAAGAGGACATTCCACCACAGTTACCATATCAAATGGAGCATGCTTCTAAGTTGTGTGGCAATAGTAATTACAGAAATGCACATTTCCCCCATTGATCCAGCCCATGTTGCGATAACCAGACACAATGTACCATTTTTGGTGGTGAAGTCAGGGCAGGGCTTTGTGGTTTTGAATATTTGGCATCCCAGTGATCCCTAGATCTGTCAACGCACATCACAGAGTCTGCTTAACCCGCGCCGTCTCCGATCAGATACTCACACCCCGCCCGGGGGGGGGTAGTAACCCCCATCTAAAATTCGAACTAAGCGTCGCACGAAAACGGAAGAGATGTCATTGGAAAGCGCCGACATGTAGAGCCCGATCCACCCCCAAAACAATTTCCTCCAAAATAACGTCACTAGAATAAATGGAAGAATTAACGTTTCTCACGAAACTTTCCTCTTAAAAACATACCCTGACATAACCCCAACTATCATACCCTCTTTTGTTCTGTTTTATGGGGGTAAAATGTGTGTAAAACATGTATCGTGAACACCTGAGGTCACAATAATGCGAATACTCCTTAACCATGGAAACGGCTTATGTACATATAAAATATTAAGCACATACAATAGCCGAGCAATGTAGATTATCAAACAAGCCTCAATCTACTGATACTTCATTCAATAGGCTTCAACATATGGGGAATCGGTGGTGAGCCACGCTATCCTACTATAAAAGTGACCCGTCAATATTTAAGACGCGCACATCCGGGGGGGGCAAATATCTGCCCCCTGCGGGTTTTCCTAATTTGCCGCCATACTAATCGGGCTGGCAAGGTCAACCCTCGCATGGCTGCTCATTCGTCTTTTCCGCATATCCTCATACATTTTTAACCTTGGGTCATCTCAGGTCAGGTCACCAGGTCAGGCGAGGTGACCCCACATCCCTCGGAGTTCTAGATGGCATAACTTCCACAATAATTGGGTGATTGATTTCAAACTCATAACACGTCATGATCTCATCAGGGACCATGATATATATTTTTGTTTCGTAGCATTGACCTGAGGTAAGGTCACGGCCATCGTTTCCAATATCATAGGGCTATGGTAAAATATACTAATGTTTCCTGGTTACACATTTGCTCTCGGAATGACCTCACAACGGTTGTGGCGTGTAGTTGGTAGCTATGCTCAATGTCGCCGCTGACATTTTTGCTCAATGACCTCACCAAGGTCGTCTGAGGTCACCTGATATCTCCCTAGCACATTTCTGCGCATTGTACCGAACTGCATTGATCTAAAAGGCTCAAATTACCGTCATTGTGCTTGTATCGTCAAGACGTGTCGATTGGTACATTACATGCCCTCCCTAGGCTACTTCATGACCTGGACCTGAGGTCATAGTCTCGGAATAAGAAGTATCCCTGCTTGGACACGTAGTTGGCGCCTCAATTGTTCTCTGTGAATCGAATAACGTTCGCCGTTTGTTTCTATTTGTTACAGGTCCTGAGATATGTGTCAATATCTGAGAGTCCCACTCGATCTCGTCGAATTTGACCTATGATGACCCAGTGACTCGAGTATTGACCTGAGCGAAAAAAAATCGGACCGGCGGACCTGAGCGGACCGGCGAAGTTGGCGCGAACCGCCGGACGTGCGAGTGTTAAGGTTGCAGGGCCAGTAAAATAAGTGCTAACAAGTAGGATTGCTTAATAAGTTACGTGAGGTGCTCTTCTAGTTGTAGCATGTCCTGCGAATCAATTTATCACATAATTCACTTTGAGTTCCTTTCTATGGATGAGAAGACAAAACCGCATTCGTAGGTTGCCGACTGAGATACAATGAATCGAACCTGATGAATGTGCCTTTGTTTTAGGAATCCCAGTATGGGGGAGCCCGTCCTCATCTGTATGGTATCTCGCAAATCGAACCCGAAAAAGAAGTGCTTGACGAGTAGGTTTAAGTGCCAGGTCTACATAAGGTAAAACCAATACTGTATAAGCAGGATATGTATAGGACCCGAATAGAAAGTGATCCTGCTTCATTAGAAGTCAGCTTTCTGATGTGTAAGCACCAACCTAGAAGCATTCCGGAGGTAAACTACTTCCACGATTGACCGTCATCCATAATCAAATGGGGGCAACACTTATCAGAATAGTTGATACTATTTATACGCGCTGATCTCTCCAGGGGGCTTTGCATTCATTTCCTAGTCAATATTTCCTCCCAGCACTTAAAGCCACTTGCTGAACATCTATTTCTCCTACAGCAGCACTCATTTCCTCAGCTCCTTATTGAAGGTATATTGCAAGTGTTGTAAGCTGATATAACCTAACCTATGTGTTGAAAGCTGATGCAACCTAACCTAATAATTAGACATGATTTTGCACTTATCAAAATTAAATTTAATTTGCCATTCTTCGGACCACTTCACAAGTTCGTCTAAGTCTTTTTGCAGCGAGATATGCTCATTTTGACCTGTTATTGCCCTAAAGACCTTCAAATGATCCGCAAATTTCAAAACTTTACTGCATATGCCACTTTCAATGTTATTTACAAATATAACGAGCAGTATTGGCCCCAGTACTGACCCCTAGGGGAAGAACTGGGGCCTAACATGGACCTACTGATAATTGGCCCGATTGTGCTAAACGATGGTGATGGCGATGGTGTGAAACGTGTGAATGGGATGGTGATGGTGATGAAATGGATAGTTGCTGACAAAGATGATTGATAGTTCATCCTAATTGTTGCGATCAACTATCTGCTGGTGTATGCTAGGTTCGTTTGTAGCACTGTCTGTAGCATGTGACAATGGTCCGAGGAAATAAGTCCCGCATTAGGGGAAAACATTCCTTGACATGTGTGTTTAAGTGCTTGTTGGCAACCCAGGTTGCAATGTGTTGAGATTTAATTGGGAATCAGTGAGGAAAACCAGTCAGGTTCTGGCTGTCTAATTTGAAAATACCAAGGTCTTGCCCGCTTGCATCCCAGTCAAATGGAAACCTGAGAATAAACACTAGAAAGAAGAGTCTGGCTGAGTTCTGGAAAAATGGACACAAGTGCTTCACTAAATTTCGTCCGAAGTATATGATATGCTATGCATGATAACACTTTTCCAAACCCTTGTTTCCTTATCAGACCCATATTCAACACTCTTCGGCACTTACATACCTGTCTGAAAATTGACACTTATTCCCCAGCATACTTCCCAACCAACGAGTCATGCACATACTTCTCCACACGCAGCCACGTTTTCAAAAAACCAAAAAATTCAGGGGCAAATTCCGAAATTTCCTTCGGGAGGGACACGTTTTGTAGGAGGGGCGCTTCGGCAGAAAAAATTCGTAAAGCGAAAGGTGTGGAGTATACCCGAGCACACTGAAGGGGTGCTTTTTCGTCTCCAAGTGGCGCCTATTCCTCTTAGAGGCGTCTATCCCTCGTAGTCCTTGACGAATGAAAAATAAGTCGAGCGGCAGGGGAAGGAGTGCACTCGAGCCTTCTGGCCTATCCAGCCAAAGGGGCGCATTTCACATTTCCATGGGGAGGGACACATGCCCCTATGCTTATTCCGTGTATCCTCCCATGCTCTGTGAGTATTTATGGTGCCGGACAGTAAATGAAGTGCTAACAAGGACACACGCCTATTAATTGTAGTTATATCAGATCCATGGGTATTGCGAGCGCCCTGAATAGCCATGGACTCGTGTTTGCAGCCATTCCGCCACTCTCCCTCTCCTCTAGGAACCGATTATTTCCTATATTTTGCAACAAGATTGTATTTTATCGAAGTCTAACAACATTATATATAATAAATATGGTATCAAACAAATCCTAGGAATGTTAACTGTTGAAAAAATCGAATAATTTTTAAAGGAAAATAAATCGGAGATTTGTTATGAAAGTTCATCCCGCCAGGCTTCTGGATCCGTCCCTGAGCTCGCAGATTCACCACCTGGCTCGGCCGCATGCCGCTAACGCATCCATAAGTTCAATAATCTTGCTTTAGCCATCACACCGTGCTTGTAACGCTAAGCCCGCGTTACGAGTCGCCGGCTCGTTGTAGGGCCTGACTAATTTGAATCAACCTAAAAACCTGACTGTTGTGTTCCGATATTTCTATCTCTCTGTGTTGGCGTAGCCCACAGCCTAACAGTACACTCCTTATTGCTCGTCACGTCAGCAGCTATCGATTGGCACCAGCGGAGAGGATGCGACGTTACCTGAAGCAGCATTATGTCACACTAATAGGTTACCAATACTGATCGGTCCAAGGATATGCTAGAAACCAAGAAACAAATAGCATAGCTGAAGTTGTACCCGATTCCAATTTTTATATAAAATGGCTTTCGTTTTCATACCTGTATCTATAATCCACGTATTCACTATTCTTGTATAGTATCGAGGCGAAGTTGGGATTCCCATATCCTCGCTTGCAAATATTGAACTTTCAAGATCGTGAACATATGATCACTATGTTAGAATGGCCCTTTCTGATGAGACATGATCAGACTACCAAGATACTTATCGCGGAACAACATGCTAATCTCAACACGGAATGTATATTCTTTTTTGTGAAACATTTATTTTGGGAGGGGGTGCCATGACTGATGGCGTCCACATGAACATCGTGCTTTGAATCTTTTCATTTTACCTTCAGAGGGAACTAGAAAGTGGTAGATATTTTATTTTCTGTAATGTTAGCATCGCGAGGAAGACCTGCAAGGCATTTTCATTTCTGCGCATGTGTATCATTATTGTTATGATTTGAAAACTACTTGAAATGCTACACAAATAGACGAACATCAGCCTAGTTTTAGCCATCATGAAGCACCTACCGCCGAAAGGCAAAAAAAATAGCAAACTGAAACCGCACAAGATGCCAAGTTTTGTTTCAGAGATTGTTCGAACCGGACTTTTTACAAAATTGACTGCAATGCTTCTCAAAGACGAAGAAGTGAAAATCCAGCAAATATTGCTAAAGTTCGGCAAAACTCGGTTTGATTTCCGCATTAACAATTGCGAATCCAGACGTATTTGAAATCCGGTGGTGAATACCCGGCATTAAATAACACCGCAACAGACAAACACTATTCCAAGTGGTCCACGGGGCTCCTTACTCTTAGCGGTTAACGACATGCAGTGCGATTCAGACGCCCAAAAACAAACTGGTGTGCACACACGAACTCGACGTTTCGCTCGACATCTGGAACCGTCTCACCATGACCACTACAGGGATACCACAGAAATAGTAGGACACTACCATCATCAGCATGACCAACATCGGTGATCAGCTCCACCTGTGCTCAGTAAGGGCCGCTCAGCAGAGACGCTACCAACACCGGTCCAGTCAGCTCCCCCAGTACCCAGTAGTGGCGGTTCGAGAGAAACGCTACCAGCACTGGCCTAGTCAGCTCCCACGGCACTCAGTAGGAGCCGCTCGGCACGTACCCCACCAGCATCATTTTTGTCAGCTCCCACAATACTCAGCGGCGTCAGCGCCACCACCAACGCCCGTCAAGTCAGCTCCCACCGGAACTCGCAGAGACAGATCGGCGTGGGCACCACCAACACCGGTCCGGTCAACTCCCTTCGGTATTCAGCAGAGGTCGATCGGCACAGACGCCACCAGTATCAGTCCGGTCAACTTCAACGATACTCGGCAGGGACGCCCGGCTTGGACGCAACCAACACCGGCTTCCCGGCACTCAGTGCGATCCGCTCGACGTGGATACCACCAGCCACGGTCTGGTCAGCTCCCCGGTACCCAGTAAAGGTAACTCGGCAGGAACGCCACCAGCACCGGTCCGATCAGCTTCCCTGGTACTAAGAGGGAGCCGCTCGGCTGAGACGCCACCATCACCGGTTCCGTCGGCTTTCCCGGTACTGAGTGGGAAACGCTCAGCAGAAACACCACCGGCACCAGTCCGGTCAAATCCCACGGTACCGGTATTCACCGGTGGCCGCTCAACAGGGACGCAACCAGCGCCGGTCTCATCAGCTCCCTCGGTGCACAGTAAAGGTAGCTCGACAGGGACGCCATCAGCACCAGTCCGGTGAACTCCCACGGTACTTAGCAGTGTCGGTTCGGCAGAAACATCGCCAGCACCGGCTCGTTCAGCATCCCCGGTATTCAGTAGGAGCCATTCGGTTCGCACACTGCAGCATCGTTCGTGTCAGCTCCCATGGTACATGGCAGGGCTGTCAGCACTGGTCCAGTCAGCTCCCACGGTGCCTAGTAGGGGCCGCATGGCTTGTACGCCACCAGCGTCGCTGGCCAGCACCCCCACACTCAGCAGGCGTCGCTCGGCAGGGATGCCACCAACATTGGTCCGATCAACTTCCCCGTTACGAAGTAGGAACTGTTCGGTCCTTATGCAACTAGCATCGGTTGGTCGACTCCACCGGTACTCAGTAGAGGTGACTCAGCAGTGACACCGCCAGTACTGGTTCGCTACTCTGACGGCATTCAGGCTCGGCAGGGACGCTACCAGAACCTGTCCAGTGAGCTCCCGCAGTAGTCAGCAAGGACCGCTCGACAGAGACGCAGCCAGCACAGTTCGGCCAGCTCCAACGGTGTTGAGTAGGGCGGCTCATCAGGGACACAATCAGCACCGGTCCAGTCATCTTCGAGAAAATAAAATCTTATTGCAAAATATAGGAAATAATCGGTTCCTAGAGGAGAGGGAGAGTGGCGGAATGGCTGCAAACACGAGTCCATGGCTATTCAGGGCGCTCGCAATACCCATGGATCTGACATAACCACAATTAATAGGCGTGTGTCCTTGTTAGCACTTCATTTACTGTCCGGCACCATAAATACTCACAGAGCATGGGAGGATACACGGAATAAGCATAGGGGCATGTGTCCCTCTCCATGGAAATGTGAAATGTGCCCCTTTCGCTGGATAGGCCAGAAGGCTCGAGTGCACTCCTTCCCCTGCCGCTCGACTTATTTTTCATTCGTCAAGGACTACGAGGGATAGACTCCTCTAAGAGGAATAGGCGCCACTTGGAGACGAAAAAGCACCCCTTCAGTGTGCTCGGGTATACTCCACACCTTTCGCTTTACGAATTTTTTCTGCCGAAGCGCCCCTCCTACAAAATGTGTCCCTCCCGAAGGAAATTTCGGAATTTGCCCCTGAATTTTTTGTTTTTTTGAAAACGTGGCTGCGTGTGGAGAAGTATGTGCATGACTCGTTGGTTGGGAAATATGCTGGGGAATAAGTGTCAATTTTCGGACAGGTACGTAAGTGCCGAAGAGTGTTGAATATGGGTCTGATAAGGAAACAAGGGTTTGGAAAAGTGTTATCATGCATAGCATATCATATACTTCGGACGAAATTTAGTGAAGCACTTGTGTCCATTTTTCCAGAACTCAGCCAGACTCTTCTTTCTAGTGTTTATTCTCAGGTTTCCATTTGACTGGGATGCAAGCGGGCAAGACCTTGGTATTTTCAAATTAGACAGCCAGAACCTGACTGGTTTTCCTCACTGATTCCCAATTAAATCTCAACACATTGCAACCTGGGTTGCCAACAAGCACTTAAACACACCTGTCAAGGAATGATTTCCCCTAATGCGGGACTTATTTCCTCGGACCATTGTCACATGCTACAGACAGTGCTACAAACTAACCTAGCATACACCAGCAGATAGTTGATCGCAACAATTAGGATGAACTATCAATCATCTTTGTCAGCAACTATAAATTTCATCACCATCACCATCCCATTCACACGTTTCACACCATCGCCATCACCATCGTTTAGCACAATCGGGCCAATTATCAGTAGGTCCATGTTAGGCCCCAGTTCATCCCCTAGGGATCAGTACTGGGACCACTACTGCTCGTTATATTTGTAAATAACATTGAAAGTGGCATATGCAGTAAAGTTTTGAAATTTGCGGATCATTTGAAGGTCTTTAGGGCAATAACAGGTCAAAATGAACATATCTCGTTGCAAAAAGACTTAGACGAACTTGTGAAGTGGTCCGAAGAATGGCAAATGAAATTGAATTTTGATAAGTGCAAAATCATGTCTAATTATTTGGTTAGGTTACATCAGCTTATAAGTGCAAGTCAAGTGTAAGTTATATAGATAAGTGCAAAATGAAGTGTAAATTATTAGGTTAGGTTACATCAGCTTACAACACATAGGTTAGGTTATATCAGCTTACAACACTTGCAAAATACCTTCAATAAGGAGCTGAGGAAATGAGTGCTGCTGTAGGAGAAATAGATGTTCAGCAAGTGGCTTTAAGTGCTGGGAGGAAATATTGACTAGGAAATTAATGCAAGATCAGCGCGTATAAATAGTATCAACTGGAGAGATCAGCGCGTATAAATAGAATCAACTATTCTGATAAGTGTTGCCCCCATTTGATTATGGATGACGGTCAATCGTGGAAGTAGTTTACCTCCGGAATGCTTCTAGGTTGGTGCTTACACATCAGAAAGCTGACTTCTAATGAAGCAGGATCACTTTCTATTCGCGTCCTATACCTATCCTGCTTATACAGTATTGATTTTACCTTATGTAGACCTGGCACTTAAACCTACTCGTCAAGCACTTCTTTTTCGGGTTCGATTTGCGAGATACCATACAGATGAGGACGGGCTCCCCCATACTGGGATTCCTAAAACAAAGGCACATTCATCAGATTCGATTCATTGTATCTCAGTCGGCAACCTACGAATGCGGTTTTGTCTTCTCATCCATAGAAAGGAACTCAAAGTGAATTATGTGATAAATTGATTCGCAGGACATGCTACAACTAGAAGAGCACCTCACGTAACTTATTAAGCAACCCTACTTGTTAGCACTTATTTTACTGGCCCTGCAACCTTAACACTCGCACATCCGGCGGTCCGCTCCAACTTCGCCGGTCCGCTCAGGTCCGCCGGTGCGCTTTTTTTTCGCTCAGGTCAATACTCGAGTTACTAGGTCATCATAGGTCAAATTCGACGAGATCTCTCTCTCAGATATTGACACATATTTCAGGACCTGTAACAAATAGAAACAAACGGCGAACGTTATTCGATTCACAGAGAACAATCGAGGCGCCAACTACGTGTCCAAGCAGGGATACTTCTTACTCCGAGACTATGACATCAGGTCAAGGTCATGAAGTAGCCTAGGGAGGGCATGTAGAGGAAAGATTGAAGAAATTGAATATGTTTTCACTTAGATATAGAATGCTGAGAGGAGATCTCATCGAGGTTTTTAAATTTGTCCATGGTCTGGAGAGGGAATAAATAACATCTCACACAGTAAAGGTGAGAGCAGGGTTGGATTTTCACTTCTCGGTCTTGGATTCGGAGTGTATAATTTTTTGGCTTGCCAATGTATGGAGTGTATAATCTTGAGAATCACATGTTATGGGGTGTATAATTTCCCAGTTTGCCAAATTATGGGGTGTATATTGAAGCACCAAGTAACGAAGTATATACATTTGATACATAACGAAGTGTATACATTTTGAAAAATGCAGTGATGTTTCTTGGAATGAAGAATAAAAACCCGGGGGCCTCGGTAGCTTAGATGGTGGAGCGTGGGACTCGAATCTCGCGGCCGGCGGCATTTGCAGAGTCCACCCACGACCAATCGGTGTGATAGATTGGCGACGCTATACATCCTTGCGGTTGAATGCGTCGTAAAATGACCCGATAATTCTTCTTCAAGAATAGAAGGCCTTCAAGTCATTTGTTAGGTTCCTATCCTAGTGTCTTACAGACAACTAGACGGGAGGGACTAAAAAACAGACACCATCTCACAGACACGGTTTGACCGACACCATCTCGCCGACATGGCCGTGTGCCGGAGGTGTGCGGTTTGGACTTTGGTGACCTTGGGTCTGGTCAAAGGTCACGAAATCGCAGAAAAACACAATTTTAGGCTCACCGACATGACCGATCTCGGTAACCGCTGGGTCGATTCCAATGAAACCTTCACCAAACGAACGGCCGTGTGCCGGAGGCGTGCGGTTTGTGATCGATCCATTAAATAAGAGCTAGAAGAATATAAAAAAGCTAGCCGCGACCACTCAGAGGCGCTAACTTGAGACAATTATAAGTAACTTTCCCATATGAACCCTGCATCTCTCTTTAAATAAACGCCCGCACCCGCCCAAATCACTTCTCGGTGTTATGACCTGGTAAACTGACGCTCGCTTCGTGCTGTATTGGAGCAATCAGAAGAGGGTAGACTCGAATCAACAACACTCCTGATCCCGTGAATGGTCCAAGGAAAACCATTGTTGTAAATTGTAATGTTTGACCTCATCTCTAATAAGGTACAACAACCCGTTGATGATTGAAACAATGAACTTAACTAAACTGGACATGGAACTATTGCATTGCCTACTGAGGCTAGAATATGTTTTTTTGGTTATTCTACCATTATTTGATGATATTTCTACATGTTACTCGTATTTCAACATTTTTGCCCTTAAAAATCTGTTTTCATACCATACCATACCATACTAGGTATAATGTGTTGTGTTCATTTCACGTTTGCTAATTTTGTTTAATTTCACCCGTCTCGGAGTCGGAGCCGCCCTGCTTTTGACTGCTCCGGCTCCGACTCCGGCTCCGAGTAAAATTTCCCGGCGGCTCCGGCTCCGGCTCCGGGCAAAATGTTCCGGCTCCGGCGGCTCCGGCTCCGCATCCCTGATTAGTGGATTTACTTGGAAACGATTCCCGATTTGCATACAACAGAGCAGTTTCGGTCTTCCTCGCGGAGATAAGATTTTAAGTCATATATGCACCTGCCTAGGTGACATCTTACTCCCCCAGACATGTTTTACCCGAACGCGACAATCTGACTCGTTTCTAAGCTAATCTGATATGGGTGCAATTTAATCCACATGGGTTGACGCACCCTAAAACCCGAATAATCATCATCAGCAATGCGTGTTGTGCGCGGCTCGAGACCTTTCTACGTTACCGGTCACGTTACCGCGTAATTGATCATGCTACCGCGATGTGTAACGGAGTGAGCCGAAATTGAGCGGTTGTGCGTGACGGATGCTTCTATAAACTCTAAGATCAAATCTCGCAAAACCACGCGCCGTCGTAGGCTTCATTGCAAAACTACGCGCCGTCGTATGCTTCAGTTGCCGGTAAAACTGTTTTATAACAAGCTGTTGCTGTTTAGTTAGTTATCACCCAGGCCAATACAAGGGCAGTAAGGGTTGTTGGACTTTCAGCCAGTTGTATGATTGGCGTCACAAATAGCTTGGTAATCAGGTTGGACGTATTGACACCTACATCCTGTATAGATATATTGATTCCAACCACACATACGCGCCATTGGTCGCACAAATAGATTGGCAGCCAGGCCGACCGTCCCAGCATCTGAATGTCCTGCGTAGGTATGCTGCTTCCCACCACCCTTATACACATACAGGATGTCCAGGTGCCAGGATGCCCAGCCTGACTGCCGCCGAGCTATTTGTGACGCCAATAGTACAAGCGAGGCGAATACTAATCTATCGCTGCCATGAGACGTCCGGCGATCTGAAGCGAAACATGCTATTTTAATTCGTTTGGAGAGGGTTTCATTAAGGTCGAGCTAGCAGTTGCCGAGATCGGTCATGTCGGTGAGCCAAAAAAAATATGCTTTACTGCGATTTGGTGACCTTCAACCTGACCCAAGGTATATCTATACAGGATGTAGGTGTCAATACGTCCAACCTGACTACCAAGCTATTTGTGACGCCAATCATACCAAGCTATTTGTGACGCACACGGCCGTTCGTTTGGTGAAGGTTTCATTGGAATCGACCCAGCGGTTACCGAGATCGGTCATGTCGGTGAGCCTAAAATTGTGTTTTTCTGCGATTTCGTGACCTTTGACCAGACCCAAGGTCACCAAAGTCCAAACCGCACACCTCCGGCACACGGCCATGTCGGCGAGATGGTGTCGGTCAAACCGTGTCTGTGAGATGGTGTCTGTTTTTTTAGTCCCTCCCGTCTGGTTGTCTGTAAGACACTAGGATAGGAACCTAACAAATGACTTGAAGGCCTTCTATTCTTGAAGAAGAATTATCGGGTCATTTTACGACGCATTCAACCGCAAGGATGTATAGCGTCGCCAATCTATCACACCGATTGGTCGTGGGTGAACTCCACAAGTGCCGCCGGCCGCGAGATTCGAGTCCCACGCTCCACCATCTAAGCTACCGAGGCCCCCGGGTTTTTATTCTTCATTCCAAGAAACATTACTGCATTTTTCAAAATGTATACACTTCGTTATTTATCAAATGTATATACTCCGTTACTTGGTGCTTCAATATACACCCCATAATTTGGCAAACTGGGAAATTATACACCCCATAACATGTGATTATCAAGATTATACACTCCATACATTGGCAAGCCAAAAAATTATACACTCCGAATCCAAGACCGAGAAGTGAAAATCCAACACTGCTCTCACGTTTACTGCGTGAGATGTTATTTAAGGGTTCATTATTGCAGTTTTGAGTGTTTACAAGTGACATTTTGCACATTTTTACCTAGGCAAAGATAAAATGAGGTTGGGATAAGTTAGGCATTTCTTTACCTTCATACATTTTCAGACGAAATTGTTCATGAATGTGATTTTTTTTTTTAAATGGAAGATAATTTATGTCCTCTTCTGAAAAGAGGCCAGGCTGGAGCTGTGCGAGGTTTTTACAATTGCACCTGCAGAAGATGTGCATTTTAGTTGAGGTGGCATTTCAAGAAAAAATTGTAAATCCATGTTTCTGAATGTCATTAAGATGATATGACCATTATATTCCAACACAAATGCATGTTTTTCCGTTTGTAAGTGAGGCAATGCGAAATTTGTTACTTTGAGTGGGGTAATTGGTAATGAAGGATAACGGTATATATAAGAACAGTGCATCCAAGCCAATTCCATCCCTTGAATATCCTTGATATCATATATGCAACAATGCTGGTTGAGTTAACACCACAATCCTTCCTCAGCCCAAACCCAGCCTGCCTCTTTTTCAGGAAAAACATTGTGTTATTTTTATTCTATCCTCCAAATTCCAAAACCTTGCTATTTATATATAAGAAGCTCCAATGAAGACAATTTTTTAGACAAATATATGGATTGGGCTTCTTGAAGCTTACTAGCAACTTCTTCCCAGTATCCTAAAAATACTTTTCCATAAGCTGTGTTGAATGAAGAACTACTTGGGAATAGTGAAAAGATGAGAAGAACACAGGATAGGCGGTCATGCATGAAAAGCCAAAACCAGGTTTAGTTTTACAAAAAAGAATAATTTATTTGTATATGGCTATATTTAACCTTTCTTCATTATGATATTCCAGCAGAATAATGGCCAGCCCTTTCTACATGCGGTAATGATTCTGCAGATTCAGCCTAGGATGCAAATTGTATTTTCCCTTAACTGAGTTTCCATGTCACTAGGTGAATTGATATACGGTGCCCAATTGATGCGAGTGTGTAATTATGGTACATTGGATCTACCATTTCCTTGGTGAATCACGCTAAAAATCCAGCATACAATGCCAGTAGGTTTGAGATGACCGAACATAATTATGTTTTAGGAGGTCCAACATCAATTGGTTAGGTTAGATTCAGTTAAGATATTTTTTGTAATTTGACGTCAGTGTTCTTTGTTAGCCACCAAAAATCCCATTTCCCCACACTTACCATATTTTTATGGCGTGATGGATAGCATGTACTGTCACTGACAAAATTAGTGCTTTTTCCTAGTGTTCCAAAAATCTTATTTCAACGGTACTAATTTTGTTTTTGGTGAAGTACCTTTTTTTTCTAGATATGAGCACATGAACTTGAACTGCCGATTTGCTGAGTTTGCATTTCCAATAGAAATGAATATCAGCCTCCTTCAAATTACATCAGATAATGATGTGAATTGAAGGAATGTTAAATGCTAAGCGTGGCGGTGGTTGGGGGGGGGGGGGACGATGTGTGGCCTGGTCCATGGCCAGAAAGAAACCAGCGGACCGATCGCTGGGCACCCGTTTGCGTATCCCGAAGATGAACCACGATAAGCATTCTGGACTTGCCTCCTAAGCCTTAGCGGCCTGACGGTTCCCACCGAGGAATTCTTCCACACATTCAGAGAGATGGATGCAGCGTTTTGTGTTCACCATGCCCAAGAACCCAACAATCTCAGCAGACATCGAAAGGTCATTGAAAATTACCGCCAGGTGTTGGAAATCAGATTAAATTCCACAGATAAAATATAATTAAGCGCTTTGCGAGGATCTGGACATTTATTCATCTCGGGCTGGTGAACAAGGTGAACGTCGCCAAGCTCGCAAAGCGGCAGCAGCGGAAAGCCGAGCAGTTTGCTCAGTGACTGCGAAGTATGGGCCGCACTTGGGCGACACTTCACATTCAGATCAGTGTTTGAATCCTTCATTGTTTGGACGTATAGGCGCATCAACTGTCGTTGATCATATAGTGGTATATCAGAACTTTCTACACAAATAGTACACGAGACTAAACATACGTGTTGCAGTTGCACCGAGTGTATGTCAAGCTAAACAACTGATATGTGCCTGTATTTGTGAGGTCGGTAGAGCGTAGCCTGTAGGTTTACGCGTACTCATCGTCCCACTACGGTGCTCGTGAGTAGTCTGTGTATGTATGCATGTCGAGTTGTTGTCAGCAACAGATGTCACGATGAGGATGTTCCATCTATTCTTGCCAGTTCGTCCGATTTTATAAAGTGCCAGATATGTACGTACTGTAATGTTAGGTATTGTAATGTATTGACGCAATGTAATCTCATTAAGTAACTTGGCTTATTTGCACCTGCTACCGATAACCTCTTATGTCACGCGTTTGGTGGAGTCGCGGTAGCTTAGCCGTAGGGTGTTGGGCTCTTGACCGCAAGATTATGGGTTCGAGTCCCGCAACCAGCGGAATTACCGAGTCCACCCGCGACCAATCGGTTTTAGAAGTTGGCGACGCTGTATCACCTAGCAGTTTATTGCGTCGTAAAGGAACCCAAGGTTCTTTTTCTGCTTCATGTGTTTGCTTCTCCCAATATATGTCTTGCGTTGTGCTTTCTCGATATATCGTTGTAATACGCACTGTTGGGCGCCAGAAAAAAAAATTCGTATGCGCAAAATAACGAACGCAGTCCATTCGCCCAAAATGCACGTTCAGTTCCACCACAGAGTACACAACCGATAAATAATCGACAGTGGGAGTGAGGGCCTTCCTCAATCTTGGCAGTCTCATCTTCCCCAGATGTATGCTCCTCGTATCAAAGTCTGATTGATAAACAACTTTTGTTGCCGTATTTATGTCGTGCTGCACTGCAAAATACGTGATATTTCAAGTTACACGACGCGAAAAAAGAAATCATATTGTAAAAGGAAAATATTTTCTTTAGTTAAAATTAGAACACATTTAATTAAAAAGATGTATGGTATTACGTGGTAATTTTCCATTCCAACCGCTCATTAAGCTGTTATTAAAGTTGCTTCCGAGCTGGTCTGGTATTGAAATTGCTGTTGCCCCTGCATTATTGCCTGCATGACAGAAGTTTGATTCACATGGCGTCAGCGACGCAGCCAATTCATTTCGATTGAAAATGCCGAATAACGGTGTGCGAACATGGGCAAAGCCACGATGGGGAGTGAACGGGGATGCTTCCCCAATCTTCCCAAGTTCCGCGTTAAGCCTTTGACAATGCATGCTAATCGAGCCGAAATCCTCATGCGGGTATGTAAAATCAGTCTTAGCGCTTACGGGTTCCACAAAGTTGTTGCCGAATCTAAATCGAGACTTCATGGTACGAAAAATTGTAGTTGTAGTTTTATTGTATAGTGTTCTGTTGTGGTGTGTCTTTGTCATCTGGAAGAAAGATATGGTAATAAGAGATTGTCAACCAACATGCTTATGTTTCGAAGAGATGAAAATGCATATAAGACCTGGTTCACAGTGAAAAGGAGCTGATGGAGTTCATCCAACCAGCCCATCCATTTGTTCCAACCACTTTACCTCTGATGATTATGATCCTGGCCACGGATGCAGCTGAAAATAATGTCAGTTTCAACACCTGCCTTTTCTGGTGTCATTCCATGAATTAGCCTCCCTATCACTGTATTAGATCTGTATGGTATGGAGTGTTGCATCATGCTTGTCTGGAATGCTTGCTGCATTTTGGAGCATCTTAGACATCAAGACACAAAAGATCAGTGTGACTATGAGCCACAAGGGTCCTTCTTGGTTGCACTCTGAACACTCAACCAGTTGCTCACCAAATCCGTCGATCAGCCCTCCTGGAATACTGAAAAGCAAGCCCTCTATTCTTGTAATAATTGCCTATGCTGTTTTTAAAGATGTTCAATGTGCTGCTACTGACAATGGTTTTTGACATCTGGTTCCAGTGTTCTATTACCCTGTTGGTGAAGAAAGACTGTCTTAACCTTGTCCTGCTGTAGTTAACTTTAATTTTGAATTAATGACCTCTAAGCGCATCATTTCTGTTAGATTAAAATATTTACCAAATGTATCCATCCTCCTGACTATGAACAAATTTAAAGACCTCAATGAGTGCTCCTCTCAACCTACTCTATCTAAGTGAAAACATGTTCAATTTCTTCAATCTTTCCTCATATGCCAGGTTGCTAATGTCATTAACCATGTTTGTAGCCATATTTTGTACTCTCTAAAAGCAAACAATCTTTTTCATAACTAGAAGCCAAAGCTTGGACACAGTACTCCACATGTGGCCTGACATGCACAGTAAAGCTTCCTGATGACTTCCTCACTTATGTATGATACATTCCTATAATTTCCCCAAGCATTCTCAGTGCCTTCGTCCTGGATTCTTTCGTCTGTTCTCATGCCCCCAATCTTGTGTTCAGAATAACACCAAAGTCCTTCTGCTGAGTCACCGATAGAACTTGGCCACCGCCATCAAATATTCTTCATATGCTGTTTACCTTATCTTCATAACTTATATTTGTATTGCTAAATAAAGAACCAGTTCAATTAGTTTGATACCACTTTTAATCACCTGAATTTTAACACGACCATCATCAGCAAACTGGGACTGGAGCAGGACGGCCCTGCCGTCGTTGCCGGCTTCGTCGCCTACAAAATGAGGCGTGAATACATCGCTTGGCTGTCCGACGTCTGAAGCACCGGAGGCGCTCCTGCCCGTTGTGTCCAGCTCTTGGTTAATCACCATCGGTCGCAGCGGTCGCTGCATGTCACATGCGTGGTAGAGGGCGATGCCAAGCCAGTTCAATTCTGATGTCTGCTTCATTATGGACTCAACCTGCATAGGCGACACCAGCATCGTGAGACCCGGGGTGGGCGTCATTAGTAGCCGGCAGCCGAAGCTAGGAGTGTGGCTAGTTGTGTGAGACGGAGGCTGATTCGAGTTAGGCTGGATGTGCGCATCGGCTGGTTGCGCAAGAACTCTGCTCGGCAGAGCGCAGGGGCAGGCATCTAGGCAGGTCCGCCATCATGTCACCAGGCAGCGATAGGATGTCCACCCTCACACTGCCGGCCATGTGTCACCGTCTCTGCTGTGTGTCGTGTCGTATCGCTCGGTTCTGCCCATTGTAACCGTGTTTGTTGTTGCCACCGTGACCAGGGGCGGACTGGCGGCGCCTCCTGTGTCGGCCTGTCCTGGCGGCACTTGACTCTGCCGTCGTATCGCCCGGTCCCACTGTCCTGTTGGCATGTTTTGCTGCTGCCGCTGTGACCAGGGGCAGACAAGCTGCGCCCGTCCTCGCGGCACTTGACACTGCTACCGGCTCTGGTACTGCTATGAAACAGGTGTGGCGTACGCCATTTCATTGTTGCTCATGAGGCCAATGATCATTGATTTGAAAGAACGATATGCAAAGTCTCTGTTCCACGAATTTCGATTGTGATCCTTCATTCATGCTCTGAATCGGAAACAGCACATAAGCCGACTAGGTCGACTACGCGAACGTGTAGGAGTGTTTTCAATCATCCAGATCTAGTTCTGAACGCATTGTTAGGGAATGCTGCCAAAACATGCGTGACCGCTTTTAGCGCCCCATGTCTCACCGCCTTCCAGTCCATCCGCCGAATGTAACCTCCGAACTAGAGTGAAATTTTACATGCTTTTGAGATGGGACAACCCCCGCTTACGACTGGCGTGAGGCCACCTCCCCCAATCCATAGGCCTTCCTGTTACCTCCAGGCATTGCGTCTCCCAAATCGTTTTCTGGAAGTTCCACCCATGTTGCTGAGCTGGTACGGAGGTTCACAGATGCCCCCATAAAAGGAATGTCTGCCTCTCACGTGCTCCATGTGGTCCTGTCGATCTTAAAAAGGATACTATTGTCCCCTTCCTTGCCTCCTATATCAGGGGCACTGCCGCATATAGAGGGGTTAAAAGGCCTTTCGGTCAATTAATTTTGGCATGCAGCACCATAAGCCCAATGCTAAATTTGACGTAAATTAAGGGCCTCGACCCCCCTCCCCACTTTATTCCATCATGGCGACAACCACACTTCAGATACGTCCTTACTGCATTTAGCCGCGGTAAGATGCTAATTCTCTGCCATATTTGACCCGTCCTACCTCGCTTTGTGCGTTCTTCCAGGTATAATATGTGTATAAAAGGTATTGGAGATCCCTTCCGGGACTATGACGCTCTAATTCTTGCACCTGCACCTCTTAAATCATCATTTTATCCCCCGTACTATGCATACGCTGTGGATATTCGACATCGTGATAGCGGCTTGGCCCGTATTAAGTGGTACCCCTGCTGACATCATATAAGGACCTGCGCAGAAAGCTGCGCAGTAGGGATGACGCCACCTCGTATATATCGCCTTGGTCTAAATAACACCGTTTTACATAATAACTAACACGTTCATGTGAAAGCCTCCCATGATTATCGAAATACCATGAAACAAGCTTTTAGATTACGTATACTTTATTCCACTTACGTATACTTGTTTGTCAGGAACGTACGCAGAAAAGTCCCATTTATTCCTGTCGTCAGGGGCATCGCCACCGGGGGGCAGCGGAGGCAATTTCCCTCCTGCCGCGAGACTGAGGGCGCCGCCCCCTGAAACTTGAGGAGGCCCCCAGGATGAAAAGGAGGCCCTCCAAGACGAAAAGGAGGCCCTCCAGTACGAAAAAGAGGCCCCCAGGACAAAAGGCAGGCCCTCAGGACGAAAAAGAGGCCCTCCAGGACGAAAAGGATGCCCTCTATGAAGAAAAGGAGGCCCTCCAGGACGGAAAGGAGGACCCCCGGACGAAAAGGAGGCCCCCAGGATAGAAAGGAGGCCCTCCAGGACGAAAAGGAGGCCCTCCAGGACGAAAAGGAGGCCCTCCAGGACGAAAAGGAGGCCCTCCAAGACAAAAGGGAGGCCCCAGGACGAAAAGGAGGCCCCCATGACGAAAAAGATTCTACAAATTAGGGGCCTCCAGGAGGCCCCTAATTTGTAAAAGAACTGACCTAGGAGAGGGTAGGAGGCCCCAGAAATCAAGCGAGTGCCAAATATTGACACGGAGGCCCTCAGGAAGGAAAGGAGGCCCCCAGGACCAAAAGACCACCAGGACGAAAAGGAGGCCCTCCAGGACGAAAAGGAGGCCCTGGAGGACGAAAAGGAGGCCCTCCAGGACGAAAAGAAGATCCATAGGATGGAAAGAAGGCCCCCAGGACGAAAATGAGGCCCCCTTGACGAAAAGGAGGCCCTCCAGGATGAAAAGGAAGCCCTCCAGGACGAAAAAGACTCCCTCCAGGACGAAAAGGAGGCCCTCCAGGACGAAAAGAACGCCGCAGGACGAAAAGGAGTCTCCCAGGACGAAAAGGAGGCCCCAGGACGAAAAAGAGATTCTAGAAATTAGGGGCCTCGAGGAGGAAGCCCATAATTTCAAAAAGAAGTCACCTAGTGGGGGGGGAAGGGGGTAGGAAGCCCCAGAAATCAAGAGTGCCAAATATTGGCACATAGTCCCCCAGCATTGCAAAGAAGTCTAAATACGGGAAGGGAAGCCCAATAAAATGAGTGGAGGCTCTAAGCCGGAAAAGAAAGGCAGTGGATATGTGATGAGGTTTCAGTGCAGGGACGTCGCTACCGGGGTGGGGGCAGCGGGGGAAATTGTCTCCACCCCTTGCCTTGAGACTTGGGGTGGGGGCGCCCCCTGTAATTTGAGGAGACCACTATCTGGAAAGGCATAGAACAAAAAGGTGAGCAAGGAGCCGACCGGACAGAAGATGATGCTGTCAAGGTGGATCCAAGATTGATAACGAGGCCCCCAGGAAATATAATCAGGTTCCTGTAAGAGACATAGAACAGAGATTGTGAGGAGGCTCCCAGAATGAAAAGGACGCCCCCCTCCCCCCGGGACGAAAAAGAGACTTTCAGGACGAAAAGGATGCCACCGAGATGGGCAAGAAGCCACCCAGGGTTACACGAGAAGGCTTCCGATGGGTGGCAAGATATTCTTAATTTGGAAAACGAGGTTCCCAATATGGAAGAGAAGGACCCTACAATAGAAAATAATGACAAGAGATATTTATCCGGACGCAAGAGGGGACCCCAATATGGGTAAGAAGGTCCCCTAGGAAGGAGAGAAGGCCACTGAGACCAGCCAGATGAGGCCCACATTTTAGAAGACGAGAACTCTAGAAGAGAAGATTTAGGACTAGGATGCAAAAACAACCTGCTAAGAGAACAATGAGGCTCCAAACACAGATGGGGAGGCCTCCAAGACGTGAAAGGAGTCCCATAATTTTAAAAAGGAGTCACCTAGGAGAGTGTAGGAGGCTCCAGAAATCAAGAGAGTGCCAAAAATTGGCACGGAGACCCACAGAATTGCAAAGTAGGGCCCAATACGGGAAGGGAGGCACCAGAAAGTGAGAGGAGGCACTAATACTGAAAAGCAAACCAGTGGATATGAGATGAGGTTTCGGAGACGCAAAAAATAGGCACCAAAACGAGCAAAGTTCCACCAAAATAAAAAAGGACGATCCAGAGACTTGGCAGCAGTCACCTAATTCGGAAGAGGGCGACACAAGGTTGGAAATAAGACACCATAATGAACGAGGAGGCCCTAAAATTGGAGAGAAAGGCCATTGGATAAGAGAGATAACTCTCAGGGGGAAAAGAAAGGTCCCCGGGAAATAGCAAGGCCGCTGAAATAGGAAAGGTTGTGTGTAATTTGGTAGAGGAGGAACCTGGGAGAGAAGAGGAGTCCACCAGGAGATGGGATAACACCCTTAAGATGGGCGAAGTTCGAATTAAAACGTAGAGCAAGAGGTTCCTAAGACGTGAGAGGAGGCCTCTACTTTGAAAAGGGACTCTAGAAGAGAAATGAGGGCCCTGCCGGACTCGAGAGGAGTCCCCCAAGAAGGAGTACGTCTACAGGACTGAATGAGGCCCCGAAGACCAGAAAGATTTCGAAGAAAATGAGAAGAGGCTCTTAAGATGGGAGTGGTAACAGGTATAAAGGGGTGTGAGATTTCCAAAATTGAAGATTCCCTCAAGACTGATAAGGCTTTGCCAGGATAAATGAGGAAGCCCACGAAACGTGGCATGAGGCCCCTAAATTGGCAGATAATGCCACTGGGACACGAGAGGAAGCCCCATGCCATTGTAAAGGACCCCAGGATGTAAGAGAAGGTCTTTCAAGACGAGAGAGGGCAATGAACATGGAGGAGGGTAGGACATAAGACGTTGAAAACCGGTAAAGAGGCTCCAGAAAATAGAACCAGATACCTTCGACGCAAGATGGGGCCTATAATTTGCAAGAAACCCCTATGAGATGGTAAAAGTCGTGCCGGGGTGTTTCAAATTTACGACATGGACCAAAAATTCCCGCCGGGGACCTTGAAAATCACGCTGAGCCTGGGTGTACCAAACATTTACGACCGGACCATAAAATTATATATAGTGGAACGACGGGTCGTACCATTCCACAACAGTCTCATTGGGACCAAAACAAATGAGTACAGTTTGCCGCCAGGTGTCAAGGTGGGAGGACGTTCGCCGCCGGAGCTCCAGGATTCCAGATAAGTCGTTGCAGAACAGGGCAGTACTCTAGTCTAAGCTGTGGGTAGGTGTTTAGCAGTTACTTCTGTGAATATATTTCATTAGTTTTTATCTTATAAGCATTTTCGTAGCACGCAAACTATACTATATTAACCTAGCGACGCCGCCGTGTGCGCCAAGTCGAGGCCTCGTGGCTTTCGGCGTGTTCTCGACGCTTCGATTTCTGTAGTAGGAGATATTACAAGTGTGTAGATTTCATAAGTACATTAGACAACATTCATACTATCCTAACATACTTTATTTATTTTTTGGTGTGCATAGTGTGTGTTTGGTGTTGAAGTTTAAGATAGTTTAATTAGTAGTAAGTTGGGGTTATTCATAAGTGCTGTGTGACTGTTCATTTTTCTGTCTAGCCATAAGTGATATCAAAAGGGATATTCATATAGTTGTCTACTTGTGTGGAAGACAATGAGATTAGACATCTTGTTTATTTATTTAATGTTTAAAAAAATGTTTAATAGTGTCTGCTTTTCTTAAGGTACTCAGATAATTAACTGACAGTATAGGAGGTAGCGATTTATAGTGAATGATAGTTAGCTTTTCTGTCGGTTGTTTGGCGAGTTAATTTGAATCTAAATCTAGGCATAAGCTGCAGCGTTTAGGATGGTTTCGACCAGGATGCAGGCACTAGAGGAAGAAATTAGGACGCTTAAGGCAGAGGTTTCCAAGCTCATGGCTGCCCTTGTTGCACAGGGTAGGCAAGATAAAGCAACAAGGGGCCACTCCGTAGCAGGGACATCATATGCCCAGGTGGTCGCAGGCCACCAGGTAGCTGAGGCTTCCCCTACTGTGGAGGTGGCTAGGATCTCTCAAGAGGGGAGTGTTAATAGTGAACAAAGGAGGGGTAGTTCTGATAGGTCACAGGAGGGGAAGTGACATGAGGTCAGGGGGTGGAGGATTTGGAGACGCGAGCCTAAGGAAAGGGTCAGTGAGTGGGAGGTGGCAGGTGGTAGGAGCGGCAGGAAGTCTAGCCGACCGGCCCAGCGGGCAGGCATAGTAACAACAAATATGTTCCAGGCATTGGATGACTGCCCCCAGGATAGCAGTAGTAAGGAGTCAGTGCTGGTCATAGGAGACTCTCGTGTGCGGCATTTAGAGCGGGTATTTTGTAAAGGTAGGAGTGACAGGAGGTGCATCACCAGGCCTGGTGCCATGGTGAAGGACCTGGTACCTGCGGTGGCACAGGTCACCAGTGATCACCAGTTTAACACAGTCATAGTGCATGTAGGGGTAAATAACATAAGTCATACTAGGAGTTATACTAGGAGCTCTAGGGCACTGGCAGCTAACGCCAGGGTAGGAAAGCTCTGCCATGAGCTAGGTTTTACATTTGTAGACGAGTGGAGCAGGTTTTATGCATCGTGGGACCTCTATCAGAGGGAAGGCTTGCACTTTTCTGAGAAGGGGGTCCATGTGTTAGGCAAAGTATACGAGCATGTCCTTCAGGGAAACTAGGAAATGGGGTGGGGAGGGATGAAATTGCATTGCCAACTCAGGAATATTCCAATAGTGTCAGCCAAGGCAATAGAACGTCGAAGGCTGCAAATAGGGACAGCAGCAACTCAAGGGGACAGAGTTATAGTTCATCTAGTGATAAAAGAACTCCTCAATGCGAAAAAGCCAAAGGTGGTTATGGAGAATTTGTTAAGTGTATGATGTTTAATGCTCAGAGTATCCGTTCCAAATTTGATGAGTTCAAGTGTTATGTTGCTGAGGAGGAACCAGATTGTGTTTGCATTACGGAGGCATGGGTCAGTGAAGGGTATTTTGGAGATAACTTACAGGACTATGAGATCCAGGGATACAATATATTTTCGTCCAATAGGGGTCCAGCAATGAAAGGGGGTGGTGTAATGCTCTATATGAATAGCTTATTCAGTTCTCAAAATGTAGCAGGTGTGGATAAAAATGTGTCAGTGAAGTCCATTTGGCTTGATGTCACTGTGGGAAAAGGTAACAGCAATACTCTTAGGATAGGAGCTTTCTACCGATCAGGAACCCTGCCACATTCTCAGCAACTGGAGCTTGACAAGGTGATCTGTGAGGAAATCAGTAGAAACTTTAAGAGGAGGTGCCTTATTCTTGGTGACTTTAATCTAAAAGGTTATGAAAATGCTGGTGTTGGCTCCCCATCATGCAAAATGTTTAGGAAATGCCTTGAGGAGGACCTGTTCTTACACCAGTTTGTATCGGAACCCAGCAGGCATGGTTCATTCTTGGACCTTGTATTCTCGGTTTTAAGTGACTTGGTTCAAGACTTCACTGTAGGCGAAATTCAGGGAATAAGTGACCATGACATAGTTAGATTCAAGGCACATGTAGGGGAAATTATCAAGGATAATTTGGTAAAGGTTCCAAATTTCAACAGAGGAGACTTTGACGGCATGAGAGCGGCTTTAAGTGCCATCAGATGGGAAGAAGAATTCTCCAATTTAAATGCCTGTGAAATGTGGGAAAGGTTCAAATCTTACCTGAAGGAAACTCAGATTAGACATGTCCCCCAAAAGCAAAGGCGCAAAAGAAGGGTAGGAAAGCCAGCATGGCTTACACCAGACGTGATAAAAGCAATTAAGGCTAAGAAAACTGCATTTAGAGTTTTTAAAGAGGCCTCAAATGTCGTTAATCTAAAGGCGTATCGAAAAGCTAGAGACACCGTGAAGCAAAAAACCAGAGCAGCAAAGCGAGCAAAAGAACTGGATTTAGCCAGAAACTGTAATGGGGACAGTAAAAGGTTCTTTAGTTTCTACAAGCTGAGTAAAGTTTCTAGCACAATTGGTCCACTGGAAGTAAACGGGACTGCATTGGGTGAGGATAGTGAGATGGTTGAGGAGCTGAGCAAGCAGTTCAAATCAGTGTTTACATTGAAAGATATGACCAATCTGCCGACCGTACACCATAGTTCAGTGACATGGGATCTGACAAATGATGTTGACTTCATTGATAGTGATGTTGTTTACAATCATATCAGGAAAATAAAGCGAAATAAGGCAGCATAACCTGATTAAATTTAAGAAAGAGGGAAAGTTGAAAACAATAGGCCAATAAGTCTCACATCCCTAGTCTGAAAGGTACTAGAATCAATTATCAAGGATAGAATAGTTAGTTATCTGGAAGGTAGCAGATTGATTCAAAATACTGAACATGGGTTTAGAAAAGGACGATCGTGTCTCACAAACCTCTTGGACTCTTTGAACTTCGCCACAGAACAATTTGATCAGGGAAATCAGGTTGATGTAGCATATCTTGACTTTAGTAAGGCCTTTGACAAGGTACCCCATAAACGGTTAATGATACAGCTTCAGTCCCATGGTATGGTATTGCAGGTAGCATCTTAAAATGGATAGAGTTGTGGCTTTCAGATAGACAGCAAAGAGTGATGCTAAATGGTACAAAGTCAGCATGGCAAAATGTTCTTAGTGGAGTCCCCCAGGGGTCAGTATTAGGGCCATTTCTGTTCATTATATTTGTAAATAACATTGAAAGTGGCGTAAGCAGTAAAGTTTTGAAATTTGCGGATGATTTGAAGGTCTTTAGGGCAATAACAGGTCCGGATGAGCATATCTCGCTGCAAAAAGACTTAGACGAACTTGTGAAGTGGTCCGAAGAATGACAAATGAAATTTAATTTTGATAACTGCAAAATCATGCATGTAGGTAAACAGCATATGAAGGCTCCATACTTGATGGATGGCCAAGTGCTATCAGTGACTCAACAGGAGAAGGATTTAGGTGTTATTCTAAACGCAAAACTGGGGGCATCAGAACAGACCAAGGAAGCCAGGAAGAAGGCACTGATAATGCTCGGGGCAATAAATAGGAATGTATCATACAGAAGTGAGGAAGTGATCAGGAAGCTTTACTGTGCATACGTCAGGCCACATTTGGAATACTGCATCCAGGCTTGGTCTCCTAGCTATGAAAAAGATTGTTGGCTTTTAGAGAGAGTGCAAAAGAGGGCTACAAAAATGGGTAATGGCATAAGCAACCTGGCATATGAGGAAAGATTGAAGAAATTGAATATGTTTTGACTTAGATATAGAAGACTGAAAGGAGATCTCATCGAGGTCTTTAAATTTGTCAATGGTCTGGATAGGGGATACCTTGGGGAAATCTTTGAACTTAACAGAAATGATGCAATTAGAGGTCATAAATTCAAAATTAAAGTTAACCACAGCAGAACAAGGTTAAGGCAAACATTCTTCACCAACAGGGTAGTAGAACACTGGAACCAGCTGCCAGAAAACATTGTCAGTAGCAGCACATAGAACATCTTTAAAAACAGCATAGACAATCATTATAAGAATAGAGGGCTTGCTTTTCAGTATTACAGGGAGGGCTGATTGACAGATTTGGTGGGCAACTGGTTCAGTGTACAGAGTGCAACCAAGAAGGGCCCTTGTGGCTCATAGTTGCACTGATCTTTTATGTCTTTATGTCTTTAAATGAAGCCAGTGCAACAAAAACACTCCGGACATGGGTTCAACTCTGAAAGACACTCAGAAAACACACAAAGAGAAACACAAAACCACTCCAAATCTGGACAATGACGCCAAAAAAAAACTAAAAGGTTTTAGACCTGAAAAAGTGCCCTGGCAGCTAAAGCTCGCGCTAGGGATTCAAGCATATGACGTCGGGGCCCAAAAGATCACATTGGACTATATATAAAAAATCGCATCGCAGCCCTTGAAAATCACCCTGGAGGCCCAGAAGGGCGCGCCGGGCCACAAAAGTTGCAGCCGCTCCAAAAATCAATTCTTAACCGGAATGTCACTCTGGAACCAAAATATACTCCTTCAGTGGCCGCAGTGCATATCAAAGGGACAAATTCACCCACTATCCTGAGAGGCATAAGTTCCCAAGAATCGTGCCGGAGCTCCAAAACTCGCGCTGGGGCCACCAAAATTCGCGCAGGGGTCTCCAAATAAGTACTTCGGGTCCCAGAAAACTCATTCCGAGGCTCGAAAACTTGCAGTAGGAACCGTCAAAATCGCGTTGAGGCAACAGCTAAGTACTACGCTTCCCACAAACTCAAATATTCCCCAAAATATCGCGCTCGGGACTTACACTTCCCATCGGTAGTACCGTCGAAGCTCCACACAATTGGCGTTTAGGCTCACACGTAAGAACAGTGTGACCACAAAAACGAAATCGGTATCAGAAAAAAATAAAGGTGGAGCCTTCCAAAATAAGAATGAATTTAACAAAATAAATATCCTGTTCAAGTACATGGCTCTGGAGCGCCGAACATGCAACTAGATGCCTTCACAAATTGCGGATGACACTGAAAAACATACCGTATCTAAATAAAATAGAGGTGAGATGCAAAAATGTGTCGACAGGGACTCGAAAAGTCTGGCCGAGATTCGAAAACTAAACAACAAAATGATCCACAAAAATCTCGTTGAGTCCAGAAAACTGGCGTTGGGTCCCAGGAACCACGCGCTTGGACGCGATAAATCGCGCTGGGACTAAGAAGCACCGCACCGAAGTCACAACATCGTACTGGAGCACCACAAATGTGCGTAAGAAGCCCACCAAAACACAACAGGAATATATGAGCATAGCGGGGACCGAAAATACAACTGTCCCTCAAAAACACACATAGCCTCCCAAAAAGCGACAGGGCCTTAACATATCTGGACCTCTAAAAAAATGCACAAGAAGCTCTTATGGCACATAGGTCATAAGGACGCACCAGGGCCTGAAAGGAGGCTGGGGCCACAAATGGCAACGTGGTTTCCAAACGAACAAAAGCACCAGGCGTTAAATGAAGACATCGGGATCTTCGAAAACGCCCTGACACATAAAAGAAGTCATCGGTGCCCAAAAAGGGAACAACACACTGATGTCAGGAGGGGTTTCGAAAATGTATTAGGCCGCTGCGCAGAAAGACGCAGCGGGTCCGACAAAGAACATTGAGGAAGGGCCTCGGTTCGACAACCATTCTGAGAGGACAGCAGCAAAGATATCAGGTGCGTCAAAGCTGAACGGAATCTGCATTCCATAACGAGCAGGAAATGTGGGAAGTAGAAAATTAATGATCGGATTTAATCACTCGGCTTTTCGCAGCGAGCGCCCATACTAAGCATTGCAGCACGTCAAATATGGCGCAAGTTTATCATGTGATAGCAATTAGCAAAAGGCAGAAGGCCTAGCAGAAAACGTAGCATCGCACGAAGTGTTGCGAATGCGACGAATGCGCGCACGTGCACGGACATTGGCGTCGTGGCGACCGGGGGATATGAACTGGAATGCCTGAAATTGGGAAATTTTACATTTGAAAGTGATGGGTAATATATATTTTTAATTCAAGTTAGGGGTTTAATACATTATCTAAACTCCCGCTCGTTTTAGGGTTTTGTTGCTTTTTATGCACCGAGGATACTTTTACGTGTTAGGGCGTTTTCGAAAATCCCGATGTGCTTATTTAACCCCTGGTCCTTTTGTTCGATTTGGAACCATTTTGTATTTTGTGGTACTTTTTCAGACCCTTGTGCGTTAGCATGGTCCCTGCGTACCTTGAGAGCTTCCGGTGTATTTTTCATAGAGCTCAATGCATGTTTATTTAGGGTTGCAACGCATGTTTTGAGGCCCTGCCGCTTTTTGGGATATTGTGTGCTTCAGAGCGTCAGTTGTATTTTCGGCCCCCGTTGTGCTCCTGGGGTCCTGCTGTGCTTATTTGCGGCTTCTAACGCACATTTGTTGGCTTTCGGTTTTGGGGCTTCGGTGCGACTTTTCTGTGTCCCAGCTTGACTTATCGCTCCCATGTGCATAGTTCCGGTTACCCAACGCCAGTTTTCTGGGATTAATGTTATTTTTGTGGATCTTTTCTGATTTTTTAAATCTGAAAAGTCCAAATTCCGTCCCGACATTTCGAGACACTGGCGCCATGTATTTGTATCCAATCTCGATTTTTCGAGATTCGGTATTTTTTTCGGCGGCGTACACAATTTGTGAAGGCATCTGGTAATATGTTATGTGCTCCAGAGTCTTTTTACCGACCCTGACCTTTATTTTTTGGGAATCCCTCTTTCTTTTTAGGGCTCCAGCTTAACATTTTCTGAAACAGATACGGTTGTTGTGGTATGGTGCAATTTCAGGAGTGTGAGTTGATGTATCACGGGATACCAAAATAAAACCGTATAATTTGGTGGGGGAGTTAGGATTGAAATCCAACGAATCAAGAAATATAGTGGTAGATTAGGCCCCTGCACGGAATAATTTAGTTGATCACTAATCATTTCATTTCGATAAGTCCCCTTTAACAAATTTGAAGTCGAAATCCCTGGCGCGTGAATTAAATCGTGAAGAATTTGTTATTTTAACTTGTTTGGTAGTTGCATTGCAACCAGCACCAAATGTTAGAAAAATTAGCAAATTCTTAAGATTCCCATCAGAAAACCAATGTAACCCACTTTTTGTTGTGGCCTTCGCGAAATTATCGCCCTAGGACTGATAAATGATCGCTTAAGCTTTGCTTAGCCCATCAAGCTGGTGGTAATAAATAACAGTAGTGATAAATCTAGCTATATTCAGTTATTCTTCGAGGACATAACGGTGGGTTGATGAATGGGAGATGTCTGAAAGATATGCTTAGCATCAGCCTCGGTGTAATCTAGAGGCCAGCGGGGATATTCTTCTGTTCGAAAAAGCATTGAGACGTTGGTTGGTTTTGAAACTTAGGTCTCTATCCACATATTATTTATTTATACCTTGGTATGTCCCAGTTTTCAGCGAAAAAGAAATTGTATAATTTGTTTTTCGCTGAAAACTCAACACGCAAAAACAATATTGCTCTTGCGTGTTGGGTAAATAATGCACCATGACAAGAACAAACAGTACATTAATATGAAATCATGTTTCCCATTCCCAAACTAAGGGCCTAAAAACAATAGGAGGCCCTAACACAAGAGAGCCCCCTTTTCGGGGAGCAGGAGGCCCCCTTTCGATCTTGCCCCCCCCCCCCAGGAAGAATTTCGTGGCCACGCCACTGGCTGTCGTGATAACCTGCTGAACCCAAATCAGCGCCCAGATGACGTCCGCGGCTGACAATTGACATTGACAGGGGCCGGATACACGCAGATGAAAGACGCCGACACGGAGTTTCCATTCCATGCTACATCATCCATAGTGTGGCATAAATGGCACATTATGGAAGTTGTCGCTATGATAAACCAAGAAATAGACATTTCTGAGAAGAAAAAAAAAACCAGTGGTATCATTTGAATCACATTCATAAACACCGTAGGAAAAAATCCAAAAATTCCCAAAACACCTTTTTAAGACATAAATACCCCCATCCTACATACCTACCTATTCAAATAAAAGGAATTTTCACCCGAGAGCATCCAAATCAGTGGCAACATTCAATGTTCCTTACCTCATCCATAGTTACGGTGATGATCGAAGCTTACTGTTGCCGAGAATGGTCCGAGAAGAGCAGGCAGGCCTTCTCAATCTCCTCTCGCTCTGGCTCAAGCCGTGGCGGGATCCGACGGACTTGATCGTCACGTTTGTTGTTGCTCTCACGCGTTCGCGGCCAAGTGGGCGACATATGCGCCTAAATAGAGACGTTCACATATATTCGTTTCAGTCAAACTATGTTTTAATGCGTTTTTATAAATCTCTCTCTTAGCAAATATTATAGTCGTGCTCAGAATATCGAGAAGCACGTACGACATTAATATCGAGCAAATCACTAGGGTTCGGACAACTTGACCTTGAACTTTGAAGGGCTAGAACTTCGAAATTCCTGTATATCCCTTTTAGTGGATATTTTTATTGAAAGGAGCATAATTTTTTGCGTAATATATATATAATTTCGGAGAAAATCGTAGGGTCCGCTTATTTTTTTATAACGTCAGGATATTAAGCTTCATTTCAATTATCTAAGACAATGGGGTCCGCTACACAAATTTGGTCAGCGTTGGTTTCCGATGTATAAAATCACGCTGAGTTCAAAAATGCTCATATTGAATGTTGACAATGCCGAAATCATGGAGAAAATCCACTTTCTTTAAATGCCCTTGGGGCAGTATTCACGCGTGACGTCACTCGATAGCAAGCCAAATGGCGCATACGAGACAAACAATATAAACGCGTATACAAGGTGGGAAGTTCATACGGCCTTGGGAAGTTCGTTCGTTGTGGAGGGTATCTATTAGTGTTTTGAGACATATTTTTCGCATTAAAGTCAGTCAGATTGGACTATTAACTGGAAGGATGGAGCCTGGGTATGTAAAAGCGGATTCTAGAAACCTCCCTGACATAAATCACATCATGGTAGCTGAGTTTTTCTCCATGTCCGACCTCCACGTGTCTGCTGAGATCCGGGCGGTGAAGAATCAGAGGTGAGACATGATGGTTACAGGGGGGTTTGAGATTGTGGTACAGGAGGGCGGGGAGCAGCAGCTGGCATAATTTATTTATGCTACTGGTTTTACCAATTAAAACTGGCTGGCAGAAAATGCTGGTGGCAAAAAGGATTTTAGTAGGAATGATGACATCAGTTGGCTGCCTATGGCTGATGGATATGGCTACATCCACAGCAATCTACAATTTCATAGACTTTTCCCCATGTTTGTACAAGGGGGGGGGGGTGGAATATATAACATGCATCAAAGGTGGTAAATGCAATGAATAGGTTAGGGCACCATTACTCCATATCATGCACATAGTGTCCCCTAAGACAAGTATGATGGTCATAATTTGGCCTTGTTACTTGTAAGTTGGAATTTACCCCTATTCTTTAACATGCCCATCAGCTGATATTGTAAATTTTTTGTAGATACAGAAAATAATAGTTAGCAACCATAGATCACTGACTGACATGGGGCCTAGTGATCATTTGGCAATTTCAAACAGGTCAAATAATAGTATTGTTCACAGAAATGCTTAAAGCTGTGTCAGCAGGCCTCGCATACATGCCATGGCATATGATTTATGTGCATGTTAAGTTTGCAGGTACAAATGTGCTTACCTAGGTACCTATACCCACCATTTAGATGTGGTCAGTTGACAAAAGGATCATGAATTTCTGTAAAATTGGAATGAATCATTTCATGCAGAATATTAAAAGACAGGCTCACACATACCATGTGTTGACAACCTGGGTGGGCATTTCTGGCACTTACCAGTTTAAAGCAAGTTTTTTCCTTATCCTCAGTGAAAACAAAAATAATGACACTTGTTTGTTTTCATGGTAGCACTGAACAACATATCTAACTTACCAGTTTAAGCCAGGTTTAACCAGGGAAAATTGGCAATAATTAAAGCATTCACTATTATGCACATGGTAATTTGGGTGGCTTTCTTTGGTTGGTATCATGTCACCACATAAATATGAATTCATATCATTCTGCTAGTAGGTAATGTTTTATTCCAATTTGCCATAAATTCATGATCATTTTGTCAACAGACTACATTGACATGGTAAGGAATTGATGTGCCCACAGACCTAACATGCATGGAGATCCTGAACCATGGGGCATATGTAAGAACTGCCTTCCTAGCTTTAGGCACTTATGTGCACCAGACAGACTTCGGTATGTTTTTACATTGTCAAATGACCACTAGACTCAATGTATAGGTATGCATGCTGAAATAGCTTTTGCCACTTTATGCCACTAGCAATTTCTGCTAGCTGGTTTAAATGACTAAAACCTGGTGGCATAAATCGTTTCTGCTGCCCACCCTACTACCAGCTAAATAAAAATTGAACAAAATGTCCTGGCGCTGAAAATGAAGGCTTGCAAAATTATGTCTGCGGAAACAGCAGGAGTTGGATATTCATGTTCATTTTGGTATGGGTTAGGTTAGGTCTGGTTAGGTTAGGAATCCTCTCAGCTGTCTTCACATGAATATCAAGATGAATATGAATATCCAACTCCTGCTGTCTTCACAGACATTTAAAAATTGTAATTTCGGACACATTTTGCAAGTTGCAAGTGGTTCAAGTGCTATAAATGAGTTTTTCCAGCCAAAATGCCTACCCTGTATTGATATGTATAATGATCTCCAATGTTTTAATACCTGGTTTGAATTGTTAACATTTCAATAGGCTAATGATCTGGTTCCACATACCAGTCGCCTGCCTGACTTATACTTTTTACATGTGTTGAATACCATGTATTCAACACATGTAAAAAGTATAAGTGAGGCTGGCAACTCACAAGTCCCAAAATGTTGATGGCACATATCTGTCAAACTCACTAAGCCAATAGTTATTGAACATGAGAGTGGGGAACACAATTTTACCCCTTGTGTTTCTACTCAAACCAGGGTGAGCATTTCAGCTGGCAGAAACTAATTTTTATGACATCAGTTCTAAACCAGATTTGACTGGCGAAAAAATGGTAGAAAATGGCAATAATTAAAACCTTAGAAGTGATGCACCACACCATTTTCGTTTAGGGAGGGGGCATATGCCCATTCCCACCTGGATCCGCCACTGCATGCCACCACAGATTATTCAACCTATTTTGCCAATTCATTTTCCTACGTTTTAATTTCATGTCATTATGTTATTACTGTCTCAATTCTTTCTGTTAACAGTGTTTCGACTGCCATCATTTTTTTTGTATTATCTCAGTCTTGAAACCTGTTTTGTAATTTAATTCGGGCCGTGCTCCTGAACTATTTTTTAAAATAAATATGCTGTTCTCATCTTTAATTGTCAGACGCCATAACATTTGTATTGGGTTCACATGATGCTTTTTTTAACATGAAAATAAGTGTTTGATTGAAATGAAAACGTGTCTCTTTAGTTTCAATTGACAATAACCCATTATCATCTGCAAGGCCCTTATTTCTTCAGGGGGGGGGTCAATTGTTATACAAACTACATTGATCATCACTACATCTCATAATATGTATTTGTTGCAGGGCTTCACGTGCAAGCTATGGTGAAGATGCGGTCGGGTACGTGTGTGTCAAGATTATGTGGAGCAAGGTGATGGTCAAGGGCAAGATCACCCCAGATCATAATATTCGTCAGCTTCCATATGATGTTATCGTCACCATCGACACAGTGGAGAGATGCATCACAGATGCAACCTGCTTTGGATGCAAGGCACAGAAAGGTGGTTGCAAGCATGGGATCGCATTCGTGTTTTGGATTTTGCGCCGCAGCGAGGAGGAGTCTGTGACCGGTGTCAAATGCTACTGGAAGAAGGCAGCCCTGTCTAGCCTCAAACAACTTGCTCCTTATGTTGTTTCTGCAGATGAGGCCAGGCTGAAGCACAAGGAGCCCAAGGTGAACGCTGAGCAGTTCCGTGAGGCCGCGGCTGCCTTCCTTTCCGAAAAGGGCATCGGTGCAAGGGCACAGGCCCTCAAGCTCATGGGGCTTGGTGGCGATGATGGGCGACAGTTGTTTGTGGACAGGCTTGTCCATGGGTACTTGGGTGCCACTGGCAAAGAAAACATGGCCATGGCCAGCTTCCTCGGACACTGCGAGACGATGGTTTCTGACGCGGACTGTGAGATGGCGGAGCGACTGACAAGGCAACAGAAGAACACACCCGTCTGGCATCACCTCCGGTGCGGCCGCATCACCGCATCGCGCCTGCACGAAGTGGCTCACTGTCGCAAAGGCGATGGATACCTAGTGGAGTCACTGCTGGGCGCTGTCCAGTTCACCGGGAATGCAGCGACGAAGAGGGGTAACCAGTTGGAAGCTGGCGTGCTCGCTGAAGTGAGCAAGCTTGTGGAAAGGCCGTGTGACAGCTGTGGACTATTTGTGGTGAGGGAGTGCGCTGTGTTCGGCGCGAGCCCTGATGCCGTGATTCGTGGACCGGATGGTACAATCACGGCAATGGTGGAGGTGAAGTGTCCGACTTCCGTTTCAAGCACGGCCAACTATGTGAGTGGCGGCTTCATAAACCCGAAATATCGGGCGCAGGTGCAGCTGCAGATGCTGCTGACAGGATGTCGGTCGGCGTACTTCTGTGTGGCCACACCCGATTTCGAGAAAACCAAGAAAGTTGTAGTGTATGGCGATAAGCTCTGTGCTGACTTCCTGAACCCTCTGTTAGAGCAGGCAAAGGCGTTCTGGTTCTATGCTGTGTTCCCACAGCTGATCGCAGGCTGTGAAAATGTTCCACAGTGAGATGTTTGATGCCGTTGACGCTTGGTACTGCCATTTGCAGCATTACATATATCTCATTTGAGAGATATATGTAATCGATTGAGCAAAGTTAGTGTGTGTACCTGATGTCCGCTTTGAAGTGTTCGGTCAATCTAAAGTCGGTACGCTTATTAACTGGACGTCACAACGGCATCAATGGGCGTTACATGGTTGGCAAGACTTTCCAAAGCTGTACTATGTTGTATATTGTGGTTATGTGAGCGTGATAGCATGGCATATATCACCAACCACAGTTTAGAAGCTTGTTCAAACATCATAATAGACATATCCAGAATGTCACGTTACGAACGTTTTCTGATAGACAAAGACTGGCTTCGTGCAGGAGATGCATTGTTGAAACGTCACATGCGGCACTGAGTGCGATAATCTACCTATACAAATATTAACTGCAGTGATTTAGCGACCGATCAGAATGTTTACCTCGCGGCTAATTTTGATAAGACTAACTCACGTTGGCAAGGGAAAAGCATAACTCAGAAAATACCGTTAGCTCAGGGGGTGGGGAGCTCTGCGTACATGATTCGAAATGTTGATGCTTGCAATTATAAGACTCGAGAAGCCGCCGGCGAGCATAATTTACGTATGGCATCACATTAGTATATTTGCAACACAAACGCATCACACACGAGTAAAAGCAACACGATTCCAATCCACACAGTCAGTGAAATACTCTCAAATAAGCAAGATACACCACGCTGATCAGGGCATAATCCCCCCCCCCCACCAGGTGGTGCTGGTCCCCACGTAGGTACAGGCGGTCTAGTATGTATCTCCATGGATGCCGGTAGTGGATGTCAAAATCCCGGGATTCGTCAATCTCAGGATTCCTAGATTTACAAATCCCATTCACGGGATATCCCGTGATTGGTATTAAGAAATCCCGAACTCCTGGGATTGACGAATCCCAGGGTTTTGACATCCAACTACTGGCATCGAGGGAGATACATATTAGACCGACTGTACATAGCCATCTATCGTCTAGCGGTCCTATTATTACTGTTGCAGCTCCCCGTGGCAAAACCACATGCAGTGCAGCATATCAGCATATACATATGCATCACTTACATACAGGGGCGTATTTAGGGGAGGGGGCCATGCCACCCTTGGCAAAAAAGGCGCCCTTCGGATCCACCCGGCACACTCGCCGGACACGCTTCCCCCCTCCCAGGATCGGAGATGCGCGCTCTAGGATCCACCCGGCGCCCTCGCCAGACACGCTGCCCCCCCCATTCCAGGATCGAAGAGCGGCACCTCTCGGATCCGCTCGGTGCCCTCGCCAGACGCGCTTCCCACCCACCCCTCACCCAGGATCGGAGCTGCGCCCTACCCCCGATGCACCCGGCGCGCTCGCCAGACACGCTTACCACCACCACCCCCCAGGATCCGAAACGGTGGCCAGCCAAAGTCAAACCCCAATCTTCGAGGCGCCCTTCTACTAGTTGCCCCCTTGACCAAATCCTAAATACACCACTGCATACATATGCACACACATTTACACACCTAATATATAGTCATTTTACACTTTAGTCAAATCGTGTTGCAGATTGACGAATCCACAAACGGTACGCATTATCCTATCTAACTGCGGAACCATTGCTGATTCCGCAACTGCATGCGGTTTCACCATTGTAAACTCTCTGATTCGCCTGATGGCTCTCTCCACATGAACTCTCAAGCTAGCCACTTGGTTAGAGAAGAACACCCTATGGGACTCCGGAATGTCACTGCTGCCCACAGAGTCCGGTCGCACCAGGTAACACCCCTTAGATCGCAAGAGTGGCTCAATGCTCTTGAAACCCCGATCTCCCATCACAACCATTCCGGGCTCCAGACTATCCATGAAGCCAGAACACTCTGTGATCTCAATGTCCGATGTCCGACCACCATAACCCCCTGACACAAAGTTAATCATGCCACCAGGCACAATAGATACCAGGTACTTAACGGTGTTGCAGTTTTTGTACGCCGACCATGTCTGTGACTGTTTCACCGCGCCCACGGGCTTTTCAATTTCAATTTCGAGACAGTCGATGATACAAGTAACTCGACTAAAGCGAGCCTTGAACGCCAGCGGTAGATTAGCGCGAATTTCGTCATTGGACGGCCAGAACACAAACGAATGAATGTATGCCGCTATCTGGGGTAGCACCACGTTCCATATACGGCTGGCATATTGTCGCGATATGCCGAAGTCATCAGCTACCAGTTTCAAAGTCCGATCTTGCTTAATCTTCAACATCACCATACAGCATGCATCATATGTACATAATCTTGAACTTTTCTTACAAACACCTGTAACCTGCTGAGCTATTAGCTCAAGAACGGCAGCTCCCTCCTCATTCAGCCCCATATAATCCTTAGGGTTCTTTCTGCAAAGTGCTCTGATTCTTTCCAGATTCGATATGTCCTGCACGTCCACTTCGTCAGCCAACTCATCATTTGACTCGCTATCGGCGGGCGTGTAAGACCCATCGCTGTCATCAACATCACACGCACCACTGACCGTTTTCCTAGAACTACACACAGGATCAGTATGTGCTTCGGCTGATATCAGCATTTTTTCGTGCTGGGTCGATGCGTCACTGTCCACCACCGCCTGGACACAAATGTCAACTGCAGCACCGAGTGGGCCATCAACAGCTAGTACAGGTTCTGGCTGCTCCCCAGATGAGTTATCCCGGTCAGAGTTATCCTGTGCGAAAATAAAACAAGTAGTTAAAATGCATGTGCGAATCATATCATAACATAACAATCATGACATAACATGAGTTTCATATTGGTGGGTCAAACTGTGCTGGTGGCAGCACCTTTAACATTTTTGAAGGTAGGTTCACTTGACCTGACCTAGTGACATGACCTTGGGGTCCAAATTTTCTGGAAAGTTGCGCAAAGGATGAGGGAATAGGCAGGTGAAAAACGGCGGAGCTGCGCGACGCCATTTTCACTTTGTTTTCAAAACCCATTTCTGGGGCGGGCTAAATCTCTCCCCCAGCACAGTGCAAGTAAGATGCAGGTGCATGAATGGGATAGGATTCCTAGGTGCTATCCTCATAGGCAATGCAAATAGTAACTCACCAAATGTACTGTTGCTGATAGTGCTTCGGATAAATGCCTCCGATGGTCCCGCTTTGCAGCAGTCAATCTGGCCCGCTCCTTGTGACGCCCTTGGCACTCAAAGTTGTGAGGAACTTTGCCTTTGTTGAGGAGAAGTCGTCCAGCCATCAGCTTGAAGCGAGTGAAGTTGACAGTATCATCCTTCAGCTGCAAAAACATGACAGCATCGTTAAATTTGACAAGATGTCATGTATGTATGAATGCAGCTCATGCCATAATCATACAGTGATTGCCCATCATTTATGGCATAAATCTGATCAAAGATTGACCTAGTACAAATCTGACAGTGTGACAGAAGTGAACCTAACTAATTTATTGACAGTAAATTGACAGAAAATCAGAGAAATTGACCTAATTTATTGACAGGAAATCATGGTCAGAGCACAGAAAACAGTGTTAGGCACTTAACTTAGGCAGTACAATGGCTTGAATTTGATAGTCCAGGCCCCATACTCACATCAATGATAATTCCAAGATTGGATTAGGGTAGGTACTACTCAGATCACATTCCTTGGGTTTTGACAGTCTTTGGTATCAAATTCCCTGAAAATCCATCCCTAGTAGAAGTGGCCTCCATCCCATGTTCACAAAAATGGCAATGGTAGAGCAGGCACTACATGAGTTGCACGATGATGGTTAGGCTGGGTTAGGTTCAACCTGGCAAATCATGTGATGCCTGCTTGACCAATAGGGGAAGGCGGGGTAATACTGACACCATAAGCATTTTTATTCATAACTCAGCTATTTATTTCAGTTGGATGGTTATCATTTTACCATTCAATAGCACTAGGACCAGGCTTTCTGGTAAACTCCATTTTGATGGATAACTTAAATTTAGATACCATTTGTAGCACATCGAAAAAAAAGTGCACACAAATCAGTGGGTAATGCCAGACACCCCATGCTGCATCAATCAACTATTTTAAATGACAGAGCAATGCTGCATATTTTCTTTCAAATTCAATTCTGGTTTGAGAAGCAGCTCCCATATTCGTATGCAACCATTCATGTTTCATTACAATCAGTCCAAAGGGCTTCCATTCAAATTTTTATTGATGGCCACCTTTTTGACTCACCATGCTAGCATTGGCAGGGGAGGTATGTTTCACAACTTAAATTGTTGAAAGAACTGATATAAGGAATGGAAATCACCACCCAGAAACACTGAAAAATAAAGTAATTTCGGGCAATGCTGGTCACAAGGCACAGATGAAAGGGCAATGCTGGATGTGTATCTGTCATTACCAGATTGAAGTTATCGAAGCAAACAAATGCAGTGTGCGGAGAATGCCAACTGCTCTCATTCTTTAGTTCACAGGCTAAAGCTAGATTTGGGGACAAAATGTAACATTTAAGACCAACTTCTGGGCCCATAGCATCAATCAAAAGATATAGGTAAATTAAAAACTAAATTTGCCGCCAGGTGTCTAGTGTGTCGTGGCGGTAAATTTGCCGCCAGGTGTCAAGGTGGAAGCACGTCGGTGTCGAGCTCCAGCTTTCAGATAAGTGTGCAGAACCGGGCAGTATCCTAGGCTTAACTGTGGATAGGTATTTAGCAATTACTTCTGTGCATATATTTGCATAGTTTTAACTCATAAGTTTCTTTTTTAGCAAGCAGATTATAATATTTACGCCAAGAGACGCTGCCCAGCGCCATTTTGTCCATTTTGTCCGTCTTTGTCTAGTGTGTCTAGTGTGTCTTTGTCTAGTGTTTTCAGCTATTTACTTCATTTTTGGCAGTTATTCAGCAAGTGATTTCCTCTTTCTTTAAAACCACAGTCAAATTTCTGCACAGTGATTACCTTGTAAGTGCTGCATAGTTAGGAACTAGCATAGACCTAAGCTTTGACGGTTATTTCGCTCTGTTCTGTTATTTGGCAAATTATTTTGCAGCAAGTTATTTTTCAATCGCAATCTAGGAATAAGCTGCAGCCTTTAGGATGGTTACTACCAGGATGCAGGCACTAGAGGATGAGGTCAGGGCCCTTAAGGCAGAGCTTTCCAAGCTCAAAGCTTCCCTTGCTTCACAGGGATGGCCAGAAGGGGTAAAATGTAAAGGGCAGTCTGTAGCAGGGGCATCATATGCCCAGGTGGTCACAGTGGGTATGATGGGAGGAGTTTGAAATTGTTGAGTGTATTATGCAATAGCAAGAGAGTCTCTTATTAAGTCTGAACGCTTTATGAATTTGTGTGGGGTGTGCCTAGCAGTGGATTCAGCACCTTCCTTTGGGATGTGATGCTGATGAGATTGTCTATGGTGGCACGATGGGTGTGATGGGAAGAGCTTGTGATTGTTGAGGGTGTTATGCGGGAGCAAGTGAGTGGTGCTAGACAGGCTGGGATACATAGCTTCCTAGGAACTTGGGATAAGGATTGATTGGGGTGGGAGTATGTACATTTCTAGTACCTTTTCTAGATAGGCTTAACCCAGATGGGCCCCTGTGGCTCTTATTAAGCCTTAATACTTTATGACTTTATGACTTTTATAAAAACAAAGGCGGGAAAACAATCTTTTGGTTACAAAAACCAAATAAGGCAGCTGATCTGGATGATCGATTGTCACATGAGCTGGATGATGGCCAAATATTTCGTAAACAGCATCAGCTAATCAGCGGTGGTCATAGTTTTCTCTACAGGATGGTGTCTGGCATTACCCACTGTCTGGGATTGCCCTGCCTTCCCCTACTGTACAAATGAGCATTGACAGCATTGACTAGGGGCAAAGGTGGATCCAAGGGGTAGTGAAATGAATCCATTGACAGTTATTGCATACACACACATTACAAGAAACGAAAAGTGGTCTCGCTGAGACCCAGCACCAAAAATAGGAGTTTTAGTCCCCTCACAGTCTGAGCAGTGGGCAAAAATTGTACAAATTAAATTTCTCCAGTTTTTCCATTTTCAGGCAGAGGTTGAACTTACCTCAAAATGATCTTCACAGCAGAACCAGGGAGCAGAAGACACCAAACTGTCCTTATCGTCACGCCTCGCCATTTGGGCCCATTTACGTCGGGGTTCAACAGCACGGGGTACTGGTAGGAATATTTTGTTAGGCGTGAGAGAGGTAGAATGAGTGCACTGAGGCACAAAACACCACTTATAAGTCACATTTGAGCTCATTTTCATGGACTTTTACGCACAAATTCGAAACTCTCGCCAGCACGCTATTTCCCCACCCTCGTCAGGCGCAAATAACCTTGTAAATAATACCCTTGGCAGTCGTACTATCGAGTGACGTCAGGGCTTTGTCAGCCAATCAGATTATTGGAATTAAATGACGTATTTAATAGGTTTTTAACAATTTTTGTACTTTTTAGCTTATATAAATCACAAATAACAACCACACACTGACTTATAATTTAAAGCACATATACCCAACATAATCTTTACCCGGCTCAAAAAAGTGTAGCAGACCCCATTCTAAATGTCCCTCTTAGCTGTTCAATTTTGTAGCTTCTAAATTATATCTAACCATTTTCTAAAGCTTGAACGCAATCGCTAGAGTCCGCCACCCTACGAAATCGCATTGAATGTAGTGAATGTGAATATGCTGTTAACTTGATGGACGTGGATGACACCCCCTGGGATGGCCCTTCTGGGAATCTTCTGGGATGATCTTTTCGGCCTCCTTAGCCGTGACTGGACTTGGTCATGCTTGTCTTATTCTTAGCTTGTCTTATTCTTGGTCTTGACCAAGGCGATGTATACGAGGTGGCGTCAACCCTACTGCGCAGCTTTCTGCGCAGGTCCTTATATAACGTCATCTGGGGTACCACTTAATACGGGCCAAGCCGCTAACACGCTGTCGAATATACACAGCGTATGCATAGTACGGGGGATAAAATGACGACTTAAGAGGTGCAGGTGCAAAATTTAGAGCGACATAGTCCTGGAAGGGATCTCCAATACCTTTTATACACATATTACACCTGGAAGAACGTACAAAGCGAAGTAGGACACGTCAAATATGGCAGAGAATTACCATCTTACCGCGGCGAAATACAGTATCTGAAATACGTATCTGAAATACGTACGAAATACGTATCTGAAGTGTGGTCGTCGCCAGGATGGAATAAGTCGGGGAGGGGGGTCGAGTTCCTTAATGTACATCAAATCTAGCATATGGCTTATGGTGCTGCATGTCAAAATTAATTGACCGAAAGGCATCTTAACCCCTCTATATGCGGCAGTGCCCCTGATAGAGGAGGCAAGGAATGGAACAATTTTTTCTTTTTTTAATATCGACAGTACCATAGGGAGCACGTGAGAGGCAGACATTCCTTTTATGGGGGCATATGTGAACCTCCATACCAGCTCAGCAACATGGGTGGAACTTCCAGAAAACGATTTAGGAGACGCAATGCCTGGAGGTAACAGGAAGGCCGATGGATTGGGGGAGGTGGACTCACGCCAGCTTTAAGCGGTGGTTGACCCATCCCAAAAGTATGTAAAATTTCACTCTAGTTCGGAGGTACATTCGGCGGATGGACTGGAAAGCGGTCAGACGTGGGGTGCTAAAAGCGGGCAGGCATGTATTGGTGGAATTCCCTAACAATGCGTTCAGAACTAGATCTGGATGATTAAAAAAACTCCTACACGTCCGCGTAGTCGACCTAGTCGGCTTATGTGCTGTTTCCGATTCAGAGCATGAATGAAAGATCACAATCGAAGTTCGTGGAGCAGAGACTTTGCATATCGTTATTTCAAATTAATGATCATAGGCCTCATGAGCAACAAGGAAATGTCATACGCCACACCTGTTTCATAGCAGTACCAGAGCCGGTAGCAGTGTCGAGTGCCGCGAGGACGGGCGCAGCTTGTCTGCCCCTGGTCACAACGGCAGCAGCAAATCACGCCAACAGGACAGTGGGACCGGGCGATACGACGGCAGAGTCAAGTGCCGCCAGGACAGGCCGACACAGGGAGCGCCGCCAACCCGTCAGTGGTCACAGTGGCAGCAGCAAAACACGCCAACAAAACTGCAGGATCGGGCGGCATGAAACCAATGCAAAGTGCCGCCATAACGGGCAACACAGGAGGCGCCGCCAGTCCGCCCCTGGTCACGGTGGTAACAACAAACACGGTTACAAAAGGCAGAACCGAGCGACACGACACGACACACAGCAGAGACGGTGACACATGGCCGGCAGTGTGAGGGTGGACATCCTATCGCTGCCTGGTGACATGATGGCGGACCTGCCTAGATGCCTGCTCCTGCGCTCTGCCGAGCAGAGTTCTTGCGCATCCAGCCAATGCGCACATGCAGACTAACTCGAGTCAGCCTCCGTCTCACACAACTAGCCGCACTCCTAGCTTCGACTGCCGGCTACTAATTACGCCCACCCCGGGTCTCACGATGCTGGTGTCGCCTGTGCAGGTTGAGTCCATGATGAAGCAGACATGGGGCGGTGATGGCCGAGTGGTTAAGGTGTCGGGCTACGTGTACGAAAGGTTCCGGGTTCGACTCTAGCGTCACTCAGGACATTTTCAAATCCCGCGGCCCACCGGCGAAACAGTGTGGGCGGCGCCATTAGCCGTTAATGTGGATAAAGTGTGTCGTGAACCAACCAATAAACAAACAAACAAAGAAGGAAGCAGAAATCCTAATTGAACTGGTTTGGCATCGCCCTCTGCCACGTATGTTGCATGCAGCGCCCGCCGCGACCGATGGTGATTAACCAAGGGCTAGGCGCAACGGCCAGGAGCGCCTCCGCTGCTTCAGACGTCGGACAGCCAGGCGATGTGTTTACGCCTCATTTTGTAGGCGGCGAAGCCGGTAACGACGGCAAGGCCGTCCTGCTCCAGTCCCAGTTTGCTGATGATGGTCGGGTTAAAATTCATGTGGATAGAAGTGGCATCAAACTAATTGAACTGGTTCTTTATTTAGCTATACAAAGATAAGATATAAAGATAGGATAAGCAGCATATGAAGGCTCCATATTTGATGGCAGTGGCCAAGTTCTATCGGTGACTCAGCAGAAGGACTTTGGTGTTATTCTGAACACAAGATTTGGGCATCAGAACAGACGAAAGAATCCAGGAAGAAGGCACTGAGAATGCTTGGGGAAATATATAGGAATGTATCATACATAAGTGAGGAAGTCATCAGGAAGCTTTACTGTGCATGTGAGGCCACATTTGGAATACTGTGTCCAAGCTTTGGCTCCTAATTATGAAAAAGACTGTTGCCTTTTAGAGAGTACAAAATATGGCTACAAAAATGGTTAATGACATAAGCAACCTGGCATATGAGGAAAGATTGAAGAAATTGAACATGTTTTCACTTAGATTTAGAAAGTTGAGAGGAGTACTCATTCAGGTGTTTAATTTTGAATTGATGACCTTCAGGTGCATCATTTCAGTTATATTAAAATATTTACCTAGTATATCCATCCTCCTGACCATAAACAAAGTTAACTACAGCAGGACAAGGTTAAGACAGTCTTTCTTCACCAACAGGGTAATAGAACACTGGAACCAGATGCCAAAAGCCATTGTCAGTAGCAGCACACTGAACATCTTTAAAAACACCTTAGGCAATTATTAGAAGAATAGAGGGCTTGCTTTTCAGTATTCCAGTGAGGGCTGATCGACGGATTTGGTGGGGAACTGGTTGAGTGTTCAGAGTGCAGCCAAGAAGGGCCCTTGTGGCTCATAGTCACACTGATCTTTTGTGTCTTGATGTCTAAGATGCTCCAAAATGTAGCTAGCATTCCAGACAAGCATGATGCAACACTCCATACCATACAGATCTGATAGGGAGGCTAATTCATGGAATGACACCAGAAAAGACAGGTGTTGACACTGGCATTATTTTCAGCTGCATACGTGGCTATGATCATAATCATCAGAAGTAAAGTGGTTGGAACAAATGGATGGGCTGGTTGGATGAACTCCATCAGATCCTTTTCACTGTCAGCCAGGTCTAATAATCGTTTTCATCTATTGGAAACATAAGCATGTTGGTTGACAATCTATTCTTTCCATATCTTTCTTCAAGATGATAAAGACACCACAACAGAACACTATGCAATACAACTAAAACTAAGACGCACGTACATCGAACACAAGGTGCGACAGACATAAAACCAAGCACAAAACAAACTACGAGGGAGCTATGTAAACAATTGCGCTATTTATGACACAATTGCGCCATCTAAGAATGTGAGAAAATGAGTGCCCCTAAAACGCTGCATTCGTGATGGTCGTCGTCTAATTCGCATCCTAACTGAGAATGATAAAATAACAGCTCAACGCGACTTCAAAAGCACAGGCGTGATATTATGGGGTTTAGAAAGTGAGTTGAATTTAAAATATTCCCATTTTAAAATGCATGAAACCATTAAAACGGCCCAAAAGTGGTACCCCCGATGACGTCATTTGTACCATTCGAGCCTACACGCAGGAAGGCATGGGGATGACAGGGGCCTGGTCTTGACTGCGCCATTGGGTACTGACGGTGTCTTGAGACTTGTTAAAAAAAGTAAATAGTAGAACGATCGCTCTAATTGATTAATGCCTGTAATCCGGTGTGCATTTTAGTTTACTTGGTGTGGTGTGTGGTGACTGACTAGACTGGGTGATCACGATGACTAAGACATAAAGACATGAAAGGTGAGTGCAACTATGAGCCACAACGGCCCTTCTTGGTTGCACTCTGTGCACTGAACCGGTTTCCCACCAAATCTCTCAATCAGCCCTCCCTGTAATACTGAAAAGGAAGCCCCCTATTTTTATAATGATTGTCTATGCTGTTTTTAAAGATGTTCAATGTGTTGCTACTGACAATGTTTTCTGGCAGCTGGTTCCAATGTTCTACTACCCTGTTGGTGAAGAAAGTCTGCCTTAACCTTGTACTGCTGTGGTTAACGCTAATTTTGAAATTATGACCTAATTGCATCATTTCTGTTAAATTCGAACATTTTCCCAAGATATCCCCTCTCCAGAACATGGACAAATTTAAAGACCACAATTTAATCAGGTATGGAGCCTTCATATGCTGCTTACCTACATGCATGATTTTGCACTTCAAAATGAAATTTCATTTGCCATTCTTTAGACCACTTTACAGGCTTGTCTAAATCTTTTTGGAGTGAGGTATGCTCATTTTGACCTGTTATTGCCATAAAGACCTTCAAATCATCCACACATTTCAAAGCTTTACTACTTATGCCACATTCAATGCTATTTACAAGTATAATGAACAGTAGTGGGCCCAGTACTGACCCCTGGGGGACTCCACTAAGAATATTTTGCAGTGATGACTTTGCACCATTTAGCATCACTCTTTGTTGTCTATCTGAAAGCCACAACTCTATCCATTTTAAGATGCCACCTGTAATACCATGGGCCTGAAGCTGTATCATTAACCATTTATGGGGTACCTTGTCAAAGGCCTTACTAAAGTCAAGATATGCTACATCAACGTGATACCCATCATCAAATTGTTCTGTGGTGAAGTTCAAAAAGTTGAAGAGATTTGTGAGACACGACCATCCTTTCCTAAACCCATGTTGAGTATCTTGGATCAATCTGTTTCCTTCCAGATAACTAAGTATTCTATCCTTGATAATTGATTTGAGAACCTTGCAAGACTAGCGATGTGAGACTTACTGGCCCATAGTTTTCAAATTTCCCTCTTTCTCCTTTCTTGAAAATGGGAACTACATTTGCCCTTTTCCAATCGGTTGGAATTTCATTTTGTGAAACTGATCTACAAAATATTATACAAAGTGGAAATGCCAGGATGGGGAGCGAACACCAACATTTCCATATCCTCTTAGATTAAAGTCACCAGGAATTAAAGTCACTTCCTCTGAAAGTTTCTACTGATTTCCTCACGAATCACCTTATCAAGTTCCAGTTGCTGAGAATGTGGCAGGGTTCCTGATCTGTAGAAAGCTCCTATCCTCAGTGTATTGCTGTTGCCTTTTCCCACAGTGATGTCAGCCAAAAGACTACACAAATCAGGTTTAAAATAATGTTTTTTTGTTAGGAGTGTGATGTCGAAACGAGCATGGTCAAATGTAGAAAGTTGCCATGAAAGTTGTGTCAAAGTTGAGCTAATGGTTTAGTTACTTATGACTGTACATGTATTATTTGTTTTGATGTGCATAATTTAAGAGGTCTATACTGGATAGAGAGAATAATAACTATGTTATACACTGGTAGGCATTGTATGCCAGATCACATCATAGGCAATCCTTTTAGCTGAAATTGCACCGCAAAATGTTCATATATCACCATTCCTTATTGAGAACATACAGACCCTACATATAAACAGGATACTGTTAGAAAGGAGATGTGTAATTGGTGTTTACCAAACAGGTTACAAATGGTGCAGGTGTCCAGTTCAGTCCAGTCTTCCTCAGCAGTGACGTCAGCTTGCACCAGCAGCAACTTGGGGTCTCAATAGTGACCTTACACTTGTACCTCCAAGCTCAAGCAAGCTTCCACATTACTAATGACTGTGCTCCTGGCCTAAGTCAGCTTAGAACAAAAGCCTAGAACCAATTAATAGCCTAACCAAATGTAGCCACTTTATTTGCTTCATGTAGGTCGACTGCATAAAACATGCCTCATAAATACCTTAAACTGCAATAGTACTATCAAATATCACTGTTGTGGTGCAACACTAGTAAGAAGTAGGCACCTTCAGCTATGTGTAGATCAGTGAGGATTTAACAAGAAACAAAACACCTGTCAAACCTGCTGGTGTCAAACCTTCCATTAGTGTATGTGGGATGTAAGCTATATTTTACCAAATAACAATTTTCCAACCTCACCACACTTAATTTATCTTAGATGCACATGGAAGAAGTGTTGCACAGTCCAAGTATAGCATGATTTACTTAATATGCATTTCAGAGATAGCACTTTTAAAGATGCATTCCATCCCTAGGAAACCTCTTTCCATTTTTTGAAACAAGCTTTCCATCAGCAATACCTGTATCATTTTTCAATGAAAAGTCCATTACTTATTTCCAAGACCTACATGAGTCCATGACATTCCATGACCTATACCATGCATCGTAAGAAAGGAGCACTGAATGCCTTTTACATTTCTATAATTGTAGAAAATAAGTCGCCATGTGAGTAAAGCACTGTGCTATCTGCAATGTTCATGGCAAATCTGGATTTTTTTTATTGAATATCAGATATTCAGGAAGATATTCAATATCTTCCTGATTTGTGGTTTCTAATAGAAATGGTAGAGGAAGAAGTTGTGGTAAATCTGTGCTTAAGAATGCATTTTTATTTCTTGCACTTTCTTTATCAAATGTGCTGCTTATGATATGTTCCCATGATGTTTCCACTCATTTCCTCTGTAAATGCTTTCTTTTCACTGTGGAAGCAAAATAAAACCAAGCAATGGGTTTGGGCTTATGTGATATAGTAAACAAAGTAAGGTTGATTTGTCTTAAATATACCATAGCCTACCCTGACCTCCATCTTAAGACAACAATAAAATATTAAACTGTATCTTTTTCTATCAAATCTGTCAAATCTGAAAACCCAATGTAGCCTAGCCCAACCTGCTTTTAAGAGAACACAATCCATAAGAACACAATCCATTGTTTATTCCAAAGGAATTAAAAATGTTCCAACTTAAACATCCAAGCCTAACATCACAAAACTTATACCATTTTTCCTCTATGGGGGTATAATGTGTGCAATGCTTACCTTGTTAACACCTTAAAGCACAACAATACCAAAGTTACTAACTTAGCTTTACCTGGTCTAGTCAATACATGTGGTTCAATGTGTACTTTTCAATGTGTACTTTCAATGTGTAAAGACTTTTTAAGAAGCACTAAAAACACAAAATTGGGGGCATCAGAACAGACCAAGGAAGCCAGGAAGAAGACACTGAGAATGCTTGGGGCAATAAATAGGAATGTATCATACAGAAGTGAGGAAGTCATCAGGAAGCTTTACTGTGCATATGTCAGGCCATATTTGGAATACTACATCCAACCTTGGTCTCCTAGCTATGAAAAAGATTGTTGGCTTTCAGAGAGAGTACAAAAGAGGGCTACAAAAATGGTTAATGGCACAAGCAACCTGCCATATGAGGAAAGATTGAAGAAATTGAATATGTTTTCACTTAGATATAGAAGGCTGAGAGGAGATCTCATCGATGTCTTTAAATTTGTACATGGTCTGGAGAGAGGATATCTTGGGGAAATGTTTGAATTGAACAGAAATGATGCAATTAAAGGTCATAAATTCAAAATTAAAGTTAACTACAGCAGAACAAGGTTAAGGCAGACTTTCTTCACCAACAGGGTAGTAGAACACTGGAACCAGCTTCCAGAAAACATTGTCAGTAGCAGCACATTGAACATCCTTAAAAACAACATAGACAATCATTATAAGAATAGAGAGCTTGCTTTTCAGTATTACAGGGAGGGCTGATTGACAGATTTGGTGGGCGACTGGTTCAGTGTATAGAGTGCAACCAAGAAGGGCCCTTGTGGCTCATAGTTGCACTAATCTTTTATGTCTTTATGTCTTTATGAATTGGTGGTCTCTAATAACTAATTGCATAATTTGTATTATCCTAGAGATGTATCTGTTGCTGACCATGCATAAATTTAAATGCCTTGATGAGACCTCCCCTTATTTTTCTGTGGGCGCTGTATAACCACTGCAGTTGATGCGCCCGGAAACCCAAATAACTAACTAACCTTATTTTTCTGTATCTAAGTGTACACACATTCATATCTTTTTTAATCTTGTCTCATATGCTAGGTTGCTCAAATTACTAATCCTCTTTTGCACTCTAAATATTACCAACTTTTTCGATAGCTATAGGGGATCAAGCTCCATTATTTAAAATGTGGCCTAAGCCTAAAATTTTGTTATTGCTTCTGTTGAATCCAAGTCTCATTGGGGATATGCAAAATAATTATCTCCATGAGATAGTACGATTTTGGTTTCGCTGTTGACTGGTATTCGTAGAAACTATCCAAATTTCCAGTCACATTGGCGATCATATCGATTCGAAGTTCAGCCATGCACAATTAAAAGTTGTTATTGGCTTGGTTAGTGCTTCCGTTGATGGCGTCAGTGCTGACTATTCAGATGCCTCATTTCACTCTTATATTAAATGTTGATGGTGTGCTGTATTATTTATTTACAAAGTCCAGCTGTTTCATCGAGTTGTGGCATGGCCTTCACCAGAAATGATGCTCCCTTGAGACCAATTGACTAAGGACATAAACACATCACAAAAGGCAAAACAAAAGCAGTGTCAATATTAGTGACATTGCCGTAGTTACGCTCCAGTTACAGCCGAAAAGCAGACGTAGAAATATGCAGGCAGATGATTTGAAAGTGCTGTCAGACACAGACGTCTGCTACTCTGGCCAATTCGTCTGCTTATGTTTGCTACTCTGGCCATGTGTGCTTTTTAAGTATGATGACGCAATCTGGGTTTTCATCATGATGCATCTATTCAGCGTTTTTCATCTTTCACTATCTCAGAGTGATTTTGTTTTCATCTGCACAGGTACTGAAAAAGTAATTCTAAGACACTGCCACCAAGGGTGGTGAAATTGCATGTTTGTGATTGAATAAAAGTAGAACAACCAATGAATTTGGACACACTGATCGATCATGATGTTAATTCATAATTTTCGTGGGCAATAGTACAACCTGAATTTGGTGCATATGATTGTGGTAGGGAATTCGACTCCTCATTGCAAGATCGTGAGTTCGAATCCCATAACGAGCGGGATCGCATTCCACTCACGACCAGTCGGCATCAGATATTGACGATGCTGTATGGCCCAGTCGGCATCAGATATTGACGATGCTGTATGGCCTAGTATGTGTGTGGTAAAAGAACATCAGTCGTGGATCATGTCGGCACATTTGGGCAAACCAGCAATATAGTTCTTCCTAAAAAATCAATGACCCTTCCACATGTGAGGGTGGGGCGGGGTATGGCCGAATGGTTCAGATGTTGGGCTCTGGGTACAAAAGGTCCCGGGTTTGACACTCGCGCCGCTCGGGGCATTTCCCAATCCCGCGGCCAACCGGCGAAACAGTGGGCGTCGCCAATAGCCGTGAATGTGCATAAAGTCCGTCGTGAACCGCCCAATAAACAAACAACTGACCCATAAGGGTGTATTTTCCCCATTGTTAAGAAGAAAAAAACGACAGAAAACCAATGAACTTTTTTGTGACAAGTCTGGAATTAGCTCGCAGAAAACCAAATAATTTCTAGAACAATGGGGTCACGCCTACAATTAATAGCAGGCGATCGAACTATGCTGAACTCGCTGATGCTGTCCATTGATCCCGTGACTCATTGAAAGCTGTGTGAGTAAATGTTTCTAGTCTTCATCCTCATAAAACTCCGGAGGTAAAAGTATGCTCCAAGGATATAGGACCAGCTGCCACCACTCGCTACATTTTTTACTCCATTGGTCCCGTACAGTGAGTACAGTGAGGTGACTAAGCTAACAAGACTACAACTAGCCAGCTACAATAACTCTTAAACTATGCCATAAAATACATAGCGCAAAATGCGCACCGAAACTACAATAACCAAAAGCTAACCAGTCGAATGAACCTTTATGAATGAACCTTTGACCCGTTGTAGGCCTTTATTATCTTGTGGTGAATCATGTCAGCATCCATAGCAGGATGCATTATTGAGCAGATGCATACCAACAGCTGACTTTCTATGGTCAATTTTCGTTTATATCTGGCGGTTTTTCACACGCTTCTGGCGGTCCGCCGGCAAGGGTAGCTGACACTCATGATCTACATGTCTCCCTGCCAGGGTGTCTGACTGCCCTCAGGCGCCATCAAAAGAAGGTTCAGCTCCGAAGATTTCAGGAATGGATGGTGCCCAGTTTGGTGAGTCTTGCTTTGTGATAGCTGCATGAAAATGTCGATGAGAATTGGCTATCCCACCCTGAGGTTGAGAGGCTCCAGCCTCAACAATTTGTTGTTTAATTCCCGCTGGCTATACCCAGCTGTTGTTTTGTAGGAAATGACAGCATTGACGCAAAATGACCGAAGTTGTCGCGCCCTAAAGCACCATTCCACCACATGACAGCAATGATGCATCTGGTTATGTCTGGATGTGTTTTTGTTGGACATGACAGTGATATATCTAGTTGTGCCAGGGTGCGTTTTTGCTAGAGTCGTGATGCATCTGACTGTGTGAGTGTTTTTGCTGGACTTACAATGCTCGTGCACCTTGCATCGGAGTGTCCTCTCCAATATATCTGAATATTCAGATGAAGTCCCAAAGAAGTTCCACTAGGAGTGGTTGTAGCGGGGTGCAAACCCCACCATGTTTGAACATTGACCACAGCTGACAGTCACTTGCTTCGGCTTTGTGTATTGTACCATCTTTCTTCTCGCTGCTGAATACCTGAATGGATGGGCGCTGCATGATGTATAAAGTCGATGCGCTGCCCCTAAACTCCAATGACTAACCAACAAACACCTGAGTGGCATCGTGAGCGGGCTGAGCCAGGCGTGTATCTAGTGTGTACTACCATACTAGGGTACAACTTGTGCTGCCTATTTGCTATCGATGCCATGAGTCCACACAAACAACGAATATTGCTCCTTTTGATTATACTGCTTGTGAGCATAAATGATGCCGTTTTCAGTGCAAAAACACCAGAATTAAAATTTGACTTGTTCTTTCAGCGCTACCTTTGGGCGAACTGAGCATCGCCAAGTAGAGTTTTTATTGTTATTTTCGATGGTATTGTCCCAATTTCTGTCCATTCCAGCTGGCTCTCGATGCATTGCGTAAGTGTCACTGGTTCAGCCCCTGGCAAATGTGCGACGGATTTAATCCATGATAGCTACGTTTTAATGCTTCTTCATTTCAATACTGCCTTATACTTTCACTCGTTGGCTCTTCCGGTCCAACATCAAGCACACATAGGTATGGGCGCTACATGACCGAAGTAGTCGATGCGCCCTAAAGCCATAATAACTAACTAAGCACACATAGGTACATACCGTGTACTGTATTAATTCACTGTCTATCGACAGCATCGGTTTCATGCATATACGAAACACTATGGTGCGTGATACGCGCCTTCCATGATACCTCGCGCCAACATAATGCATCGTGCATGATGCCAACCCTCTGCATTTCGCAATTCCTTCGCGAGTTGCAGCGTACCCCTGTAGATGGGTCTATTATTAGCAGAAACCACATTCCACAAAGCACCCACACAGCGATACATTTCATTCTGCAAGTATGCTCGCTGGTGACACGGGAAGTTGCGGTAGCCCGTCATCGGTACATACGGGAAATTGCAGTAGCCGTCAGCGGTAGATTCGGGAAATTGCAGTAGCTGTCATCGATAGACACAGAGAAGTTACAGGAGGCCGTCGATGGATACAGGAAGTTGCAGCAGCCCTCATCGGTAGACACGGGAAGTTGCAGCAGCCCTCATCGGTAGACACGGGAAGTTGTAGTAGCCCTCATCGGTAGACACGGGAAGTTGCAGTAGTCCATCATCTGTAGACATGGGGGCGATATGCATTGCATGCAGTCGTGGCGAGATATTCTGACCGACTGCATTGCGTCGGTGGTGCTCCATAGATCTTTGAACTCTCGACAAATCTGGAACGTCCCGGTGCAGGGAGCGTCAGCTTATAGCACTATTTGGAAAAGAATGGAAGACTCCATTTGCTTCGCGGATAACGGAAACAAAATCGAGCATGTAAGAGATGGCTTCCAATGACTGGGACCGTCATGCCTGAGATATAGTGACGCCATCGCCATTTATTGTTCTGAATGATGACATTAATTTCATGGCTGCGGACAACTTGAAGAAGAAGGTCACTCTGTGTATCCGGAAGGAGCCATAGCTGTATGCCGGTGAATAATTTGGAGCGTTATCTGTCAGTACCACTCCGACTTGGTCCGCTGAACCAGTTACGGAGCCAAGGATCATTGATGCCGTACCAGTCAAGCTTATCGATGAAGCTACGTGTTGTACACTGTCAAACGTTTTCGATGTGCCTGTTGTGAGGTAGCAGGCAAATCTCTGCTTCATACAGTCTTTAAAACATCGAACAGACGGACAGTTTGGCTCCAGTATCCTAAAATTACTTTACCATTAACTGTATGGATGAAGAAAGAAGTTGCTTGGGAATAGTGAAACATTGAAAGAAAATAAAGGATCGCCACTTAAGGATTAAAAAATCGGAATGCCTTTCACTTCAGTCACATGCATTTTACATTTTTTAGTAGTCGTATGTATAATGTACGCCCACACATGTAGCAAAATTGAAGAAAAAAAAACCTAAGACAAGGATGAAATAGCACAATTCCATTAACTGTGAATTTCCAGGCCACATGGTCAATTATTTTACACTGTTTGGCTCAGTTGATCGTCTGTACCGAGAATCATACTGCACATCGTTGTATGGTTATAAGTGTTCATCAGCTGCGGACACCACTATGCTAACGTTGCTGCCGCCGATTGGCACTGCCCGGTAACCAGTGGAATACGGTGTGCTCTCAGGTTTGTGCTGTGGGTCTGGCCCGATGGAAGTGAACTTGTATAGCATGTAAGAGATGGCGTCCAATGACTGGGATCGTCATGCCCTGGATATAGTGATGCCGTCGCCATTTAATGTTCTGGATGATGTCATTCATTTCATGGCTGCGGATAACTTGAAGGTCACTCTGTATCCAGAGGGAGCCACTATCGTGACATGACACCAGTGACTCACGACTTCCGAAATACTTCGAGGGCTGTCGCAACCCCACAGCTAACGTTGGCAGCAGGATCATTTGACTTGTCGGAGCAACGATTGGCATTGCAAGACTATGGAAGCAGCGACTGAAAGCCCCTCTCATGGCGTTGTCACAAATCGTCTGGTGTTCAAATAATGTTAAACCGCTCCTTCGCGCGAAGAGGCCCGAACAAGGTGGTGGTGAATGTTTACGTGATAGTACTTGATGCTTGCGTTTTGAGTAGTCCTTGATGGATTGTAGTCTGCGAAGTTGAGGTTATGTTCGAGAGCGTACCAACATCATGTGTTTGTGATCCGTGCGCTCGGTTTGTTCCATGTTGATGCGACTTGGGGTTTGCGTCCCTTCATCAATGAAAAGAGTCTCCAACCAACGTGTCGTCCATATCCTGGCTCGAATCAGTTATCACTGCCATGAGGACTGGAGTCGTCCTCGAGGACCTGGAGTAGTTTTATCGGCTTCGGTGAGGTGTTTGAGTCGGTGATGGCTGCCATGAGGTCAACCTGGCTGCCGGTGGGCGCCCCGACAGAACCAGACCAGCAGGTGATTCTGGAGCACCGTCTGATCTGCCAGTATGCTCCATGACGAACGCTCGGACGCTGTATGAAGGCGTCAGGTAGTGGGACGTCGAAGTTCTGCAGCAGTTCGAGTGGCGACTTCTCGTCGAATGTTGTGGCCTCGTCGAGGCCGACCAGTCGCAGTCCAGCACCGATCGCCACGCGGACTTGGGGTGCGGGCGGCTGCACAGGCGGCGGCTGGCCGGCCGTCGGTGCCTGCCACTCCAGCTCTGCCACAGCCATTGTAGTATGCGGCCACTGCCGCGCCACGCTCTCCACGTCCGCCAACTGAGCCCGGGCCGCCGGGCACGCGGCACTCGCCACAGCCGCCACGGCCACTACCGTGCGCCACATGGTCGCTGCCGAAACTAGCCGCGACCCGGTTGCATCGCCATAACCTACCAAACCACCCGGTCGGAAGCGACGAGACCGGTTCTACCGGCCGATGACACACTGTCCAGGGGCTGACCGAGGTGGCTGACCAGCTGGCTGACCGAGGCAGTCGCCTGACACTGTGCCGCTCTGTCGCACCACATCAGCCAGCTTTTTGGCATTACGTAGTGCGGCTATCCTCTCGCTCTAGACGATGGATAACGCTGGGAACTTCTCGCAACCGAATACGGCTGTACATCACCTCTGTCGTAAGCTTCCTGTTCTACCAAGGAAGGGCTAGACGCCAACCAGCCTTCAGTGGTATGGCGGCTCCACTGGAAATTGGCACATTTTTTTCCTGCCGGACCTGTGGTGTCGTATCTCAAAGCGTTTGTTTTTCCTCAAAGTGAAGTTTTGGGATATTTTTTTTTTGCAATGAATTAGTCCCGATGACTTTTTTAAATATGTTTTTAGATATTCTCAAACATTTAAGTCTCACCAGTTACCGTGTGTAGTCAATTGAAGTGAACGACCTCGAGTTACCTCGCACTACTGGGTTGTACATATAATTAATGGGAGTATATTTTAATCTTAAGGACATTTCGTGACAGTAGCTACCAAAGCGAACTCAAAGTCAGTTACTGCAGAGCATTACTATCTCTTGAATATCAAACATGGACGGACGGACGGACGGACGGATAGAGGGATGGATGGATGGATATATATATATATATATATATATATATATATATATATATATATATATATATATATATATATATAGATAGATAGATAGAGAGGTAGATAGACAGATAGATAGATAGATAGAGATAAATAGGTAGCGATATATAGATAGATATATATATATATATATATAGATAGATAGATAGATATATATATATATATATATATATATATATATATATATATATATATATATATATATATATATATATTGGTAGAGGTAGAGTGGTAGATATAGAGAGAGAGGGAGGTGTGTAGAAAGAGAGAGGTATGGAGGTAGAGAGGTGGATAGGGGTGGGAAATTTGGCGGGAGAAATGCATGGTTTAACTATGACAATGAGAAGGATTCGGGAAGGGAAGGTTTCATATAGTCACCTATTAGGTATAAGAGGATGGTGAGAACTAGCATGCAGGAAAGATCCTCTAAGCATCACTATATGCATTCAAAATGGGTAGGAGATCCTTGGCAGAAATCCAAGATCCCCTACACATCTCGAATGCAGAAACTGACGCTCTGCTTTCCTACGTAAATATTTGACATAAACTTTTTTCCTGCGGACACAATGGATGTCCAGTGACCTTAACAAAGCTGGGAAAGACGACATTAGTATTGACACACCCAGGTATGGTGACGATATCACAGCGTTGCGTAAATCTGGAAAACATGGGAATTGAATTTTGAGAATGGGGAGGTAATGGCCTTGGGGATGTTAAATGGCTTAATAGTCGGTTTATGCACTGTGCAATGCGCAAGCCTGTCTGATGGCTCCTATTTTCTTTATTGAAGCCACGGCTAAGCTACTGATCAGGGATTTCGCCTTTTACCCATATTCTTATACTATACTAAATACGAAATGAAACTTACTTATCTGTCATGAATTGGCTATGTATCATTGAAAGCACTCGTATTGTCAGCGATGTAATTTTTATCAGTTGCTGATAGTATCGGCCAGACTCCTAAGAGCTCCCTCTACCTTCCCGTCCGTCCGTCTCGTCCTGTTTGGCTTTCGGCATAAAGTGCGCCTGGATGTCGAGATTACTCTCACAAAGTCCGTCGCGCTATCTATGTTTGTCGACATCGAAGTCTGTCCACTGTCCAGATAACTGTGCTGTTCTTATCACCTGTGTGAAGTCCTCCGTGCCGTCGATGTGAACCGTCTGAAGTCCTCCGTGATGTTGCGATTACCTGTGTAGAGTTCACCCTGCTGATGACACTGTGTTTAAAGTGGGCCCCGCTGACCAGGTTGCGTACCCACCGTTCAGCTGGTGTTGTCTGATGTTTCAGATGGAGAGGACAGGGTGGCCGAGCTGGAGAAGCAGCGGAGGGCCATCGAGGAAGACTTCGGCAAACGGCGCGCCAAGTTTAAAGAGATGTTCCTTCAGAAAGAAGGTTGGCTGATCGATGGGGTGGTGTGAATGTCGAATATTTGCTCATACATCCTTGCTTGTACATTACTGAATGTCTTTTGGGGTGAAGCAGTGGGACAGGACGGGGATCGAAGTTGCATGGCTTGGAACTGGTGAATATAATAACCACAGGGATGGACGCAGAGGGGACGGTGAGCGGGTTTCGTCATATTTGAACAAGGATAAGGGATGAGAACAAGTGGTTACATGCTTAGTGATTTTCCTTTCTTATTTCATATTAAATTAAACAGATATGGAATATACCGCATTTTCGCAAAAGGGACGGGGTTGATCTCAGGAACAGGAAAGCACATGAAAAAGTGAAAGTACCAGAAAGCACCAGAAAGTACCAGAATGCCACTGTCATCAAACAAGACTGAATCTAAGAAATGGGGCCGCGAATGATCAGTTCTGGTTGAAGCGCCCTAAAGTCCAAATAACTAACAATCTAAGAAATGATTACCCAAAATTATTCAAAATGGGGCTTTTGCCTTTCGTCTTCGGATGGCATACCTGATGGTGTTTTCTTTCTGGCATGCTTATTGATGTCAGTCTCTTAGACGCCTTTTAATTTTTATCAGCTGTTATCTCACATGGTTCTTGTATATCGGCATGAAGACGGTCGTTGGGCAGCCGTAACCTGCCCTTGTCAACACCCCTGTCATTGTGTAGTGCTACACTCCACCTGGTGTTATGTAGTGTTGCTTGAAGCCGGTTGTTGGGCTGTCGTCACTCGCCTTTATCGACGCCCCTCCACCTGCTATTATATACTTGTTATTGTAGTGTTGCATGAAGCCGGTCGTTCGGCTACTGTCACCTGCTTTTATCGACACTCCTCTCCACTTGTTCTGGTATTGCCCTGGAACCGGCATCGGTTAGTCGGAAATTATCCTGCTTTCCTGTTGCCGCGATCGTTATATGCATAATCATTGTTATTAGTTGGCAGCGATGTGCAATCTCCTCGCGATTTCTCATAACAGTAGCCAGTCGGGCAGCACACGACGCCAATCACGACTTGTCGGCAGACTCGGCGCTGGGACGTTAACTGTGCTTGTGGGTGTGTTGGTGCCGTGCAGAGGAGCTGAAGCAGCAGCAGCAGCGTGTGGCTGATCTTGAGGCGCAACTGGACGACGCACGCACAGATCTGGCCGTGGCCGAAGTCACATTCGAGAACCAGCTGGACGTGGTTCGACGGAAACACGCCGAGGAGATGGCGTCCATCCAACACCTGGAGAAAGGTACCGCGCTGGCCCCCGTTCCCTGGCCGAGGGCATCCACAGCAAGACTGAGCGATTGGCTCAGTATCCAGTAATTCATCGAGAGAGAGACAGGGCTAGGTATGTGCTGATATGTAATCCTGGGTGTTGCGAGGGAAATTTTGGGATAATCGTATATGGAGAGGACATCTCTCCTTAAACTTGCGACATCAGAATCCGAGCTTACACTTTTCAGTGCACCATGCTCACCTTATCACAAGGAAGTTTATCGTAAAACAACACAATTCATCCTGAAAATGGTAAAAATGAAACCATGGTTTTCCGGGGAGGACATTGTTCGGGATAAAAAATCCATGAGTTGCCTACTTTTCCAACTCTGGTGGGGGACCCATAAGCATTTGAGCTAATATTCGGGTCTTCTTGTTTTCTTTTTGTCCACAGTACGATATATTATTGTCTTATGCAAATCGTCCCTACAAATAATAACTTTTTATCTTTTAATGTCGACACCTGTTTCGGATACAGTAGCCTACCATATTTGACTGCACACACTATTACAGGTTCGATGTATGTTTAGGCTTGATATGGCAAGCTGTACAAGAATCAGGGCAGCCAGCTTAGGAATTCCCCATCCTTTTCAACCGTTCTTTCTCGTTGCAAATTGGCCACCACCACGTAGGAGAAGTAGGCCCGAAGCACCTCGGCTAAGTGGGAAGTTATTAGCACCAAAGTGAACTTATTCCGCACCATCGTAAAAAGTAACAGCAGCATGCTTCGTGATAGAAGTGAAAGAAAAATTATGCAGAAGTGTGACATGGCGAGTAACATTGGTATACACTTTGTGGTGCAAAATGGTGTGCGTAACCGATGCGCCCTAAACCACCAATGTACCACCGACACAAAGGCAGTGTGTCGTGAAATGTGAAGTAAGCTGAATACACTACGAGTGCAACATGGTCCAGGGGTATTTCATATTTATGTAAAGTAAGTTCAGTACACTACAAGTGCAACATCGACCCGGACATTGCATATTATTTCCGCATACATGAGACGTGCGACATTTACCAACGGTTCATGTGTTACGTTGACTCGAAAGTTGTGCTCTCTGTGTCCAATTCTGAATTGTGCCAAGCTAAACTGAGTGAGTGACGCTGGCAAGGCATTGTTGCCGTTCAAGATGCCACCAGATGTCTTGCGCCGTAGTTTGTTTACTCCCGCGGGTATGAACGATGTGCCGTTTGTCTGATGTCTATCTGATTCTGGGATGTTTTTAACAGATATCGCGCATTGGAGTGTGTTTACTTCCGCGGGTATCAAAGATGATCCGTTTGCCTGTTTTTATATCTGAGACATCTTCAGCAGATGTCGCGCACTGGAATTTGTTTGCTCTCGCAGGTATCAGCGATGTTCAGTTTGTCTGGTGTTTATCAGCGTGAGATGTCTTCAACAGATGTGCATTGGAGTTTGTTTACTCTCGCGGGCATTAGTGATGACCCACTTGTCTGGCATTTATCTTTGTCTGAGATGTCCCGCACTGGAGTTCGTTCACTCCATCAGGTATCAGCGATGTTACGTTCGACTGGTGTGATTTGTTTCTGCTATTTCCAATTTGTCTATTGGCTATCCTTTGACTAAAACTCGATTGGAAGAAGTTAATGGAGAAAAACGATTTGATTGATTCCCCATAATTTTAACTTCTTGACAACTAGTGCGATGCTCTCAGTTTTCCTCATTCTCAAAGATCCTTTACCCAGTAGCCTTTATTGATGTATGGCCTTTATTGATTGTTAGATAATGGCGATGATGTCCGTAGCGTACCTGATGCCTTTGCTTGTGGGCGGTGCTGCTGCCGAAGATCTTAGGTGCTTTTAAATAACCAAAACTCACTCATAACCTAGACTAGAAATAGCAAAAGTGGTACTTTCTGAGGTCAAAAATAAAGAAGGTGATGCCAAAATAGTTGTCCTTAAGTGTGCACACTACTCAAGTGTCGGAATCTCAGGACATCTGGTGGACAGTCAGGTGAGATATCAGTCTGAGTGGGTGTCACCTCTGGTCAGTGTTGGATTTTTACTTCTCGGTCTTGGATTCGGAGTGTATAATTTTTTGGCTTGCGAAAGTATGGAGTGTATAATCTTGAGAAGCACTATGTTATGGGGTGTATAATTTCCCAGTTTGCCAAATTATGGGGTGTGTTGAAGCACCAAGTAACGGAGTATATCCATTTTATATATAACTAAGTGTATAAATTTTGAAAAATGCAGCGATGTCTCCTGGAATGAAGAATAAAAACCCAGGGGCCTCGGTAGCTTAGATGGTGGAGCGTGGGACTCGAATCTCGCGGCCGGCGGCATTTGCAGAGTCCACCCACGACCAATCGGTGTGATATAGGGTGGCGGCGCTATGCAACCTTGCGGTTGAATGCGTCGTAAAATAACCCGATAATTCTTCTTCCTCAAGAATAAAACGCCTTTAAGTCATTTGTTAGGTTCTTATCCTAGTGTCTCACAGACAACCAGATGGGGTCCACCACACATCGTCGTCTGAAGTCATCCACGTTACGTGAATGACTTATAAGACAACTTTCTGAGCAATGGTAGAGAAAATGATCACAAAAGTATACTTAATCGATGTCAACCAAGTTTATATACCTGCCACTCATAGCATAGGTACCAACACCGCACAACTAATACAAATTCACAACATACCTCGAGAGCAGGACGTTCGTGCACCGCTGAGTCTAAAATGGGAGGGTCTAAAATGTTACTTCAGGATATGGGTTTCGGAATATATAATGGTTCAAGGAAAGTTATACTAAAACAATCAGTCTAAAATATTTTATTCTCTCCACGATTAATTTTTTTTTCCAAATGAGAAAGCTGAAAAAAAATATCGAAGTCAATCCTTATTAATATTAAATGTATTTCAATGCACTTTTTAGTTCATGTCTGGAATGTTTAGTAGAAGCAAGGAATGCCTTGGAAGGATGAAAAGCGACTAGACGGGCGGGCAAATTGCTGCTGTAAAACAGACTATCGTCACGGACGAGCGGAAATTAGCGTCTCATTTCGCGCCATGATTGCTATGAAATACCAAAAAATGAAAATAAGTTAGAGAAAACTGCGAAGAGAATTACAGGGAACATTTTTCTCAATTAATAATAATCAGGACTGTGGGAAGAAATTAATCATTGGATCAGAATGAGGCTTATAAGAGTGTAGAGAATTAGGTCAGCACACGTAAATCTGAATTTGTCCGGAGTGGGGAAACCTCGCGGTCGGAGTGGCATGAATGCAACTATTCCCGCTTGTTGATGAAATTCGGAAATAATATAAGTCATGAAATCGAAAGAAGGTGAAATTTCTGGTTCTATGGGTCTTCATTTTGGAGCAGTGTTAGCAGGTTTTAGGAACGTTTTGGTACCATGCAGGCAATTTTCATGGTGAAAATCCTTCCGATATCTTTTATGTATATCGCTCCTGACTGCTTAATAATATAAATATGAACGGTTTTATCCATCCTAATTGATGCAGAACATATCATTCTCCAAGGAACCAAGAAGAAATGCGTTATCCATGGCTTTTCGTGGCAATGGTTCAAATAGCTCCGGCCGGAGTGGGAGATGGAGAGCGGTGAACTCATTGAATCCAAGAACGCCGTCGGGCTGGTGAAGGCGAATTCCTATATTTGGTTAGCGGAGCGTAGTGTTTTTTTTTATTCAACGAAGGATTTTATTTAAAGCTCTGCGCTGCTATCCGGATGGAATTGACTGCGTGTTTGGCTCGAGGTATGAGAGGTTGTATTATCTGACTATGTAGGTACCTATCTACTTACCTTTATCAAATATCTTCGCGGTAATTCGAGTTATTGATTTGGATAAACCAAAGCTGTAAGCCTGTGTTGTGTGACGGGATATCTTCAGATAATACAAGGAGCAGAACATGATAATATTAATTCCTGCGATGTTTTGACGACAAGCGTAGAAATGAACAAAACTGATTGCTTTGCTTTTGTCTGGAAAATCTTGTTTTCACTTACCACATTTTGAAGCGTGAATGTTTTTCTTTAAAAATGGGGGCTGGGCCTCTTCAGTGCACATTGACTGCAGATATTAAAGATATGCATGCATTGAAGCATTATTTGTGCAATCATGAAATGTTCAGGAATTATTAGGTGCATCCTGTCCCCATTCTCCATTGAATACTATTATACTTTTAACATTTCTGGCCTGTGACTTTCTGAATGGACAAATTTGCAGTTTAAGGTGATTTGATTTCTTGAAATTTATTTTTCGTGCAATTATTATGAATGTGTTCATAAGGTAGGTACTTACATGATGTGACGGCACATTTTTTGGCAAGTGCAGTTGGGTAGCAAAATGACAAAGGGGCTCGGGTTTGGTTGGGAAATATACCATGAAATGTTAAAAATGAAGAAAAAGCTGCAGCCTAACTGGATGCAAGAAAGCCTTTTTTTAATACAAATTTTATAAGCAATTTTTTTTCCTTTAACAACTTAAAAGTAAATGGCCTATTCTAACCAAAGAGCCTATGCTAGCCCGAGTGTTTTTTAAAATTCAAAAACTTTTTTTTCTAATCCTGAATGATTCCGAAAGGAATTTGATAAATGGATAACTTACAAAAAAAATAATCTAGCATAACTTAGCCAAACCTAATACCTTTGTATGCTTCATGGAGGCAAAATGTGTGTAAAACATGTGTGGAAAAGTAATAGCGCCCATGACAATTCCTATGATGTAGCAAAACATGGCTCATCCACCAGTATTTGGGAGATTTGGGGGAAGTGCTACACTTTGTGGCTTACCAGTTGTGTGGATGCCACTCTAGCTCTTGGTGTTCATCCATACATTCTTCTGGACACATCTGGACTCTGTTCTGAGATTTGTCCACAAATGGAGAACATACACATGAATGCATTGGTGGCTGTTTATTAATTCACCTGCACCTCACCAGAAATCGCACATGCACAAATGGAATGTTATGGAATGATATGGAAGATGGAATGTTGTGAAATATGGAATGTTCAGTGGCATTAAGATCATATTCAGACTGCAGTGATCCATATTTTGCCATCCATTGACATATGTTGTACTTGTGCATGCTAGCAAACTGATATCCTTCCAATCTGGCTGGCATCTCATTTTCGCCTCCACTCCTGCCTCCTCTTGGAATGTGCCTACAGATGACCCGAAATAACAAATGTGTATTATCCTCAATTATACTGGAAACTTCATGTGGTAGGGGACCCAGTATGACTGAATCTTCCTCTCCACCCAAGTTATCACTATTGTATAATGACATCTAGCTGTCTTGCTAGTTAGGTATGTCTTCCTCCAGCAATGCAAGGAGTGTATTTTTTTCGGAGTGTATAATTCTTTGGATTGCAAAAGTTCCAAAAAAGGGCCACTTTTCCAACGCTGCCTCTGGTGGAGAGTCGGGTGAGATATCAGTCTGATGGGTGTCACCTCTGGTGGACAGTCGGGCGAGATATGTCCGATGGGTGTCACCTCTGGTGGACAGTCGGGTGAGATATCAGTATGATGGGTGTCACCTCTGGTGGACAGTCGGGCGAGATATGTCCGATGGGTGTCACCTCTGGTGGACAGTCGGGTGAGATATCAATCTGATGGGTGTCACCTCTGGTGGACAGTCGGGTGAGATATCAGTATGATGGGTGCCACCTTTGGCGGACAATCGGGTGAGTTATCAGTCTGATGGGTGTCACCTCTGGCGGACAGTCAGCGGAGGCATCAATCTGATGTGCTTCAATCCCGGTGCGGTGCAAGAGGCTGTGGGTATTGCTCCTGGTGTGCTGATCTATGGTTGTGGGTATTACTCCTGGTGTGTTGATCTATGGCTGTGGGTATTGCCCCTGGTGTGCTGATCTATGGTTGTGGGTATTACCCGGTGTGTTGATCTATGGCTGTGGGTATTGCCCCTGGTGTGTTGATCTATGGTTGTGGGTATTACTCCTGGTGTATTGGTCTATGGTTGTGGGCATTACTCCTGGTGTGTTGATCTATGGTTGTGGGTATTACTCCTCGTGTGTTGATCTATGGCTGTGGGTATTACTCCTGGTGTGTTGATCTATGGCTGTCAGTATGTGGCCGTGATCTATGGGCATCTCGCATGACGTCATCGGCGGGGCTCAATCGCTGGCCTCTCATATAACGTCACACCCACAGCTGTGAATCCGTCAGCTGGCTGATTTACAGTTGGTTGGTGAGCGCCATTGAGCTGGCCTCAAACGTGTCTGACCAAAATGGTGCTCCCACCAGGCAGCCTGTCCGACCTGAGCCGGCCTCCAATGTAACGGACCAAAATGGTGCTGCCACTGGGGAGCCTGACACACCGTGACAGTCTGTCCGACCTGAGCGGACGCTTATGAACCGGACCAGAGCAGTACTATCACTGGGCAGCCTGACACCTTGACGGCCTGTCCGGTCTGAGCGGACGCTTATGGACCGGACCAGAGCAGTACTATCACTGGGCAGCCTGACACCTTGACGGCCTGTCCGGTCTGAGCGGACGCTTATGGACCGGACCAGAGCAGTACTATCACTGGGCAGCCTGACACACCGACAGCCTTACACCCAGTGTTGGATTTTCGCTTCTCGGTCTTGGATTCGGAGTGTATAATTTTTTGGCTTGCCAAAGTATGGAATGTATAATCTTGAGAAGCACTATGTAATGGAGTGTATAATTTTCCAGTTTGCCAAATTATGGGGTGTATATTGAAGCACCAAGTAATGGAGTATATACATTTCATAAATAGCGAAGTGTATACATTTTGGAAAACAATGCAGTAATGTTTCCTGGAATGAAGAATAAAAACCCGGGGGCCTCGGTAGCTTAGATGGTGGAGCGTATGTCTCGAATCTCGCGGCCGGCGGCATTTGCAGAGTCCACCCACGACTAATCGGTGTGAGAGGTTGGCGACGCTATGCAACCTTGCGGTTGAATGCGTCGTAAAATAACCCGAGATTCTTCTTGTAGAATAAAAGGCCTTCAAATCATTTGTTCGGTTCCTATCCTAGTGTCTCACAGACAACCGGATGGGGTCCACCACACATCGTCTGAAGTCATCCACGTTACGTGAATGACTTATAAGGCAACTTCCTGAGCAATGGCAGAAAAAATAATCACAAAAGTATGCTTAATCGATGTCAACCAAGTTTATATATCCATACCTGTCACACCTGACATGCCCACACCGCACAACTAACATATATCCACAACACACCTCAAGAGCAGGACGTTCGCGCACCGACTGATATATGGGAGGGTCTAAAATGTTACTTCGGGATATTGGTTTTGGAATATATAATGGTTTAAGGAAAGTTATACTAAAACAATCCGTCTAAAATATTGTATTATCACGACCATGAAGTTTTTTTTAATGAGAAATCTGGGAAAATTTTGTCAAGTCAATTCTTATTAATATTAATTGAATTTCGGTGCACTTTTTAGTTCATGTCTGGAATGTTTAGTTGAAGCAAGGGATGACTTGGAAGGATGAAAAGTGACTAGACGAGCGGGCAACTTGCCGCTGTAAATCCGACTATCGTCACGGACGAGCGGAAATTAGCGTCCCATTTCCCACAATTATTGCTATGAAATACCAAAAAATTCAAATAAGTTAGAGGAAACTGCCAAGAGAATTACAGGATACTTTTTTTCTCAATTAATAATAATCAGGATTATGGGAAGAAATTAATCATTGGATCAGAATGAGGCTTATAAGATTGTAGAAGATTAGATCAACACACGTAAATCTGAATTTGCCCCGAGTGAGGAAACCTCGCGGTCGGAGTGGCATGAACACAACTATTCCCGCTTGTTGATGAAATTCGGAAACAATATAAGTCATGAAATCGAAAGAAGGTGAAATTTCCGGTTCTATGGAGCTTCATTTTGGAGCAAAGTGTTAGCATGGTTTGAGAACGTCTTGGTACCATTCAGACAATTTTCTTGGGGAAAATCCTTCCGATATCCTTTGTGTATCGCTCCTGACTGCTTAAGAGTATAAATATGATCGGTTTTATGCATCCCATTTGATGCAGAATATATCATTCTCCAAGGAAGCAAAAAGAAATGCATAATCCATGGCTTCGTGGCAATGGTTTAAATAGCTCTGGCCGGAGTGGGAACTGGAGAACGGTGGGTCCATTGAATCCAAGAACGGACCTTCGTACGCGGTCGGGCTGGTAAAGGTGAATTCCTTTATTTGGTTAGCAGAGTGTAGTTATTTTTTCCATTGAAGGAAGGATTTTCTTTAAAGCTCTTCGCTGCTATCCGGATGGAATTGACTGGGTGTTTGGCTCGAGGTATAAGAGTTGGTATTACCTGACTAGGTAGGTACCTACCTACTTACCTATATCAGATATTTTCACGGTTATTCGAACTATTGATTTGGATAAGCCAAAGCTTTAAGCTTATGTTGTGTGACGGGATATCTTCAGATAATACAAGGAGCAGGACATGATTATATTAATTGCTGCGATGTTTTGCCGACAAGCGTAGTGATGAACAAAACTGATTGTTTTCCTTTTGTCTGGAAAATCCTGTTTTCACTTACCACATTTTGAAGCGTGAATGTTTTTCTTTCAAAACGGGGGCTGGGCCTCTTCAGTGCACATTGACTTTGCAGATATTATAGATATGCATGCATTCAAGCATTATTCGTGCTTTCATGAAATGTTCAGGGAATTGTTAGGTGCATCCTGTCCCAATTCTCCATTGAATACCATTATACTTTTAACTTCTCTAGTCTCTGACTTTCGGAATGGATAAATTTCCAGTTTAAGGTGATTTGATTTCTTGAATTTTTGTATGCAATGATTATGAATGTGTTCATAATGTAGGTACCTATATGATTGACCACACTTTTTTTGGCAAGTGCAGTTGGGTAGCAAAATGACACAGAAAGTGGTTCGGATTTGGTTCGGAAATATACCATGAAATGTCATGCTTAAAATGAAGAAAAAAGTTGCAGCCAAACTGGATACAAGCAAGCCTTTTTAATGGAAATTTTCTAAGGAATTTTTCCTTTAAAAAATATAACTAAATGGCATATTCCAACCAAACAGTCTATGCTAGCCTGAGTGGTTTTTTAATATAAAAAACAACTATTTTTATAATCCCGAATGATCCCCAAACGAATTTGATAAATGGCTAACTTACAAAAAAAAACTAATCTAGCATAACTTAGCCAAACCTCATACCTTTGTATGCTTCATGGATGTAAAATGAGTGTAAAACTTGTGTGGAAAAGTAATAATGCCCATGAAAACTCCTATGCCATGGCAAAACATGGCTCATATCCACCAGTATTTTTGGAGATTTGGGGGAAGTGCTACCCTTTGTGGCTTACCAGTTGTGTGGATGCCACTCTAGCTCTTGGTGTTCAGCCATACATTCTTATGGACACATCTGGACTCTGTCCTGAGGTTTTTCCATAAATGGAGAACATACACATGAAGGCATTGGTGGCTGTTTAGTAATTCACCTGCACTTCACCAATCACACATGCACAAATGGAATGTTATGTAATGATATGGAAGATGGAATGTTATGAAATATGGAATGGTCAGTGGCATTAAGATCATATTCAGACTGCAGTGATCCATATTTTGTTATCTGTTGACATCTGTTGTACTTGTGCATGCTAGCAAGCTGATATTCTTCCAATCTGGCTGGCATCTCATTTTTGGCTCTACTCTTGCCTCCTCTTGGAATGTGCCTGCAGATGACCTGAAATAACAAACGTGCATTATCCTCAATTATACTGGATGTGGTATGTGGTGTATGTGGTAGTGGACCCAGTATGACTGAATTTTCCTCTCCATCCAAGTTCACTATTGTATAATGACATCTAGCTGTCTTGCTAGTTAAGCATGTCTTCATCCAGCAATGCAAGGAGTGTATTTTTTTATAGAGTGCATAATTCTTTGGATGGCAAAAGTTCCAAAAAAAAAAAACTTTTCCAACGCTGCTTACACCTATAGTCTATTATGGTCTTTGTCGCCGTGGTGGGATGGATGCCGGCTGGGTGATGGGTGGCCATTCCACCCTGTTAATGTCACGCGTGCTGGTGTATCGGCGGGCGACGGTGAGTGCCAGGTGGTGGAGCCGTCTGCTCGGTGACGACTTCAGTCGATGGGCTGGTAGCACTGCGGTCCCCATCTGCCGTGCGGTGAGCGACGTGACGTGCCTTTGGCGGTACAGGTACGCCTCAACCGACGTACACTCTGGTATTGCTCACTAGCACTTGCAACTTTTAGCATTAATCGTGCGGGCGTTGTGTGGAAAGAAATGAAACCAAGGTGATGTCCTTTGATCGTGCCCTGCATGCACCTAAGTGAGGTGCTCTTACCCCGCCCCTGAGCTGCGTGATAGTGCCTACGCTCCTGCCTGCTGCAGCAGTGAAACTCTGCCGGTATCCGATTTGTTCCCCACCATCGTTTGCATTGATCCCAACCTGGGCCAAGGCCGTATACTTCAATAACACGGTCACGCACTGCCAGTAAATTGTGCGTATTGGTTGTATGGACGAGGTCCACCAGCAGTTGGGACTGCCAGGGTGAGAAAATGCTGCTGCTGTAAGACGCCGTAACTGGCCTGGGTGAGAAGGGTTGTAGCTCTGACGGGATGAGAAGACTCTATGGCTATGAGAGAGTGAGAAGTCGCCGTAGCTGGCCTGGATTAGAGGGGCTGTAGCTTGTCAGGGTGAGCAGGGTTGTTGCTCTGATAGGGTGAGAAGACATTATAGTTGAGGCAGGGTGAGAAGACGTTGTGACTGGCAGGTGAAAAGGATTGTAGTTTGCCGGGGTGAGAAGGCTGTAGCTTTAACGGCATGAAACTACGCTATGGCTGTGACAGAGTGAGAAGACGCTATGGCTGTGGGAAAGGGGTTTTTTGTGGGGGGGGGGGGAGGGCTGTAGCTGTGCCAGGTAAAAGGGATGCGCTGTATGACCAACGCAGTCGATGCGCCTGTAAGCTCAAATAATCGATCGACCAAAATGGCTGTAGCTTTTCAGGGTAGGAAGGCCTGTGCGGGTGGGGAGGGCTGTTGCTGGTCAAGATGGGAAGGGCTGTAGCTGATCAGGGTGGGAAGGGCTGTACCTGGCCAGGGTAGGAAGTGCTTTAGCTGGCCGCGGTGAGGATGCCTGTAGCTGTGTGTCAAGGTGAGAAGGGCTGTAGCTGGTCAGGATGGGAATGCATGTAGCTGTGTCAGGATGAGAATGCCTGTAGCTGTGTCAGGGTGAGAATGCCTGTAGCTGTGTCAGGGTGGGAAAGCGCCTTGGCTCTGCGTCAGTGTGAGCAAACACATGCTGTGACAGCTGGATGAGAAAACGAGTCTTAGTGAGGGTGGAAAGGGCTGCAGCAGTTTGTCGGGATGAGAAGATGTTACGACTATGGCGGGGTGAGAAAACGCTGTAGTTGTATCAGGGTCAGTGATGGTGTGTCATGGGCTGTGAAATTTTGGTGCATTGCCGAATTGTCGGAATATGTTTGACTTATGTCTGCAGTTCCTGTGGTTGCTCGAAAATCGGACTACATGCAGTGTGTTTCCTGGAGCTGCTAATTTGGCACACTTGCGGTCGGCCCATAGTTCCACGCTGTGCTATGATGCCCTATCCCGTGTCTGCGGCGTGGAAGCCCATCAGCCCACCTCTCGCCCCTGCTCATCTAGTTCCCCTATACTGTCGTACGATGCTACTTCTGATGTGACACTCCGTTTCTAATTAGTTATTTAATGTCTATATTTAAGTCGCAGCTCAAAACGAAGAATGTATGCACTCATAATTCTTGGGTTGGTGGCCCTACATTCACCATTTTTAGGTCCTGAAGTATGCATCATTGCCTAGCTGTTCTTTGTACCGTTTTCCATCATTGATCACTTTATCCTTTGAGGCTCGTGACGGAATGGTTTAAGGTTACTTTGAAGTTACTTTCCTGTTGTACTTGTCCAGGGTTGTCGAATTTGTAAGCATATACGACTGTCAAATCCGTTTTGAAGGTATGATCAGATCTTCATTCATTGTAGAATTGTAAGTGCATGCCATATTTAATGAACTCGTGTTGCTGTTTGCATTGTCTTTTGAAAAAGCGTTACAATGCGCGTGTGGGTGTAAATGAATTGAGTTAACCACATAGCACTAGACGGATTTTTTCTCATCATCCGAAAGGGACGGAGTAGCTGACACTGCCTAGCGGCTTTGCTGCGCTTGCCGCCAAACGACTCTCGGTGGCACTCCGACGTCCGCAGGACTGATGGTGCATCCTTTACACATCGTATAATGCACAGAAATGTGATCAGGTCATGGCAGGTACCGAGCTATGGCCTCATAGGGGTGAAGCTCGGTGTATGAATGTAAACATGGTCAGTTTTGCGTATTTTACTCTGGTTAGCATACCAGGCTGAATGGTGTCTCATACTTTTCAATGTTGTCTGGCCATGCCGCTTCACTGGTGACGTTCGTAAGGTCAGTGAGTATATTGACCTACATATAACCTGAGGGTAATGTTCATTAAATCAATATGATGGATGATATAATGTTATGCAATGCTGCATGCTATTTCAGAACATTTACACTGCCTGGACCAGAATTTATGGAGTTTTTAACCTTGGAAACTCGAACGCCGTCACTTCGGACATTATGGGCGCTAAATGACATCGTAGTCGGCCCGCTCTTAAGCCCAAATAATCACTTCTGACATATAAGCCATTGCATGTCACTCTTGATATAAGTGGTGAGGGTGATCGGCCTGGCCTGGTTCGTCAATCATGCATCTGCGAGATTGAATGGGACGTGATAGATCTACCCGAGGCTCAGCTACATTCCGGTGCTGATGTGTCACGGCTGCGTTTCTTTAGATCCGAACGGTCCTGTTGAGGTTGGTTATGCCAGATTGTTCGAGGCAATGGTAGTTACTTTACCTGCCCTGGAAGATCGCTGGTTGAAGGAAAGTATACAAATCTGATGCCATTTGGTTTTTATCATGGCATGTATCGCATTGGCTTTGGACCCTTGATCATGTCTCAATAAGCGGCGATATGGCAATAGGAGTGTCAATGCCACCACATTCCAATGAGAAGCGTAACGAAATACGTTCTATAGGCGAGGACTGGCGGTGATACTTCTCTCTCCAAAGCTATGTACAAAGGTCTCTTCATATAGTTTGTATGCTAGGGCTAGTTTATCCTAGAGGGCTATGTATGGAAGATTGTGTAGATGTAGTAGTATAGCTGTTGTTGCATCTTGAAGCAGTACAGTAACAATGCAGTGGGGATCGCGTAATGATGGATAATGGATGGCACTTCAGAGCTATTATTGCACTTTGGGGTGGTAGTAAAAGTAATAATAATGCAAGGGGCCGTGAAAACAGTCTGTCTTCGGCACTATTTGACATCAAGGGTTGGTTGGTTGGTTATCGGAGTTTAGGGGCGCATCGACTACATCGGTCATGCAGCGCCCATTTGACATCAAGGGTGGTGAAGTCAACATGGTCCACCTAAGCGTGTATTCATGGATTCCAACTTCATATATAAATTGTTTGCGAAGGCTTCTGCATTCTATGAGGTACATGGAGGTGCCACTACTGCTGCATTTTTTTCAATGTTGCGATGCACGTTTGAGTGCGTGAAGTCTATTAGGAACCGTGAATATGTTTGGAAATGTTCTATTTTTAAGCAATGGCCAGTGTGCTTTGAAGGAAGGTGAAGCCTGTTTGGAAAAGGGTTAATGTGTTCCACAACTTTTCAAGGGCACTCCACTTCCAGGGAATATAGCCATAGGGAACCACAGGAATGCTGATTTTGGAAGAAAAAAGAACGTGGAAATGGGAATGGACAATTTTGATATATATATATTAATATACATTAATATTCGCCAAAGCGAAATGATACAAAGACCAATCAAAGCACCAGTTGAACTCACTTGAAACTGAATGCCAAACTCCGTGTTACTGTAGATTGTACGTATATTGAGGAGGCGACGGTGGCAATTTCCACTTCTAGTGGATGGGGGTCATGACCATTCTTTCAGGTTAGTGATTAGGTTTATGGTTGTACACGTATAAAAGATAAAAAGAAGTACATGTATAAAAAAGTATCGCTACTGGATAGCATTCTTTCTTTCAGGTTAGTGATTAGGTTTATGGCTGTACACTAGACCGGTTCACATTTCAACTTTTTTCGAAGATAGCTTCATCTCGCATATTTTCCCATTGTTTGGTTCATTTTAAGTCCATTGGTGTTGGTTTTAGCAGGATCGATCAATATCTTAGGGTGCCGCATCGACCCCAAAGTTTGGGTGTTCGGACTTCCAACTTGCCGTTTTTGCCCGCAAGTCTAGCGGTTTTCTACTCTGGTATCTCATCGTCAGGCAACATTCTGCAGACTTACCTACCAGCGCATCCAGTAGCTTTCTACCTCGACATGTCTCCAGTGCATCGTTATTTGCAGCCCAAAGAGCGCGTTTTCTAGCGAGGAACTGGATATGGGTCAGTGACGGTATAGATGCCCGTCACCCTGATCTTCCTTGCACCAGATTTTTGCCCAGTCGCATACGCCCTGCGAAATGACGCTCTCAAGTCGGTAAGTAGATAACTCACACTCAGATCAGGTGTTTACTGTACCCTGGCAGTGATTGAGTGATTTCCGGCATAATAACACTCGATAAGAGCCTTAACAAATTTTAACCCAGATAATAAAATAGTCGCAGCCACTCGAACCATCTCGATACAACTGCAAAATCAGCCGTCGCGTTTCCGAGCTTTCGTTTATTTATGGTGACTGGTAGGATCGTCAATGACTGAACACTGGATATGACTGTGACTGAACACTGAACACCTTGAGCATCAATGAGCGCTCGACAATAGGCGAAACAATTGCAGGCGAATTTAAACGAACATGAAAGTAGATAACAAATAACTTATCACATCGTGTTAACAAATCACATCGAAATAACAAATCACATCGAGCGGTGGGTCAAGCCCCAGTGTTGCTGTCATGCAGAGACGAGACCTATTGCTTTTCACGTTCATGGCAGCTTTGCTACTTCGGTAATCTCGCTCTGTGGCTCTCAACAGCTTGCAAGAACCACTGGAACTGGGACTCGTCGCCGACCATTCCAGCGAACTCCTTCAGCATGCTGATCCCCCGCTCGGCTAGATCATTTGTGACTTTGATCTCACGGACAAAGTTCTCGAATTTCACGTAGTCGTCGTCCTCGCACCACTGCTGTGGCGGCCGCTTCAGCCAGGCGTGCGTGGACCGACCGATCAACTAAAAAAGGAGTCATGAGGTCTCGTCAACGAGATCCGACAGTCGCGTGCTCGCATCCAGGCATACTACGGGTACGTCCTCCTCAAGCCGCCGACCACGGAGACGCGGCGTCGCCCGCATTCTCGCGTACATCTGTAATGAAGTTTTGCTCCCCCAGAGCTTTTTCAGACCTTTCCCACTTTGTCTGACGTAAACTATTAGGCATGTGAATAGACTATGGGCCTCGACGTTCGCGATTTTCTGAACCAGGTTATAATTTCAATAACTCCCAGTCTCAGAGTCCCCATCTCAGATCTCTGATTCAAACATGTATGCATCCAAGTCTTCATACAAACCCAGCCTGACACCATCTCAATCTCTTGTTAACGTTCACACACAATCTTCAAGTTGTACACAGATCGACTTTCAACATACTAACTCCCATCTCAAACGATTACATCTCAACAGTTATACAGCGGTTTCAGACAGTCAGTCTCAGACATACCTTCAATAGTGACCCCGGGCGGCCTCACTGCCTCACTGCCTCTTTCCTCACTGCCCGCAAATGTGCCTTACCAGCATAGATCTTGTCTTGCCCAATCATCCGAAACTGCCTAGGACCCTTCTGGTCTCCATAGAAGGCTTCATCTTCAGCTCTGGTCTGAGCGGTCAGCACGCGGTTCCTCCTGATATCCTCCAGAGCATCAGGAGCTCCAATGTCCCAGAGTTGGTCCAACTTCTCTACAAAAAGCCTTCTCTTGCCCTGTGGGTTTGATCGCCTTGTATTCTTCTCGAGTTTCCGCCACTCCGTGAAAAGTAACTCGAGCCTCCGCTGGCAGTTGTATGGCCGCATGGGCCTGATACGGGCCACTTAAAAAAAAGGGAGCATATTCTCCACTGTGATCCTGCATGCTTCACTTTTGCCCTCACACCTTCACTCTCTTTCACGTGAGATGCGCCCTAAAACCCAAATAACTAACTAACTAACTAACTCTCTTTCACGTGAAACAAGAACTATAGCACTTGCCTTACTGTGGGCAACTGAGACCCTGTGATTGATGGTCTTGGTTGGCCCACCAAGAACTTCTCAGTGTCCTTTCTGAGTCTCATGGATTTGTCTTTTTCAGCGCCTGGAGGAGGCTCTGCGCTGACCAGTTTCTTCCCACTCCTTGCGCTGATTGGCTCCATGACAGGCAATTCCTTTGGTGTCTCTAACACCAAAGGAATTGTCTGTTAATTACATTATGCTGGGGAGGGGGACCTCATAATGAACAACGTCACCCATATGATCCAGTGTTAAGAATGCATAGGTAGCATTTGGAAGGTGGGAAGGGAAGGGGAGCGGTGAAAGCCAATGCGGTGTAAGGTAATTTTATGGACATACCCAAATGTTATAAACAAATCTTTCAAGCTCATGAGTGGCTAGAAATTCACCTGTCAAAAATCGAGTAGGTTAGTTATTAATGGAAAACGAGCATCAGTCCCTGTTGTGTGAAGTTCCATCCAGCAACAGCCGTTCCTTTGGCTTGGCATTGACAGAGCACTTTTGAGGCTTTTATGTTTCAAGTGTTTCATAACTGGATTTTCAGTGAGCGTCCATCACCATAAAAACGTCGCAGGTTGACAAAAGCAGGGTAGGAAAGAGTTGACGAACATGGGATGGTATTTTGAAATACTGGCCCAGGTTCTCCAACATATGGCATATTTTGCAAAGCATCTTGTGATAATTTCCTTCGTGGGTCAGGAAAATCTTTTTGAGGGATGATTTTTTGAGCTAATTTTGGAGTCATCATTTTCAGGATGATGTGGCATCATGGCGATCTCATCTGTCCATTCCCACCCATTCAGCACTCTCCATCACCTCAAGCCTTACAAAAATGGTCAAAAAGTATCTAAGTACGGCCAACTCTGAAGACTTCTTTGGCCATACTAAGGACGGACTTCTTCATACCTCATAATTTGCACCACATGGTGACAGTGACGTCGCAAATTGGTAAGTCTGCAGAATGTTGCCTAATGATGAGATACAAAAGTGGAAAACCGCTGGATTTGCGACCAAAAAAAAGATCGATTTGGAAGTCCGAACATGCAAACTTTAGGGTCGACGCGGCACCCGAAGATATTGATCGATCCTGCTAAAACCAACATCAATGGACCTCAAATGAACCAAATAATGGGAAAAATTGCGAGATGAAGTTCGGACCACTCCCCACACCACGGACCACTCCCCCACGCCACGGACCGCTCCCCACACCACGGACCACTCCCCACACCACGGACCACTCCCCACACCACGGACCACTCCCCACACCACGGACCACTCCCCACACCACACACCACTCCCCCACACCACACACCACTCCCCCACACCACACACCACTCCCCCACATCACACACCACTCCACACACCACATACCACTTTCCGCCACGAACCACTCCCCCCACCCACAACCACCACACACACCACCGACCACTTCCCCACACCACGGACCACTCCCCACACCACGGACCACGCCACGGACCACTCCCCACACCACGGACCACTCCCCACACCACGGACCACTCACCACACCACGGACCACTCCCCACACCACGGACCACTCCCCCACGCCATGGATCACTCCCCCACGCCATGGATCACTCATCACACCACATACCACTCCCCACACCACGGACCACTCCCCCACACCACAGACCACTCCCCCACACCACGGACCACTCCCCCACACCACGGACCACTCCGCACACCGCGAATCACTGCCCACACCACTGCCCACACCACGGGCCACTCCCCACACCACGGACCACTCCCCACACCACGGACCACTGCCCACAACACGGACCACTGCCCACACCACGGTTCCTGAGTGTATGAAGGGAAAGCCAAGTAAGAAACTTGTGCTGCATACGATGAATTCGCACACTGTGGGACTTCGCGACACCCGTCTTGACAGCACTTAAATATAATAAATTGAATTCACGTTTTTTTTTTTTAATTTGCTGCTATAAGTGCACTACGACGGGACACGTCCTTTCTCGGGGGGGGGGTCTGAAATTAGCTAATGAGTAATGCTGGCGCTTTTGTTGTCTACTGACATTGCCTTTTACGTTGAAGAATAACCGTTAGCTTGCTGCCTAATATGACACGAAGATCTCTAATTTCTTGAACTGCCTGCAACTCTTCGTGATTTATGTGATATTCCGTTTCTCGCAATCGTGAATGATTTGGATTTTGTGGCACTTAATTTCAGACCCGGCATGCGGGCGATTGAGGTCTCCCTGCAACAGTAGTCTGTCGGCTGTGAATACGGTTTGACGGAATATTTTAACATCGTCTGCGGGTAAATGATATGTTGGCTTAATTTCTAAGTTTAGTTAGTTATTAGGGCTTTAGGGCGCATCGACTACATTGGTCATGCAGCGCCCATAACAATACAACTTATTTACACGTCGATATAGCGCACATGCAAGCTAACCAACCTTGCAGAATATTAGTCGACACAACGAATCGTACATGAAATAAAGCATGGCAACATTCAAAATTTTCAACGTGGCGCATATATTACGTAAAATGATATTTCAGCGAGGTAGTCGAATAGTCGCCCCGATTGAACAATATCCGAGTTGTTGCCTAAAACCTCACTGAGTGACAAAGTCTGAACACGCCCAAAGTGACGTTTACGCTCCTCCTCGTAGGCGGGGCAGGACAGCAGGACATGCCGCACAGATAAACGGGCGTGACATCTGGGGCAGCGTGGCACATCATCACCAGTAAGGAAGTAAGAGTGAGTGGCATATGTATGTCCAATTCGCAAGCGACATAGTGCCACCTCGTCTCGCCTAATCCTACGCGAGCACGAACTCCATTTACCGCTTAATTTCTAAGGAGAGGTGATTCATATATAGAGCATATATAAAGGAAGCCAGCAAGAATCGTTCCGGTACTCCAGATACGGCGGGTATCTATTCAGATGATTTGCCGTTCACAATGGTACGACAGGTACAAGTTGAATCATTTTGGGAGAAATTGCATACATTATTGAAATTTTTCATTTTATGGATGATGAGCTAATGGTCAACTCTTTGAAAGACTACCCAATAATCAGTACATATTGCGTCAGTTTGGTAGCCGTCTGATATGGTCTTCCATGCTGTGCTTAAATATACCGCGAGGTTACTTGCGCGCAGCCCACAGAGCCATACATCCGGACTGTTCCCGAAAGCACAGGCGTTATGTCCGAACAAGTTTCTCGTACACGACACGTACAAGCACCTTTCCAGAGAGAGGAAGCGGAGATACCGAACGATAATTTGACGGGCCGTTTTTTTAGCGGGTGCTACATAAACAAAATAGTCGATGCGCCCTAAAACCCTAATACCCTAATAACTAACAAACTAACTGACGGCCACATCACTCCATGGACCACTTCCTCACGCCACGGACCACCACTCTACGGACCACTTCCTCACGCCACGGACCACCACTCTACGGACCAATTCCTCAAACCATGGGCCACTTCTTCACGCCGCGAGTCACTTCCCCACGTCACGTACCGCTCCCCAGCATCACGGACGTTTGTGTCGTGGTGACGCATCCGGCCATCGATCTGCCAGCCATGACTGACGCGTCACGCCAGTGGCGGTGGCGCGCGGCGGCGCCGGCCGCAGTCGGAAGTGCGGTGATGCCGCTGCAGACGGGCTGTTGTCGCAGTGTCCGGTTTGCAGGCGGCTGTGTTGTAGTGCCGGTGGCCGCGGCGGAGCCAAGCTGGTGTGCCACTGTTGTCCGTTGGTGTTTGCTGCGGCTGAGCCCGGCGGTTATGCCGCTGCAGTGTTGTGGCGGCTGTGTGGCTGTGGTGCCGGCCGGGGAGCACTTGTTGCTGTGTTGACCGGTCCGTGGCGCGGCCGCCATTGGTCGGCCGACACGGGCGCGCATGCCGCGCCAGCTGTGCCAACTCAGCCCCGGCCGTCGGGCCCCGTAGCAGTTGGTCGATGTCGCTAGTCGCGTACCGGCAGTCGGTGCCCGGGCTCTGTTCTGGCCGCGCATGCTGTCACAGGTTTTTGCCGCGTGGTGCCCACTAAGCGCTTATTTTGAAACCGATTGACTTGATTCATTTCAAAGCAGCCGTCCTCTCTCAATCTTCGGATCACTGGTCACGATAATCCTTCGGAGTCATATGCTTTAATCCATGAAAGTCGGTGGATTTCAAGACTTGTGCGTGTGGCAGAAGTTTGCCTCCGCGTGCATCTGGTAAGTTGCTGTCATTCCCGGAAGCGGTGAAGTGACGCAGCGGCTAGGCATTGGGAGGAAGCATCAAAGCGACATCCCGAAAACGTCGAATGTATCCCTCTGCGAACAAAAAAGATTGCAGAGACCCGGCTGTATCGATGAAAAATCTTAGTTGCGTTGGCGGTATTTTTATTTGTAGATATCTATATATTTGTGTGTAGTTATAGACCTCTTCCAGCTGCGATAAATATGTCTTGTAAATATACTCGTAAAGCTAGTCATAGGTTTGTACGATGTCCGTGCGGTCCACGCAACCAGGAAATCTAGCAATGGGTGACACCATGGTCTCCGTTCATTGAAAGTTGTCGACATCTCGAGTGTGTGTACGTTTCGTCGGTTTGATATCTCTGATGGCGCACCAGGCGTTCTCCGTCGACACGTGCCGCATCTGACGCCTGCCCACCAGCAGTTCGTGTGCAAAGTTTCGTGTATCCCAGGTTTGTCTGATTCTGGATCACTCAATTTTAGGCAGGATACTCTCGGTCTTAAGTCATTAAAAAAGAGGGAAAGTCTTGGAAGTTGGCCTTGAACTGAGTGACGGGGTTCAAGTTCATTGAAGTGTAATTGTAAAATGTAAAATGTAGTCCATTGAAATGGAAGAGCTTGCGTGTGTTGCGCGGGTGAAATGTGTCCAGTCCCTCTTTCTATGTTTTCGATGGTTCGAAACCGGCGGTTATCGTGTAATCACTTGCTTTGCACACCAAATTCAGTTAAGACATACAGGGTTCCATAGCTTAAATATGTAGGATTTTATGTCCGAACCTTGTTAGGCTGCATATCGCTGGCCTGGTTCGCTCTTGTGAAACGGGGAAGACCAAGTGTACGTGTGAAGTACTTTTGTTGTATTGTTCCGTGAAAAATTATCTGGAGCTCCCTCAAAGTTGTAGTATAGCGAGCCAGGCAAAAATTGAGTGGCTCTACTCAATAAGCTGATATCAAATGGAAAGGTGCTGTGAAAATGAAAAGGTGGTCAGTTTTGGCGGAAGCACCCTACCAAATTTCGTGGGAGTTTGGCGCATGACTGGACGTTCTCGGACCTCTGTCGCAAGGCAATCCACTCGTGCGTCCATATCAGTCTAAATTAGCTGTCATTCGCCGAGGACAGCCTCATTAAGCCGCTTGGATTAATTTGGCTTCATATATCGTGAGACAAGGTAAGGTTGGGCGTGCTGATGATCTTCCAGGAATGTTCAATCTTGGGGTTGATTCAATTGATTACACTGACCTGCGTTTCAAAACTTTTTTTTCTTCAAAAGGTCTGAAGGTTCTCAGCTGTTCTAATACAAGTTTCGTGTGCTGAATCCGAAAATACTATCCATTTTTCTCGATTAGCACAAGTTTTCATACTACGTCAAAGAAAACAACTCACACACTGATGTATCAGTATGCATACTGCAGTATGATATATCAGTAGCGGAGAGAAGTGAGAATTGGGACGCGGGAGAAAAGGGACAAAGCATCTTTTAAAGTACAGGTCCAACGCTGCTTTTTATTATGTAATATTTTCTTATTAACAAGCGGCAGCCTCGGCACCGTTTGCCCCTCATATCTGCTGCAAGTCACGTGTGGAAGGCCTACGAGCCTGGAAGAACAAGACCCGGAAATCCATGCCGTTCGGCATTCCCATGGTGTGGCGGGAGGGAAATGATGATACCACCGACTGGTATTTTTGTATGACAGATCTGAAAGGAGTAAGTCGAAAGAAACAAACATGTAAAATATCCGGATGTGCCATCAGCCATCAAGCCAGTTCCTCATGGTTCAGATATCCCCATCCCTGAACCCGATGTCGACATCGAGTCATCTTCCGACTAGTGGGGATAAAATGAACGCAGACGCGTCTGGTGCATATGAACCGACCGAGAACGATCGGCCGATAACGTTGAATCAAGCTGAGCTCAATGACCTAACGAGGGACCTGAACTTGTCCAAGGAATCTGCTTAGCTGCTGGGTTCACGGCTCCGCGAGAAACGTTTGCTGGCGCCTGAAACGACATTCTTTTGGTATTGGAATCGCGAAAAAGAATTCAGAGAATACTTTACCTCCGACGACGAACATTCTCTGGTCTACTGCAACAACATCACGGGCCTAGTAGAAGCAATGGGTACAGAGTACAACCCGGCAGAATAGAGGCTGCTCATAGACTCCTCGAGTAGGAGCCTGAAGGCAGTTCTTCTGAACAACTGCAATAAGTTCGCGTCGATTCCTGTTTGACACTCCGTGCAACTGAAGGAAACGCATAACAGCATGGAACTTTTGTTGTCTGCTTTGAAGTACAAAGAGCATGGTTGGCTGATCTGTGGTGACCTCAAGGTAGTAGGTCTCGTCCTTGGGCTGCAGGGCGGCTACACGAAATATCCATGCTTTCTATGCCTCTGGGACAGTCGGGCTGACAAACAGCACTATGTACAACGCGACTGGTCATCCAGGCATGCACTTGAACCTGGCTCCCACAACGTGCAATCACACCCCCTGGTTGAACCACAGAAAATCCTACTTCCACCATTCCATGTCAAACTCGGTTTGATGAAAATTTTTGTGAAAGCACTGGATAAAGAAGGACTGGGATTTGCATTTTTAGGACAGAAATGTCCTCATGTGAGCAGAGAGAAGATGAAGGCTGGTGTATTCGACGGTCCTCAGATAAGGGAGCTCATGAAGGATTCTCGATTCGAAGAATATATGGAACAGTCTGAGCTCTGTGCATGGCTGGCCTTGAAGTCAATCATCACCAATTTCCTGGGTAATCACAGAATTGCGGAATACGTGAAGGTCGTCGATGAGTTGATGGACAGTTTTTAGCAACTTGGTGCTCGAATGTCTGTAAAAATGCACTTCCTTAGGTCCCATCTAGATTATTTCCAAGATAACTGGAGATTACAGTGAAGAGCAGGGAGACCGCTTCCACAAAGACATGTGGGTGATGGAAGAACGCTACCAAGGTCGGTGGGATGTGAACTTTCTGGCGGACTGTTGTTGGTGCCTGAAGAGGGATGTCCCATCTGCTCAACACAGTCGGAAGTCCCTGAAAAGGCCATTTATTCCGCAGTAGTGTATACTGTTTGGATGCGCTCTGAATACACTTATGGTCCATCTTTTTGGAGTTTAAACCTTTATTTATGATTCTGTCGGATTCACTAGTAAACCAGTCAGAGCAATGTTTTGGTTCATATGAGTGAAATAACATATTTTAAAAAATCGAGCTAATCGAGCAAAACGAATGCCATTTTCGGAATCAGCACGCAAAACTGACCTAAAAACAGCTGAGACACCCTTGACCTTATAAATCACGCAGACCAGTGTTAGTTCATGAGCCTTTAGGGTACAACTACTTCGAGCTGGTTCAAGAAGTGTCTCGTGCGGAAGCAATACGGGAATGCCTATTCGCGGGTGGTGTGGATAGTTATGGCCTGTAATCCAACATACTCAACGAAATGTTTTTTTAGACGTCCCACCGGTTACCGTGTTTTTAACCGCTATGCGTGAAGTTCCACACCTGCAAGGAGTAGACTGGTTACCATGGGAAAGGTCCGCTGACGGTGCCACTGTCTCGGTACCTTCAGAGCAGGCGAGTTCATTCCTGGAAGATCACGTGCTGCGCTACCAGACCGAGATACGACAGCTGCGTGGCCAGCTGCGTCAGCTGCAGCAACAGCAGCAGCCGGAGGAGGCCGGCTTCGGTCCGCACGTTCTCACAGCTGTCACCAAACAGCTGGCCAAGAAGATCACCCTGGGCGGGGCGGTGACGTCTACGGCGGGCGCATCTCCGCACGGCAGCCAGGAGAACCTGGACCAGAGCATGAAGCGGGTGCGCACACAATGTCACTACTTCTGCTGGTCGAGCAACATCACATGTTCACATAGCAGATGTTGCCCTCAATTTCTCCATGACCACACACGCTACCAGTTAAGTCGATCAGCTTATTGTTTGTTTAGGTCTTTGTTTTCCACTGAGGTCTCGTTAATAAATGCATATGTGCTTGTGTCTGTGTGTGCCCGTTGTTTCACATTCAACCGGAATTTTAACAGGCGCAGGAGGACACAGAGATGATAAGGTCACTGGTGATCCCGCTGGAGGAGGAGATCGCCGCTCTGAAGCAGAAGCTGCGTTCCACGGACGCGCAGCTGCAGGTGCAGCTGACTGCACGAGAGCAGCTGATCCGCGCCGACCAGGTGCTGATGCAGCTGCACACCGGCGGCCGGCTGGACGAGCTGGCCGAACAGCTCCGGCTGCAGCTGCCCTCCAAACAGCCCCCGCAGGAGCTGATACCGCACCTCTATCTCTACATCTCGCTGCTCGAGGCCCAGAAGCTGGGTATTACGGATGATCTCAGCTATGGCAAGTGAGTGCAGTTGACTAGTGCATTGTATTCCGGTAAAGACGCGTGTCTTTTTTTACGACAAGAAGAGTGCAGTGGAAATTACCCTTTCTGAGATTGTTAGGTATAAGTGTGGAACAGGTGTTCCGTGGCTTCGAAAGATCACATTGGGACTTTGAGCCTGACGTGAGAACAATTGATACGGCGCCTGCACGACGAGACGATAAATTGCGTGCTCCACGAGCTGCAGTATCATATGGCGCAGCGCAGCGTGGCCAGTGTGCAGTGATACATTATTCGCGAAATGGGGTGCAATATACCATTTAACGAACAATGAGTCGACATCCTTCCCAAAGAACTATCGACGTCGCATTTCTTGGTATGTGTTTGTGTTGTTTTCATGCTTGGTTTCTAACTGTAATCTATTTATCAATACCATACTTTGCTCACCATAACTGATACGGTGTCGTGATAACGAACATCTCGTAGCTCAATTCCAGGTCAAGGGATTCACTATCGTGTGTTATGTTACATGATGCCAGTTTATAGCATAGGGGTTTGTATCGTTATCGTTCATATCGGTATTACAAAATTAGGCACCTTTCAAAGCACCTTGCAAAACTGGAGCAGTTATATGCGCGCAATTGTCTGAAAACTGGGCTTGCATGACTTAACAAGATCTTAATTGACTTACTTCCATGGCGACTTCGACATCCTGCTGTCCTCGTCTCGGCATCTCGCACCTAACGGGAACTATGTTAACACTGGCATTGCGCAACATGTGGATCGCGAGGGATCGGGAGGGATCGGGAGGGAAATGAACTTGATACCCGCCACTGAGGCTTATCTTCATAGGTTAGTGGCCATGCCCAGATCCTAAGAGAACATTTCGATAATTAAACCCCGGTTTTGTATCGATAGTGCGTTACTGCGGCGCATATGTCTGCCGGTGCAATTTCTGATGCTTCGCTAGCGAAGGTAGGAGGCACAGGATCAAGTTTACTGCGTTGTTTCGTACTCATATTCTTAGTGGGGAAATACTTGCATTGAGCAGCGAATGAGACCCTGGCTAGAAACGGAGACGCGGACATTTAAGTGAGGAAAGGTGCAAGTGAGGGCGGTAGAGTGGTAGCCAATCTGTGCGAACCAAAGGTTTAAGCAATATTTCTTTTTTGCTGCTCCCTGAGAATTGAACCCGACCTCCACGCGGGTTTTTCCGCACCGCTCGAAAAGAAGTGCATGGCGATGGATGTACGCTCGTAGCGCACCTCTTCAGTCAGTCTCATTTGTTTCTCAGTTCTCGTTTCTCATCAGTTGGTAGAGAAAATTTGTTAATAGATGTGTTTTGTTGATATTTGTCAAAGACTACGCCTGAGAGCAGTGTTACTACGCGGCAACGATTCACGAGTGTTCAATGGCTGAAATCACACCATCAGAACCGTAGTTGCTAAGTGCTGAGCTAAATACGTGCTAAATGTATCAGCCACGTGCATGCTGACCGGCCGGGTTTTGTATTAGTACGGTGCGCCTGCTCCTTGTGTTCTCCGTTGGGTCTTGTGCTGCAACTGCCACCTGTTGGACCGATGTTTGCCGCTGAACGGGACATGACGTTGACGGATGCCAGATAACAATGTACTCGATCCCGACTCCCCATGTTGCGCGCTTCGGATTTGGACTGTTTACGATGCACATTCCAGCTTGGTACCGAACCGATATTGGGCCATTCTAATACCGCCAAGAGCATCGATATTCTTTCTCAGTCTTGAAGAATTGCAAGTTTGACGACCGCATTTTATGTTGATTGAAAATAGTTTGTATTTGGCCCCAATTAGGTCGACGTCACTAACGGAAATTCCGATGCGTTCCAGAATACGATTAAAAAATGTACCATACGATGTGGTAGCATATGCGGATGGAGTATTCATCGATGAGCTGCAATGGCCCTGTGCAATTTACAATAAGTAGTGTCTTGAACGAAATACTCCACTTAGTTGCATCCAAGTCTGCGCAGCCTGCAGCGCTGCGACAGCCCTCGATCCCATTAATTCCCCTAGTATGGTACGTTTTATTACGTTTCAAAGTCGTACATCAAGCAGGGAAAACAGTGGCTCTGTGTTGGGTCCCCCCCCCGACGAGGCACCACCTTTACGCGGTGGAGGGATTGAGTCCCCCAATGACCCGGCGACCATCATACCGGCGAGGGGTGAGACCAGGAGTACCTCACTCGTCCTTCCGTCCATACGCTCCCATTCCAATGCCTATTTCATCCCAATATCCATGTCCTTCATCTGGCCTTGCAACACCAACTATCCCTACTATGAGCAGGCAGGGCAACTTCACCGGTTCTGCCCACCAGCTCAGTTTTATCGGGGTATCCGCGCCCCCTTGGCCCGTTCCCCGAGGTTGACGGAGTCCTGGAGGTTGAGGTCCCCCGTCGCACGGTGCTAGTTGTGACGGGGGACCAACACACATCTTTGGTCCCGATATCCCGGAGGGGCGGGCGGGCCCGTGGGGCCTCACGCGGGCAAAGTGGCTAGTCGCCTCGGGCCGGGAACCTGGGATTCTTCCCAGTGTCTGCCGGCCCGGCCGGCTGGGGTTAAGGGGTGGGCGGTGCTGGATCCCGGTCGGGGTGGTGAGTCTCTCTCCCGGCCGGGCGAAGGCGCCGCCTGCCCCGCATAGCTCCTCAGGCGCCTGACGACCTCCCGTCCGCGGGACCCAGACGTCCTCTCAGTAGGGCCCTAAGGTTATCTATGGTGTACGGAAGGGAAGCAAGCATGTAGATGAAACTATTCCAATTCATGTGGAGCCACACAAAACAAAGAACTCGTCGCGAGGCATCACCAACTGTTTTGCTTTGAGAGATGTGTCTGAGGAGGAAATTGTGGATGGCCTGTCAGAGTTTGGGGTAACGGAAGCAAGGAAAATGAAGGTTAGGAAGGGCTCGGAGATGATATTAACGAACAACGTAATTTTGACCTTTAACACTACCGATCTCCTCACTGAAATCCGTGTTGGCTACGTCTGTGCGAAGGTTCGAATTTGTATTCCCAACCCTATGAGATGTTTTAAGTCTCAACGATGTGGACACACCAACCAGTACTGCCGGAATCGCCCTGTATGTAGAAAGTGCGCTTCAGTTGAGCACGCAAGTGAGACCTGTGCTTCAGAGATAAATAAGTGTGCAAACTGTGGCAGGGGACAGAGCCCCCACACTTCCTATGATCGGACATGCCCAATTTACGTAAAAGAGAAGGATATCTTGTCAATTAAGCATACACAAAGAGTAACATTTCGGGAGGCGAGAGACATCTACGAACAAACTCATCCTAAAATATCGTAATCGTTCAAAGTTAGAAATACCACGTTGATTTCGCATAGCATTCAGCCTGATAGAACTTCTGAGTTGATTGAGAAGCTGTCGGCCCTTCTCAGAGCCTTTGAAACGCGTATTGAGTTGCCAGCGGCACGAGAACGGCCAACCCAAAGGGACGACGACCCGGCCGAGGTACCACCTTCGAGTGGACGCGTCGTCCATCATGGGACCTCCCGATCAACGTCGGATGGCGGGGAGTGGACTCTGGTCCAGCGCTCCAAAAGGCCTCCCCGGTCCTCTCCTCCAAATCCCATCCCTTCCACTTCGAAGTTCTCGCTTCATCCCTTAACCCAAACTCCTCCCCTACACGTCCCACAACCGCCTCACACTCTCCTCTCCACTTCCTCCCTGCCTGACCCTTCTCCCCTTCCGGTAAGCCACTCATCACCTCCACCTTCAACATCCATTTCCACACCTTCATCGCCACCCAGAAACATCCGAACAATAAAAATCCCATATACCAACCTTCACTACCAGGAGGCCGAGAGGCGCGCCCGCGATGCAAAACGGGCCCGGCTAGCTGAGATGGAGAGGGCTCGGGCGACCAGCCGTCAAGGGCATGATGAGGCCCCTCCCGCGAGGCTGGCTACCCTATCGCCACGACGGCGAGTTGAGGGACCGGCAGGAACTCACGTTGCACACGACATGGGCCCTCCCCGCCCCCACCTCGGCTAGGGGCTCAGAAGCGAGGCCTACCGTCTACCGGCTCCCCACCGGGCCAAGAAATTCCGAGCTCCCGCCCCAGAACTCAGTCCCTTGGACCTAGAAACGCATGGTCCGAACCAACGGCTATCTCCTCCCTGGGGCGGGCGACAAACACCAAGCCGTAAAACGCGTTTTCCTAGCTCGTTAAAACGCGTTAGCTTAGGAGTTCCTCTTTCAGTTACTGACAAATGAGTAATATTCTACAGTGGAACTGTAGAGGTGTGAGAACTAGCAATAACGAATTACAACATATTTTGCACCGTCGTACACCTGCCGCAGTATGCCTACAGGAGACCAAACTATCTACTGGTGCTTCCTTTTATTTAAGAAACTACTCTGTTTTACACAAGGATGTCGTCACCCACACGGTGGCACATGGTGGTGTGCTTCTTGCCGTCCACCACTCAGTCCCCTTCCAACAAGTACACCTGAGATCAAACATCCAGGCGGTCGCTGCTCGGATAATAATTACTCGCCGTGTTACCACCATATGCTCCATATACTTACCCCCATGAACAATCTTTCCACTTGCAAAACTGCTGCAAGTGGTAAATCAGACCAACCCCCTGATTTTATGTGGTGACTTTAACGCACATCACCAAGTTTGGGGCTCAGAGAGTAGTACTGGTCGTGGACGTGCATTGGAACGTATTATCCGGAATTTTCCCCTTGGTATTCTTAACACTGGAACTCCAACACACTACGCTGCAAACAGGACAGACCTCTGCGCTGGACCTGACGCTTTGCAGCCCTGAACTTTCTCCCTGTTTAGAGTGGTCGGTGGATGATGATCCAGATACGAGTGACCATTTTCCCGTTTGGACTCGCTTCATTGATGGTGTGGAAGCTGGTTGACGACCCCCCAAGTGGATTCTTCCAAAAGCTGACTGGATTTCCTTTCAGTCCGATGTCGATGAGAGACTCGGCGAGTGCTCCGAAGGATTGGTTTCCATAGAAATGTCTACAACCACAACGTTACAAAGTGTTCAGCAATATATTCCACGTTCGTCTGGCACCCCATGCCGTGTACCAGTCCCTTGGTGGTCTGATAAATGCCGAGATGCATTGTGTGCCAGAAAGAAGGAATTCCGTGTTTTTAATCGTGACAGCTGCATGGCGAATCTCGTAGCTTTCCGCCAGGCAAGGGCACACGCGAGGCGCACAATTGCTGATTCGAAACGACAATCGTGGAGAGCGTACGTCAACACGTTGAATCGTTCCATCTCGCTGTGATCGGTGTGGTCCCGCATGAAACGTATATCCAGCAAGCTTACCTGTGCCCCACTCTCTACACTGCACATGAATGGACAAGATATTATTAATCCGAAGGATGTCGCCAACGAGATTGGATTGGCCATCTCCGAACGATCTAAAAATAAAAACAGTCGACGTTTCTCGGAATACAAAGCCCGGTGCGAAGCACTACCCCTTGATTTAACAACAACAGTTTATATTCATTACAACAGTCCATGTTCTATTTCTGTATTGACTGCTGCTATAATCACCCTTAGGAACGTAGCAGAAGGACCCGACATCTTACACAATGACATTATTAAACACCTGCCGATAACAGCTTTAAACACACTTCTGCAAGTGTTCAACGAAATGTGGGAAGGGGAAACATTTCCATTGACATGGCGGAGGGCGCTTGTCGTCCCTATTTGCAAGTCAAGCAAAAGTGGAAAGGACCCACTACACTATCAATCAATATCACTGACCTGTTCTCTTTGCAAATTGTTTGAGAAGACGGTAAACTTGCGACTCGTGTGGTTTCTAGAACGCAACCATGTACTCACCTCGATACAGAGTGGCTGCAGACATCGTAGCACATTTGACCATATGTTAGCTCTTGATTCCGCTGTACACCTGAGTTTCATGAAACGATGTCATACCGCTGCCATATTGTTCAATGTTGACTGCGCTTATGATACCGCATGGCGTCATGGTATCCTCATTAAGTTGCGCCAAATAGGGATAAGAGGCCCAATGGGGTTTTTCTTGACAAATTTCTTAACTAATAGGACATTTAGGGTCAGAATAGGTGGCTACCTCTCTGAGACCTTCGAACAGATTGATGGGGTTCCGCAGGAAGTATATTGAGTGTAACTCTGTTTGCCATTGCCATAAATGATGTTGGTGGTGCACTGCGAACATCGGTAGGACGAGCGCTATTCGTCGATTATTTTACAGTGTGGTTCTCCTCTCGTACGGTGCGGACGGTGGAAAGACAGCTTCAACTGACTAGTGAAATTGATGGAGTGGTGTGATAGAACTGGTTTCAGTTTATCCACCTCAAAGACTACCGCTGTTCGTTTCTGTCGCAAACGCCGTTGCACAGACCCAACGATAAGGATGAACGGTCACCTCATACCTTTTATATCTGTAGTCAAGTTTCTGGTGGTGTGGATGGATCGTCATGTTACGTATAAAACTCACATCACTGGCCTTGCCAACAAATTTAAAAAGGTCTTCAGGTAATGAGCACCGTTTCTAGGTGTTCGTATGGAGCTGACAGATCAATTTTACTTCTCATGTACCGATCGCTCGTGCGTTCTAAAATTGGTACTATGGATCTTTTATTTATGACGGGGTGAGTGCCACATCCAAGCGCTGTCTTGATGTGATCCACAATTCAGCCCTTCGCATCATTGCTGGAGTCTTTCGCACTTCACCGGCTGCTAGTGAAATGGTAGAAGTAGACGAGCTGCCTCTTGCGCTACGCTGTAAGTTATTGGGCGCGAGATACGCGTGCAATGTTGCCCAAAACCGAAACCACCCAGCCTATCGGTGGATATTCTCAAGGACTTTAAGAGCACGTCACAGGACCCAGCGTGGACTACCGTTCGTATGGCCTCGATCCTTCGAGAATGTAATATCAGGCCGCGTTCTGTAGCACATGTCATCACGCCGAGCACTCTCCCTTGGCATGTAGTCCTAGTGAAAACTGACGTCACTTTGTCCTGCTCAAAGAAAGGATACGTAAACCCGGAGGAACTTCGCATGTTGGCATTGGAGAAAAAAAAACACGAATATAAAGACTTCGCGCATTTACACAGATGGCTCAAAGTCAGTCTCTGGTATTGGGTGTGCTTATGTCAGTCGACAAGGTGTTCTATCTTTGTGTTTCCCTACACAAACATCGATTTTTACTGCCGAACTGTATGCCATTTTGCAAGCCCTCTATTTTATGCAGAAAGACCGGTCCACCATGTATGTGGTTTTAACAGACTCTGAGCAGTCTCCAGGCACTGAACACCTTTAACCAGGATAACCGACTTGTTCGGAGGATTATCAAAGTCGTAAAATCCCTACATGACATTGGCAGAAATATCGTGTTCTGCTGGATTCCTAGCCATGTTGGACTCTCGGGAAACGAAGCAGCTGACATAATCGCCAAACACGCCATTGGTGATGGCCGTGTGGTCCATCTGCGGCTCCCTCCAAGGGATCTATACCCCACTATATTGTCAAATATGCGGTCAGAATGACAACAAACCTGGAATTCGAAATGTAGTAAGCTCAGGGTTTTAAAACCGATACTAGGAAAGTGGCTCTCCTCTCACCGAACCAAACGCCGGGAAGAGGTAATACTCTGCCGATTGAGGATAGGCTATACCTTCGCAACACAGTTATATGCTTAACGGTGATGACCGTCCCCTATGTCCGCGCTGTTCTAACCCAATTACCGTGTGCCATGTTTTAGTTGGCTGTACACTGCTGGATCCTCTACAACGCCGGATTTTAGGACGGTTGAACACCGACTCTTCTTTACTTATACTAATATGGAACGACTCTGAGGTCGTGGCGTCTGTGAATATTTTTTTCTTCATTCGTCAAGCTCGCCTTGACGTGATACACCCCCACCCGTGAAGATGGATAGCAAACTATGAGAGCAGCACCGTAAATTGATTGGAATTCAGTTATGGGCGCAAAATGACCTTAGATGTCGACGCGCCCTTAAACTCCAATTTACCACCACTGTGTTGGGTTCAGATCCATGTCGGTATTTCAGGGAACGGGCTCGCCGATGGGGTGACTGCGTGCGCGGGCGTCGTGCACGCAGTCACTTACGCTTCGTGCCAGCGACTTTTGCCCACCCATTTGAGGACATTTGTTCGACATCTGGCAGTCTAGTTGGGGTGCCTTGCTAGTAGTAAAGTATGAAACATCACATCATCTCAACCACCGATCCTCATGCTCACGGAGGAATAGGCGAATAGAAAGTGTGCGTGTCGTTTGTCTCCGTGTTGGGCACACCTGTTCCACGTACGACTGCATTCTACGTGGTAACGGCATGTCCATATGTACTAGATATGGAGCACCTTTAACACCACGTCTTATCATAATCTCATGCCCGAGCTCTTAGGGCGAATGCCGGTGACCTCACTTCGAACGGACTGGACAACTCAATTGGCGCATTGTACTATCATGTCGTGTTTTCAGCTTACTGCCAGATGTGGGCTTTCATGTGGTCTAACCTTCTTTCTGACTGATAATGCACGTGCGATGATTTAACTGACATGTAGTTATGGGCCAAAGTGGCCTTGGGGGTCGACCCGCTCCTAAGTCCTAGGAAACAAAGAAACACAAAAATGAACAAATTGACGGCATGCGAACCCTTATTGACACAGTAATTTCTACTGTGTGCAATAAAAAAATCAGCAAGGGTATGTCGCCAACCTCTCTTTTCGGCCGAAAATGTGCTGTTTCTTGGTCATCTCCAGTCTCATGGTTCGGAATTGTTCAACCATGCTACGCTTTGCGCCGGGCAATGCTTTCCGTACAAAATGTTGGCGTGCAATTGGATAACCTGTCTCAGTGTAGTATGAGCGTTTGCACTAAAGGAGAGGGTCATGCAGTATGCATTCATTTCTTTTTTCGTAAAGTAGTCCTCGTATCCGAAATAGGCTCACTTATGTTTTATTCAAATGCAGATCGTTTCTTCAGCGATCAAATTCGCAAGTTAACTTGTCATTCAAATTTGCACGTTTCCCAAAACATACGTCTAACTGCCTCTATTTGACATTGATTTTTGCTATTACTATTTATTTGTATTATATTAGATGTTTGTATTATTGTTATGACATTGATTATTTGACATTGAAACTCAAAATTGATTTGAGAACACTCCGATGAGCTCTATAGAGAGATACGTTTAATTGTCCCATCATCCACCGCTGTCAACATGCCTCATTTGGGGGACATCATTGATGAGTTTAATTGCCGATAATTCGCGTTTTCGGCCAAAAACGACCCGACTTGTTCCATCTTTGGACGCCACACGTCAGTGACATCACATCTTCAAATTGTCCATGCCATGAGGTCAAGAAAGGGCGATTTATCAACTTTGCAAAGCGGTGGCGAGCTTTCGCTTGCTGTCCTATGACAAAGGAAAACGCCGCTCCGATAGCTGAATGGCCTCCAGTCGGGCTGCGTTGGCCTCCTCTGTACTGACAAGACATTGTTTTTGTTTCCTCATGCGCTCGTATAGCCCCTGGGTGGGAGTCAGCTGGCAGCTTGTTTAATCAGGCCGGGGAGCCGGCAGAGAGGCGACCGGATCGGTGCATTGGCGGCATGCTAAAGGCTCTGTTTGCATTCTGCCGTTGAACAGAAATTGCTAGATCGGGTGTCTGTCCAGAATCTACACAATAACCCCTGCTTAGCGAAGGACCATGCCCCAAAAGCAACCCTAGTAGACATTCTGACCACATTTATACATACATGAATGTATGTATGTAGGAACTGCATCAGGTACGGTTACTGGTACTGGTAGAAGGGATATGGATACTTCGGCTATTTGCAAATATCACAGATTCTCCATGGAGGGTACGTGGAAGAAACATTTATAAAGTTATGTGTTTATATTTAACTGACCTCTTCCAACGACAAATTTTCTGGAGGCATATTTCATCCCGTTTTGCCTCGAAGTCTCCATTTCTGTATGCTTTGAAAAAGACGACTAACGCCATGCACAGGATGGCTCACACATTGCTGCGCAGAGATGCTGAATCAGCCAGCTATTTATTGGTAAATGAGACTGGTAATTTGCACGATGTGTATTTTGGTCATCTACAGCCAGGTGTAACCTGGCTGGCCAGTTGCCAGTGATGTTGGGTCTCTGCAAAATCTTACGTTTGCAAACAATAGTCATACAAGTGATAATGCACTTACATTTCTCTCCAATATCACGCACTAATGCGCACAAAACTCATGCGTGTCGCTCACCGTGACATTTCCCTCGAGCGACTTGTTTCTAAGCTTACTTTGAACATCTGGCATTGCATCTCTATCCTGTCTGCCCTTTTAGGGTAGTAGGGTCACGCGCCATCCAGCGATGTGTTACATGGGCTTGTTTCGCCGTTTTGCTGGGAGGGTGGTCTGGAGGATCCTGCAAATAGCATCTGATCTCAGAAGTGTTGTGCTACCGAGGCGAGCGAACTGTACCTCTTTCTTCAGTCATTGACATGCAGAGGTAGTACACGTGGGGCACTACAATCTGTGGAAGCTGCAGGTTCATAACCCCATGAGTATATCAATGATTGTTGGGAGGTATAGAGAGGTGCGTCGTGGTAAGCACCACCACCCCCCGCGCCCACGCTCCGATTGGTCAAGCAGGCTGCTACGGACAAATGGTATGTTGAGCCGAACTAGACCAAGAAGACGCAGAAGTTAGCCAAGGGGCGAGTGAAGGGTGTAATGCTGCTCTGAAGCTGGAAAGAAAGAGGTGTGTAATCTTCGCGTGAACGTTGGGAAAGGTATCCATATAAATCCACTAAATACCCTTTACTTTCACCACTCTTCTATGGAACTTCTGAATGTCCCAACTTGCAAACTGGTATTGAAAAATGAGAGCTGTATATTTGTTATAATAAACGATGAGGTGGTAGCATCCCGATTGTATCGTGCCTCCTATTTTGGTATTGGCATGGGTCTCTATCAAGCCTGCTCTATCCTGTCCATGGACGGTGAGGCCGGTCTAGAATCATAATTGCCTTGCTATCCGCCAGGATGGTGGAGACTGCGCTCTGTCGTCTCAGCATTGGGGCACACGCTCCGCGCTCGTCAACCTCTGGATGCTGAATGATGCGAACAATCGTATACGATACAACAACAATCGCGTTTCTCGCACTTTCTAATACGGCTTAGTCGCCCATCACTGGCTGAGGAATATTGGTGCCAAATTCATAAGAATAAGCAGGAATGATGGGATGATTTATCTCCGCCAACTATATCGCGCATGGCCCCAATGTATTTACTTCCGAAAAAGTTGTCCAGTCCCCAAAGTACTCCATCTAAGAAGTTGATTACTGACCAGCAGCACGTAATACTGTTCGATTTTGGTGCAGTTTAATAACTTGCCACTGCAAATTGTACCTCGTCCATACTCCAGTGGAATTGGTCACTGAGGCATGACTGCAGTGCGGTGCCGTTGCAGTCGGCGTGACGTAAGCCACCATCAGCGTGGTTGTGTTGTGTGCCGGCAGACAGACACAGTCGGAGCTGCGGGCCCAGCTGGCGCAGGAGCGGGCGGCGCTGGCCGACACGCGACTCGCCTGCAAGCGCACCTCCGACCAGCTGACGGAAACGCAGCGCCACCACCTGGCGCAGACGCGCCGCCTGCGAGCCGCGCTGCCTGCCGATCTTCTGCCGCTACTGGACGTGGCGGCGCCGTCACTGTCCGCCAGCCAGCGTAGTCTTGACACATTTGACCGCGTACAGGTGGGAACTGCCAGCCAGCGTAGTCTAGACACATTGGACCGCGTACAGGTGAGTAAAGCCAGCCAGCGCAGTCTGGATACATTGGACCGGATACAGGTAGGGACTGCCAGGCAGCACAGTCTAGACACGCTGGCCCGCGCATAGTTCAGGTTCTGGACCCAGGCCAGGTGAGAGCCGTATCTTACTGAACCCGGACCAGGTGAGGACCATGCCTTATTGAACTGTGCCCACGTGAGGACCGTCGATCGACCGGGTCACTGGACTGTCCCGTTCGTGTTGTTTGGATTGACCCGGCTGCCGTGCCCAGTACTAATTATGCTGCGGTGTCACGTACTGACCCGGCTGTGGTGTCCCGGACTGACCTGGCTATGGTATCCCGGACTGACTCGGCTATGGTGTCCCGGACTGACTCAGCTATGGTGTCCCGGACTAACTCAGCTATGGTGTCTCGGACTGACCCGGCTGCGGTGTCCCGGACTGACCCGGCTATGGTGTCCCGGGCTGACTCGGCTATGGTTTAACGGACTGACCCGGCTATGGTGTCCCGGACTAACTCGGCTATGGTGTCCCGGACTGACTCGGCTATGGTGTCCCGGACTAACTCAGCTATGGTGTCCCAGACTGACCCGGCTGCGGTGTCCCGGGCTGACCTGGCTATGGTGTCCCGAGCTGACCCGGCTATGGTTTAACGGACTGACCCGGCTATGGTGTACCGGACTGACCCGGCTGCAGTGTAATGGACTGACCCGGCTATGATATACCGGACTGGCCTGGCTATGGTATCCCGGACTGACCCGGCTATGGTGTCCCGGACTGACCTGGCTTTGGTGTCCATTTCGAGAGTGATGCCGGGCTGCCGGCGGAGCCAATCGGCAGCTCGCTGTCTTCAGACGTCCGAGATTCCTCGTCATGTAGCAGCCAGAAGACTGCCGACCGTGGTGACGTCACTTCCGGTCAGTGGTGGCGCTCTGTTAGCGGCCAGAGGGCGGCTGTGCTGCCACCTGGCGGGCGTGCGCTGGCTGATTTTCTCACGTATTATGTCCGGTATAGTTGGTGGCCCAAATTTTCCAAACGAGACCGGCTAATATTTATCGCCTTAAAGGGGATGTAACGCCTTGGCATACCCGCATGAACAGGACGCTACACTGCTGCGTCACACCTGTTATGCTTGTGTTTGCACGCCGGACGTCTGTCGTGTCACGTTCCTCCACCTCCATCTCACCTGCTATGCCACCGGACATCGATGTCGTCACTATCCTCCATCTTCATGTCATGCTCTTTTGTGTTTGGTCCGCAGGACGCCCGTCTCGTCACGTCTCTCGACCTCGGTACACAGCGTAATGTCAATGTTGATGTGATTTGCAGTTATCGGGCGCTTTGGTGCACTTCTCGAATGTCCTCGGGACCTGAGAATGCAGAGTGCGGATAGTTGTATTCGCTCTTCATCCATTAGTGATCTAGGAGGTGTGTAGAAATCGATGCTCGTGATGAGAAGGCTAGTAAAAAAAAATGAGTGTGGAAGTAAGCTATCGCTTAACACGCTGTTAAATTTGTTACTTGCTTGTCCCTTGCTTCTTTCTAGTATAGAGCGTGCTTGTGGCCCTGGACAAATGTTCGTCCTATAACAATGCGAAGTATTCTACGGCGATAATGGACTATGTGAGGTGGGGTGAGCAGTATAACATGCAGAGGAGAGACCGGAAGAACTATGTCCAACGTCCAGTGATCAACGCCCGGAATTAACGCCTGGGTGATTCAGAATCGTAGGTAGGATTTAGTGATTGAGTTACTTCGAGTGGTAAATGTCTGTCTGTCTGGCGGTTGGTCGGTCGGTCCGTCGGTCCGTCGGTCCGTGTACCGTTTCGACGCATGTTGTGCGAAAGCGGCTGGGCGGATTTCACTGAAATATTCGCACATGATGCGTCAGTTTGGCGGACAGATTATGGCGGTGGTTTCTGATTGCACGGATCATGTGGGCACGTGTCACGTGTCATCAACTCGGGTCATGTCGGCACCAATTGGCCAGGGCCACAACATTAAACACAAGTCGCACGAATATAAACTTCGCGTTTACGCGCCACACGCGGCCCATAGGGAACTACGTGCTTTGGTGGTCAGCGGCCAGATACGCTGTATCCTTTGTGACAGGCGCGTGCGCCTGTTTTTAGTGCCATGAGGTGAATATTCACTCGACACCCCCACATCTGCTTAACACGCGCCCTGGAGGGGGGGGGGGGCGAAATCCGCCCACCCTTCCGGTTTTTCGTAGATAACTCCAGATTTTACCGGCTGATATGCGCCATTGTTTGTCTACCTGCCAATAAATGACCGGCGCGTTGTTTGAAGTAAGAAAAATGGAAATCCACCGAAAAATGTTCGAGTTAAGGGTCGCTAAAGTCAAAAAAAAAATTACGGCGCCAGATCACAAGTATCGTCGCTGATGCGCTTCCGGTATATTAACAAAAAGGAAGTGTTCTTGGCAAAACTAGCGACTTTTTTATCTACATTGTCATGCTACATTGTTCCAGAGTCATGTCAAGTCACCGAGGTCAAGTCAGGTCAAGTTCATAACAGGTTAACACACGCCCTAGAGGGGGTATGGCGAAATCCGCCAATCCTTCCGATTTTTCGTACATAACTCCATATTGTATCGGCCGATATACGCCAAATTTGTCGCGTACCTGCTTAGAAATGACTGGCGCATTGTTTAAAGCAAGAAAAGTGGAAATCGGCCGAGAAGTTTTCAAGTTAGGGGCCGTTAAAGTAAAAACAATTCACAGCGCCAGACCACAAAAATCGGCGCTGATGCGCTTCCCGTATATTGGCAATAGGGAAGTGTTCTTGACAACACTAGCGACTTGTTTGATGCATATTGTTATGCTATATAATTTAAAAGTCATGTTAGGTCGCCGAGGTCAAGTCAGGTCAAGTTCATGACAGGCTAATGGAGCCAAACTTAGTCAACTGGAATGTGTCATAAATGCAAATGACGATTGATGTCACTTTACATGTTACTCCCTATACATCCCGAAATCTACTGTTTGTCATTGTGTGCCTAAGCATTTCCATACTTTATTAATGTATTTCACTCCTTTATTTGCGAAGCCGATTGTGCCGAGCCGCCCAACGGAGCAGTCAGGATGGGAGCCCGGTTCCGGTAACTGGAGGAGGTAATGACATAATAAAGCGCTCCTATATAGGTGACCTGAGGTCAAATGGCGGATCTGACATCTCTATTGCATCATTAGTAATGTACAAAACATCATTAATGCCAATTTTGGAGCACTTAAACACAACCACAGCGATCCATAACAATGACAAGCTAGGCCACGCAAAACCACAAAATTTTGCTATTTTGACCTCATTTGACCTTGAAGATATTGACCTAGGGTCATGAACTTTGCACACCATAGAGTTTACTATCGTACCCATCCACCCTGTGAATTTCGTTGCTCTAGCCTTCATAGGAGCTGAGATCTTAGGGGGCGGAATCCCCCCCCTCCAGGGCGCGTTATTTTCAGAGGCCCTCCAGGGCGCGTGTTAACATGGGACTGGGGCTCTCCGATGAAAAACGCGACCGCCACATATTGGCACCTGGCTCGGCTCACAGGGAACGAGGGATGTATGACACCACATGAAAGCCCGCAGTGTTGGCTACCCTTTTCGCACAATTGCAGTGCGATCGAGTCAACGTGCTGCACGTGAGCGACACCGATGTGATGAGGAAACGGGTTGCGCCGTAGTCCTCTGTCGTCAATTGGTTTAGCGTATGAAATAAGGAGAGGGAATTTTTACGTCCAAATATAATCAATTTGTGTGTGCCAAATCGGCTCGGTTTCAACTGGCATAGCTTTCGAACCGATGCATCGATCGACACCAGACCGACACCACGGTGTGGCCAAGGCAATCTCCATGCTCTGCAGCGCATACGTTTTTGTCCGCATGTATCATGTGCACACGCTGGATAGGTGTAGAGAATAGACGGTCGTTTTCATCGTTTTTCACGATTTGGTCTGCTGCTGGAAAATGACTCATGGTGACTGCAAGCCATTACCAGTTTTGCCCAGTTCCATGTGCAGGCTACGCTTTTCGATTGACGATCGGCACTTCCCGTGCGCCACGGGTCGGCTATCGCGACGAGAACGACAAGTGTCGCGACACGCAAAACAGGCTGTGCTTCCCACGCCGTCAACGTCCATGTCCGGCCCATTTTGGATGAAAAATGATAGGCACGCATAGATCCAACGGTTGCGATTCTCGCGATACCTTTGTATTTTCCCATCGAAAATATTTGTCCTACAATCAAGGCTTCTATGAAACATCATCAAACATTATTTTCGGCCTTCTCAGTCGGCTCATTGCATTGTACCTAACAGCAAGCGCTGCTGTAAGATATCAACATTTTGGCAAGATGTTCTGAATCGGACAACTGTATTGTTTCTGTATGGCTGTGAGCCGCTACTATGTTTGCATAGTTTGCCCAGTGTGCCCAAATTCATTTTAACTTTGGTGTCAGATTACTCGGCGCCGTTTCAAAAGCATGTAAGCGTCGTTTTAAAGTCATGCATGCCCATTGTTCTTTCTTATCATGCACTTATCTCTCTGGTTAATTGATACATATGGTGGGCCAGCTGTGGTATGTTGCTCTGTATGGTGGGCCGGCTGTGGTACATTACTCTGTATGGTTGGTCGGCTATGATGCGTTACTTTGTAGCTGGCTGGCTGTGGTACGTTACTCTGTATTGTGGGTCTGCTGTGGTACGCTACTCTGTATGGTGTGCCGGCTGTGATACGTCACTGTGTATGGTGGGCCGGCTGTGTTATGTTACTCTGTATGGATGCCGGCTGTGGTACGTTACTCTGTATGGTGGGCCGACTGTGGTACGTTACTCTGTATGGCGGGCCGGCTGTGGTACATTACTCTGTATGGAGGCCGGCTGTGGTACGTTACTCTGTGGTTGGCTGGCTGTGGTACGTTACTCTGTGGTTGGCTGGCTGTGGTACGTTACTCTGGTTGGCTGGCTGTGGTACGTTACTCTGTATGGTGGGCCGACTGTGGTACGTTACTCTGTATGGTTGGCCGGCTGTGGTACGTTACTCTGTGGTTGGCTGGCTGTGGTACGTTACTCTGTATGGTGGGCCGCCTATGATACGTTACTCTGTGGTTGGCTGGCTGTGGTACGTTACTCTGTATGGTGGGCCGCCTATGATACGTTACTCTGTGGTTGGCTGGCTGTGGTACGTTACTCTGTATGGTGGGCCGGCTGTGGTACGTTACTCTGTGGTTGGCTGGCTGTGGTACGTTACTCTGTATGGTGGGCCGACTGTGGTACGTTACTCTGTATGGTTGGCCGGCTGTGGTACGTTACTTTGTGGTTGGCTGGCTGTGGTACGTTACTCTGTATGGTGGGCCGCCTATGATACGTTACTCTGTGGTTGGCTGGCTGTGGTACGTTACTCTGTATGGTGGGCCGCCTATGATACGTTACTCTGTGGTTGGCTGGCTGTGGTACGTTACTCTGTATGGTGGGCCGGCTGTGGTACGTTACTCTGTGGTTGGCTGGCTGTGGTACGTTACTCTGTATGGTGGGCCGCCTATGATACGTTACTCTGTGGTTGGCTGGCTGTGGTACGTTACTCTGTATGGAGGGCCGGCTGTGGTACGTTACTCTGTGGTGGCCGGCTGTGGTACGTTACTCTGTGGTTGGCTGGCTGTGGTACGTTACTCTGTGGTTGGCTGGCTGTGGTACGTTACTCTGTGGTTGGCTGGCTGTGGTACGTTACTCTGTATGGTGGGCCGACTGTGGTACGTTACTCTGTATGGTTGGCCGGCTGTGGTACGTTACTCTGTGGTTGGCTGGCTGTGGTACGTTACTCTGTATGGAGGCCGGCTGTGGTACGTTACTCTGTGGTTGGCCGGCTGTGGTACGTTACTCTGTGGTTGGCTGGCTGTGGTACGTTACTCTGTATGGTGGGCCGGCTGTGGTACGTTACTCTGTGGTTGGCTGGCTGTGGTACGTTACTATGTGGTTGGCTGGCTGTGGTACGTTACTCTGTGGTTGGCTGGCTGTGGTACGTTACTCTGTATGGAGGCCGGCTGTGGTACGTTACTCTGTGGTTGGCTGGCTGTGGTACGTTACTCTGTGGTTGGCCGGCTGTGGTACGTTACTCTGTGGTTGGCTGGCTGTGGTACGTTACTCTGTATGGAGGCCGGCTGTGGTACGTTACTCTGTGGTTGGCCGGCTGTGGTACGTTACTCTGTGGTTGGCTGGCTGTGGTACGTTACTCTGTATGGTGGGCCGCCTATGATACGTTACTCTGTGGTTGGCTGGCTGTGGTACGTTACTCTGTATGGTGGGCCGCCTATGATACGTTACTCTGTGGTTGGCTGGCTGTGGTACGTTACTCTGTATGGTGGGCCGGCTGTGGTACGTTACTCTGTGGTTGGCTGGCTGTGGTACGTTACTCTGTATGGTGGGCCGCCTATGATACGTTACTCTGTGGTTGGCTGGCTGTGGTACGTTACTCTGTATGGAGGCCGGCTGTGGTACGTTACTCTGTATGGAGGCCGGCTGTGGTACGTTACTCTGTGGTTGGCTGGCTGTGGTACGTTACTCTGTGGTTGGCTGGCTGTGGTACGTTACTCTGTGGTTGGCTGGCTGTGGTACGTTACTCTGTATGGTGGGCCGACTGGGTACGTTACTCTGTATGGTTGGCCGGCTGTGGTACGTTACTCTGTGGTTGGCTGGCTGTGGTACGTTACTCTGTGAGGCCGGCTGTGGTACGTTACTCTGTGGTTGGCCGGCTGTGGTACGTTACTCTGTGGTTGGCGGCTGTGGTACGTTACTCTGTATGGTGGGCCGGCTGTGGTACGTTACTCTGTGGTTGGCTGGCTGTGGTACGTTACGCTGTGGTTGGCTGGCTGGGTACGTTACTCTGTGGTTGGCTGGCTGTGGTACGTTACTCTGTATGGAGGCCGGCTGTGGTACGTTACTCTGTGGTTGGCTGGCTGTGGTACGTTACTCTGTGGTTGGCCGGCTGTGGTACGTTACTCTGTGGTTGGCTGGCTGTGGTACGTTACTCTGTATGGAGGCCGGCTGTGGTACGTTACTCTGTGGTTGGCCGCCTATGATACGTTACTCTGTGGTTGGCTGGCTGTGGTACGTTACTCTGTATGGTGGGCCGACTGTGGTACGTTACTCTGTATGGTGGGCCGACTGTGGTACGTTACTCTGTATGGAGGCCGGCTGTGGTACGTTACTCTGTATGGAGGCCGGCTGTGGTACGTTACTCTGTGGTTGGCCGGCTGTGGTACGTTACTCTGTGGTTGGCCGGCGGTACGTTACTCTGTGGTTGGCTGGCTGTGGTACGTTACTCTGTATGGAGGCCGGCTGTGGTACGTTACTCTGTGGTTGGCTGGCGTGGTACGTTACTCGTGGTTGGCCGGCTGTGGTACGTTACTCTGTGGTTGGCTGGCTGTGGTACGTTACTCTGTATGGAGGCCGGCTGTGGTACGTTACCTGTGGTTGGCCGCCTATGATACGTTACTCTGTGGTTGGCTGGCTGTGGTACGTTACCTGTATGGTGGGCCGACTGTGGTACGTTACTCTGTATGGTGGGCCGACTGGGTACGTTACTCTGTATGGAGGCCGGCTGTGGTACGTTACTCTGTATGGAGGCCGGCTGGGTACGTTACCGTGGTTGGCCGGCTGTGGTACGTTACTCTGTGGTTGGCCGGCTGTGGTACGTTACTCTGTGGTTGGCCGGCTGTGGTACGTTACTCTGTGGTTGGCCGGCTGTGGTACGTTACTCTGTGGTTGGCTGGCTGTGGTACGTTACTCTGTATGGTGGGCCGACTGTGGTACGTTACTCTGTATGGTGGGCCGACTGTGGTACGTTACTCTGTATGGAGGCCGGCTGTGGTACGTTACTCTGTATGGAGGCCGGCTGTGGTACGTTACTCTGTGGTTGGCCGGCTGTGGTACGTTACTCTGTGGTTGGCCGGCTGTGGTACGTTACTCTGTGGTTGGCCGGCTGTGGTACGTTACTCTGTGGTTGGCCGGCTGTGGTACGTTACTCTGTGGTTGGCCGGCTGTGGTACGTTACTCTGTGGTTGGCCGGCTGTGGTACGTTACTCTGTGGTTGGCTGGCTGTGGTACGTTACCTGTATGGAGGCCGGCTGTGGTACGTTACCTGTGGTTGGCCGCCTATGATACGTTACTCTGTGGTTGGCTGGCTGTGGTACGTTACTCTGTATGGTGGGCCGACTGTGGTACGTTACTCTGTATGGTGGGCCGACTGTGGTACGTTACTCTGTATGGAGGCCGGCTGTGGTACGTTACTCTGTATGGTGGGCCGGCTGTGGTACGTTACCTGTGGTTGGCTGGCTGTGGTACGTTACTCTGTATGGTGGGCCGACTGTGGTACGTTACTCTGTATGGTGGGCCGACTGTGGTACGTTACTCTGTATGGAGGCCGACTGTGGTACGTTACTTGTATGGAGGCCGGCTGTGGTACGTTACTCTGTGTTGGCCGGCTGTGGTACGTTACTCTGTGGTTGGCTGGCTGTGGTACGTTACTCTGTGGTTGGCTGGCTGTGGTACGTTACTCTGTGGTTGGCCGGCTGTGGTACGTTACTCTGTATGGTGGGCCGACTGTGGTACGTTACTCTGTATGGAGGCCGGCTGTGGTACGTTACTCTGTATGGAGGCCGGCTGTGGTACGTTACTCTGTGGTTGGCCGGCTGTGGTACGTTACTCTGTGGTTGGCTGGCTGTGGTACGTTACTCTGTATGGTGGGCCGACTGTGGTACGTTACTCTGTATGGTGGGCCGACTGTGGTACGTTACTCTGTATGGAGGCCGGCTGTGGTACGTTACTCTGTATGGAGGCCGGCTGTGGTACGTTACTCTGTGGTTGGCCGGCTGTGGTACGTTACTCTGTGGTTGGCTGGCTGTGGTACGTTACTCTGTGGTTGGCCGGCTGTGGTACGTTACTCTGTGGTTGGCTGGCTGTGGTACGTTACCTGTATGGTGGCCGACTGTGTACGTTACTCTGTAGGTGGCCGACTGTGGTACGTTACTCTGTATGGTGGGCCGACTGTGGTACGTTACTCTGTATGGTGGGCCGACTGTGGTACGTTACTCTGTATGGTGGGCCGACTGTGGTACGTTACTCTGTATGGTGGGCCGACTGTGGTACGTTACTCTGTATGGGGCCGGCTGTGGTACGTTACTCTGTGGTTGGCCGGCTGTGGTACGTTACTCTGTATGGTGGGCCGGCTGTGGTACGTTACTCTGTGGTTGGCTGGCTGTGGTACGTTACTCTGTATGGTTGGCCGGCTGTGGTACGTTACTCTGTGGTTGGCCGGCTGTGGTACGTTACTCTGTGGTTGGCCGGCTGTGGTACGTTACTCTGTGGTTGGCCGGCTGTGGTACGTTACTCTGTGGTTGGCTGGCTGTGGTACGTTACTCTGTATGGTGGGCCGGCTGTGGTACGTTACTCTGTATGGTGGGCCGACTGTGGTACGTTACTCTGTGGAGGCCGGCTGTGGTACGTTACTCTGTATGGAGGCCGGCTGTGGTACGTTACTCTGTGGTTGGCCGGCTGTGGTACGTTACTCTGTATGGTGGGCCGCCTATGATACGTTACTCTGTGGTTGGCTGGCTGTGGTACGTTACTCTGTATGGTGGGCCGCCTATGATACGTTACTCTGTGGTTGGCTGGCTGTGGTACGTTACTCTGTATGGGGGCCGGCTGTGGTACGTTACTCTGTGGTTGGCCGGCTGTGGTACGTTACTCTGTGGTTGGCCGGCTGTGGTACGTTACTCTGTGGTTGGCTGGCTGTGGTACGTTACTCTGTGGTTGGCCGGCTGTGGTACGTTACTCTGTGGTTGGCTGGCTGTGGTACGTTACTCTGTATGGAGGCCGGCTGTGGTACGTTACTCTGTGGTTGGCTGGCTGTGGTACGTTACTCTGTATGGAGGCCGGCTGTGGTACGTTACTCTGTATGGAGGCCGGCTGTGGTACGTTACTCTGTATGGTGGGCCGCCTATGATACGTTACTCTGTGGTTGGCTGGCTGTGGTACGTTACTCTGTATGGTGGGCCGCCTATGATACGTTACTCTGTGGTTGGCTGGCTGTGGACTCCGCGTCTGCTCAGCAGCGGGCCGCTGTGAACGGTGCTCCTCGTGGGAGCAGCAGCAGCAGCAACTGCAGACGGACCTGAAGGCTGTTGAAAAGAGGCGATCAGAACTGGAGCGAGCACTGGAGAGGCACCAACAGGATCTGAGTCGTGAGGCACGCTACCGCAAACAGATGGAGCAAGAGTGGCAATTGCAGGCCGAACAGTACGAGAAGCAGGTGCGTTGACATCAGAGTCCACTGAGCAGCCGTTGCCAGACTCACGGAGCAGTTTCTGCCAGATGTGGGGCAGACAGCTGGGGGTTGCTTGTCCCAGCTGTGGCTCCTGACCCTTGAATTCTAGTAGGCTTGTCTGTGGCGATGGCGGCAGTGGTTGGCATCTGAAAATCAGGCGTAGCTAGGGTTTCTGTCGAGCTGACACGATGTAAAGTTTTGCCATATAAAGGTGTCTCCATTCTACCATATCGGGAGGGAGAGCATCAGGACCTATGGCCGACATTTACCTGGGGATGCAGACATCGCCGCCTCCCCTGCCCTGTGTTCACCCGTTGTCCGTACGTGACAGATTAGCGGGCTGCATCGGTCAGTGGAGGCAGGAGAGAGGATCTACCACAAGCTGGAGCTGCGCCATAAACAGTTCGTGTCAGATATTCAGGACAAACTGCGGCGGCTCACCGCCGACCGACACATGGTGCAGCAAGAGCTGAACAGGTGGGCACTGAAGTGTCATTGGGGACTTCCTGCTCGACCCCACCGGGGACCCACCCCCACCCATCAAACTGACACGTAGTGCAGTAGGACCTCAATAGATGGGCACTGAGTCACCATCGGGGACCTACCACCCACCCCACCAGGCTGACACATGGTGCAGCAAGAATTTGATAGGTGGGTACTGAGGCCACACCTGGGACCTCCCACCTCACTCACTAGATCATCATCTGTTCTGAGAATGGCACACTGCCTGAGTGAGACAATTGTGTGGAGTTGACTGACCAGCTGACCAGCTGTGCTATCTGCACAGGATGCAGGCTGAGAACGACACGCTGCTGGGCAGGTACAGCGCCTCCGCCGACGAGCTGCAAAACGAGTTCATCAACCTTCCCGACCAGGTGGAGGTCAGTGAACATCTGTAACCGACGCCACCAACGCGCTGCAGCGGTGGAAGCACAACTATGCATCCGTGGGTGAATGATGGAGGGATATCCATTTTAACTAAGACGTACTGGTAACAGTAAATTACAGTTGTGTTAGGAAGGCAATGTAAATTGGGTCTATCCCAGCGATAGGTCATCTGATGCAAAACAAAACATTGCCGTGAGGGACGGTTGCATACATGGGGTGAGGACCATTGGTTATATGCACTGGCAGTATCTGGTTAGTTTCGCGGCAACGGGCTTTAATGAAGCTATGGTGGCACTGCTCTGTATGAAATAGTGGCGCGAACGGCACCTTTGAGCGCTACACACTCGCACACCCACCCTCACTGCAAGCTCTTGTGGTACTGCTCTGTATGTGGTATTGGCACGAGAGACACCCTGGAGCGTTACACACTCGCACACCCACCCTCACTCACTGCAAGTTCTTGTGGCACTGCTCTGTATGGGGTATTGGCACGAGAAACGCCCTGGGGCGTTACACACTCGCACACCCACCCTCACTCACTGCAAGTTTGTGTGGCACTGCTCTGTATGGGGTATTGGCACGAGAGACACCCTGGAGCGTTACACACTCGCACACCCACCCTCACTCACTGCAAGTTTTTGTGGCACTCCTCTGTATGGGGTATTGGCACGGGAGACACATTGGAGCGTTACACACTTGCACACCCACCCTCACTCACTGCAAGCTCTTGTGGTACTGCTCTGTATGTGGTATTGGCACGAGAGACACCCTGGAGCGTTACACACTCGCACACCCACCCTCACTCACTGCAAGTTTTTGTGGCACTCCTCTGTATGGGGTATTGGCACGGGAGACACATTGGAGCGTTACACACTTGCACACCCACCCTCACTCACTGCAAGCTCTTGTGGTACTGCTCTGTATGTGGTATTGGCACGAGAGACACCCTGGAGCGTTACACACTCGCACACCCACCCTCACTCACTGCAAGCTCTTGTGGTACTGCTCTGTATGGGTATTGGCACGAGAGACACCCTGTTCACACACCCACACCCACCCCCACTCACTGAGTTTTTGGCACCGTATTGGCACGAGGCACTGGAGCGTTACACCCGCACCACCTCACCACTGCAAGCTCGTGGTACTCTTTGCCCCCCCCCCCCCCCCAATCGTGGTACTTCTCTGTATGTGGTATTGGCACGAGAGACACCCTGGAGCGTTACACACTCGCACACCCACCCTCACTCACTGCAAGTTCTTGTGGCACTGCTCTGTATGGGGTATTGGCACGAGAGACACCCTGGAGCGTTACACACTCGCACACCCACCCTCACTCACTGCAAGTTCTTGTGGTACTGTTGCGTATGGGGTAGTGGCACGAGCGGCACCTTGGCACCTTGGACCAAGAACTCAGCTCAGCAAGTTCTTGTGGCACTGCTCTGTATGGGATATTGGCACGAGAGACACCATGGAGCGTTACACACTCGCACACCCGTCTTAACTCACTGCAGCGGCTCTATGCTGGACATAGATGAGCGCGGTTCAAGCACATGGAATGCTCTAGCATTTTCACTGAACCGAAGAGTGATGACAATTTATTCATTTTCTAGCCAGTTCATTTCTTAGAATAGTAATTATGTTCAAAAGTTTGATTACGCTCTTGAAACCCAAATATCAGCAAAAGTGTGATTAAATGATGGCAATTTAGCCGCAAGCATGTTTGTTCTGCAGTCCATGCAATATAGCTCAGCTAAAGGAAGCCAGTAGCAAACACGTCCGAGTTGACTGTCACACATTTTAGCTTCGATTCTGATACCAGTGAGGTATGTCCGATTGTCTCCATCGTTACTGTTTTCATCTTTATCACCATTTACCACTATGTAACGAGTCTAGTAGATGGCGCCATTTTGCCTGCGCGGATTCGAGATCAGAGTGCACGTATATTGCGACCTCGTCTAACAACTGGAACTGCGCCTAATATTGCTGAGGTGACGTGACGTCCGACACCGGCAGCTGCCCCCGGTGTTGTTTCACTGGCGTGACATCGTCTGACCTTAGGAGCTGCATATGATGCTGCTGCGCTGTAAAGAGGACCTGATATCGGCGAAGATTGCACGGGAACATGTCGAGGAGACGCTGCGGAATCAGCTGGCCTTCACGAAGAACGAGCAGGAGGCGTTGCAGCACGAAAAGGACGCACTGAGCGATGAGCTGGTGGCAGAGGTTAACAAGCTCAGGTGGGCCTTGTGGTGGGACTGGTATCGGTCCGCATGGCATAGAGTTTTGTGTCGAAGCCCGACTATGGGTTAAGTGTGCCAGATAGTGTCTCTGGTCTATAATGGCTGATTAGGTGCGTAAGCAAATGAAGCAGAGGAAAATAATGGATGTCATGTCATTTGGTGAGGAAATCAAATCGGTGTGAGAGGAGTATAAGCGTAGGGTGTGATGGAACACCATATCAGTGGGGCGCGGTATGGATGCAGGATGCGAGGAGGCACTAAATCAGTTGGGTATGGATATGGGCGCAGGGTGTGAGGGAGCACTAAATGAGTAGGGCGGGGTTATTGGTAGAGGGTATGAGAGGACACCAGATCAGTTGTGTGGGGATATGGTCGCAGGATATGAGAGAACGCCGGATCAGTTCGAGGTGTATGGGCGCGAGGCGTGAGTGTACCAGATCAATGGGATATGGGTATGGGCGCAGCAAGTCAGTGGGGCCCCCGAAGTGGGGTCAGCCCAGTTACACGGCTGGCTAGGGAAATTGCGCCCCCTCGGCTCACCACAGCCTCCTTCCGTCCATACGCTCCCATTCCAATGCACATCTCGGCCCAACATCCATGTCATTCACCTAGCCCTGCAACACCAACTATCCATACTATGGCAGGCAGGGCAACTACCCTGGTCCTGCCCACCAGCTCAGTTTTATCAGGGTATCCGCGCCCCCTCGGCCCGTCCCCCGGGGTTGACGGAGTCCTGGAGGTTGGGGGGGTCCCTCGTCGCACGGCGCTAGTTGTGACACACCTCTTTGGTTCTGACATCCTGGAGGGGCGGGCGGTCCTAAAGGGCCCCACACGCGCTAAGTGACATGTCGCCTCTGGCCGAATGTCTGTGTCCCGGCCCAGCGCCTCCTGGCCTGGCCGGCAGGGGTCAAGGGGTGGGCGGCGCTGGATTCCGGTCCGGGTGGTGAATCTCTCTCCCCGGCCGGATGATGGCGTCGCCCGTCCGGTATAACTCCTCTGGCGCCTGACGACTTCCCGTCCGTGGGACTCAGGCGTCCCCCAGTTGGGCCCCTATGTGGTGGGGCGCCCGGGGTGTGAAAAAAAAACACTTTATGGTATCTTCCAAAAAACGTACCTTCCCTGGACCTCTCACAAAGGACCAGACCGCCGGATTGCCTACAGTACGTTAGTACACCTACCAGACACCTGCAAAGGCCTACCGCCCTCAGCACCCAACATCCCGCCCCGTGATCTCTACCACGGCTAGTTCAGAATTTAGGCCGCGTGCGTTGATTCTTAAGTCAATCGAACCTGGTACACCTTTGTCTGCACTCTCACCATTTAAACGGAAGCGCGGTTGCGATATGCCTGGCAGCGTACTTCGATGCGAGAAACTGATGGATGGAACAATTGAAGTCGAATTTCTAAATGCTGAGGAAGCAAGGAAAACTCTAGTCTTAACTGAATTCATATGCAGCATACGAGACCAGGGCAGGATGCGTGACGTCACGATACCTATTTTAGTGCAGCCACACGGGACAAAGAACTTCTCGAAGGGAAGTTATACACTGTTTTGACCTGAGGAACGTCTCCGATGCGGAAATTGTTCATGGTCTGGCTGAGTACGGTGTCGGGGAAGCGCGAAAGATGAAAGTGCGTCGTGGAGGTGATCTACAAGCTACGAGCAATATTGCATTGGATTTTAACTCCACAGACCTCCCAGTTGCGGCGTACGTTGGCTATGTAAAGAAAGGTTCGCGTTTTCATACCAAACCCCATGCGATGCTTTCGATGCCAAAGAAACACGACCCAGTATTGCCGGGGTCGCTCGACCTGTGGAAGATGCCGTGCTTTAGAGCACAGCGGCGAAAAAAAAGTAACTCCATAGAGCTGTGGTGTATAAATTGTTGTCACGGACAGTCTCCGCACACTGCTTACGACAGAGCATGTCCAGTTAATGTCAAGGAGAAAGAGATTCTTGCACTGAAGTGCACTAAACAGATACCATATAGACAGGCCCGATAAATGTACATGTAAACCCACCCAAAAGTGTCTTATGCAGGCAAAGTAAAAGACACGCAACCTGCCACCACACGCCGGGAGCCTCATGGTGATTCCTAGTTTCTCTCGCATCTTAGCAACCTACTGAGATCTTTTGGCCTCGTTTGCACCTTGCCGGAACGATGCCAGACTTCAACTGCTGAAGCACCTCGCCCCCAGGAGGCAGAGGCCGAAGCCCCCTTTAAAGCGCCGGAAACTGACAACTGTGGCGCCGGTGCAGCTCTGACCCCCTCCGTGACTGGACCCGCGAAGCACCAAGTGAAGGCGAGGAGCTCGAAACCCACCGCATCGCCTGCGCCCCCTGCCGTTGCGACAGTGACTGCTCCGCTTGCTAGCCTCACCAGTCGGCGGTCAGGAACTGTGATTGGTTGAGCCCATGTCCCTGTGATCATGCCCCTGTGATTGAGACCAGTGCGTCCTTCCGCCATCCACCAGTGGAACCACCCAAGGACCAGGCCTCAATGGTGGAGGAATTTCTGGAGCGCCAGATATCGGAGCTGCGGGTCGGTCAGCCCGGCTCCACCCACAGGGGGCACCTTCTGGTGCCAAGTACAAAGGGCCGTCGCCCCCAGCGACACTCTCATCCTCGCCAACACCAGAACGACAGATGGGCCCACCACCCACACCACTCAGGCTTAGTGAAAACCGTACACCAGGTTCTTCACCAGCAACTTCTAGCCGAACCATGAAGCGACCACCTCCATGGGAGGTGTCTCCTACGGATGGCGACATTCCGCGAATCCGACCGCGCAGCCGGCCGAGCTCTGCGGATGGTCGCGTCTTGGGGTCGTACAATCCCAGGACTATAGCCGACTACTACTTTCAGGAAAAGCTCCGACTACCCTGGGAGCGGCCACCTATGACTGGTGGAAATTCTGAACCTGGCAGCAATATGCTCTAGTCAAACCTCAAATGTACCCCATGCAGTCCTTTTTCCAATGGTTGGTTATTGTGGTTTAAGGGTGCATCGACTGCACCTTTTTCCAATGAAACTGCAGAGGTTTTAGGAACAACGCCCAGGAGATACAGTTTATTTGAAATCAGCACTGCCCTCTCGCTATATGCCTCCAAGAGAGCAAACTCCGACCTGACCTTCCTTGTAACTTGAAGGAGTACTCAATTTTCCGGAAAGACAGTGACTGATAATGTTCCACATGGTGGAGTCATGCTGGCCATTCACTATATTGTCTGAGCAAACGATGTCGTGCTGAAGACTGATCTCCAAGCAATAGCAGCTCGCATCCAATTAAGTCGCATTTCTACAGCGGTATGCTCGATCTACCTCCCTCTCCTGGACTGACTGCTTTTACCCGAGACGAGCTCGTACGGCTAGTTTTAGAACTTCCACTACCGTTTCTAGTTTTATGGGATGTTAACTCTCATCACACAATGTGGGGCTGCGATACCGTGAACACGAGAGGGCGCAGGATTTTATCATGGAGGAATCTTTGTGTATCTTAAATACTGGCACTCCTACCCACTTTGCGATGCCATCCGGCCATTCATCGTCCATTTATTTATTTGAGTCTTTGTTAGTCCACAGCTGGCACAATATCTCGATTGGTCTATGTCTGATGACCCTATGGTTAGTGATCATTTACTAATCTGGATCACATATGTAGGGAACACAACACTGAATACTGGACCCAAACGGTGGAATTTACGCAAGTCTGACTGGGATAAATTTGATTCTACTCAAGAACGTATTTTCTACTACATCTGGACAAGAACCACGCTCAGTTGATAGCTTTTCATCACTGCTCCTAGAGGCAACAACAGGGTGCATCCCGAAAACGCCCGGGCACCCCGTCAAACCCCTGTCTCATGGTGGACCACAGAGTGTCGAGACGCAATTCGGGGAAGATGCCGCGCATTCAAAACATTTAATCGTGACAGTACCACAACCAACCTTATTTTGTTTCGTAAGGTGAGAGCGAAGGTACGCTGGATCATTTCGGAGGCCAAGCGCGAATCGTGGAAGGCCTATGTCAATACCCTAAATCGGTCTAGCTCCTCGTTACAGGTATGATCTAGAGTGAAATAAAATGTATGGTGCATGGTGTTCGGTTCCTCTCCCTGTCCTGCGGATAGCAGACCAGGATGTAATTCACCCTGCGGAAGTTGCGTATGAGATTGGTCATGCTTTATCCCAAAAAAGTTGATCCAGCACTGCTCATCTTGAATTCTTACGCCACAAAGCTGTGTAGGAGACGATGCCAGTGCATTGTACGACGTACGTGCACCATTCATACACTCGTTTCACCATGCAAGAACTAACGTTCGCCATCGCATCCTTCCGGACCACGTCCGAGGGGCCGGACGGTATTAATAATGATATGCTGAAGCGCCTTCCGCACTACGCTCTTGTCTGTCTGAAAGTGTGGAACCACGGGATATGTGGACCTATGGGAACCTTAGAAAACTTAGGGTTTGTGTGGGGGAAGGGTGCGTGCGTGCGTAACCGCAACAGTGTCGGTCGTGTGCTGACCGGTGTCTGTGGCCGCCACAGAGAGCAGGTGGCCCTGCGCGACTCCGTCAACTCAGAACTGAAGGCCGAGCAGGCTCGCCGCCAGGAGGCAGACGCTCATCTGACTGCTGTTAGTGACCAGCTGACTCAGCAGACCGCCAAAAGCCGTCAAATCGTGGCCGCCCTGCAGTCTCAACTGGAGCAGCAGAGCTCGTCAAAGGTGCGGCCCGGTCGATCCCGCACATACCCTTCCCCACCCACCGCCGCCGCCGCCGCCGCCGCCGCCGCCGCCGCCGCCGCCCCGCCGCCGCCGCCGCCGCCGCCGCCGCCGCCGCCGCCGCCGCCGCCGCCGCCGCCGCCGCCGCCGCCGCCGCCGCCGCCGCCGCCGCCGCCGCCGCCGCCGCCGCCGCCGCCGCCGCCGCCGCCGCCGCCGCCGCCGCCGCCCCGCCGCCGCCGCCGCCGCCGCCGCCGCCGCCGCCGCCGCCGCCGCCGCCGCCGCCGCCGCCGCCGCCGCCGCCGCCGCCGCCGCCGCCGCCGCCGCCGCCGCCGCCGCCGCCGCCGCCGCCGCCGCCGCCGCCGCCGCCGCCGCCGCCGCCGCCGCCGCCGCCGCCGCCGCCGCCGCCGCCGCCGCCGCCGCCGCCGCCGCCGCCGCCGCCGCCGCCGCCGCCGCCGCCGCCGCCGCCGCCGCCGCCGCCGCCGCCGCCGCCGCCGCCGCCGCCGCCGCCGCCGCCGCCGCCGCCGCCGCCGCCGCCGCCGCCGCCGCCTCTCCGGACCTTGATGCTTGGGCGTGGTTTCGTGGAAAGGGTTCGTTTGTCATTGGGCCTCCACTAAACGCTGTCCGACGTTTATCACGCTTTCCGTGATGTTTTACTTCTGGCACATCTCGCTTAGGGAGCATTTTATAGCAACGTTAGCTCCTGTGCATTCTGCCGTGCAAGCGGAGAAAGGCGCAAATGCCAAATGTAACGAGCTCCAGCGGCATCTGGTTCACAGGCATACTATTCAGGCAGGACCGTCCATTCAGTGACACGCCTTCGAGGGCGTATTTTCACCAAACGTCTACTAACATGAGCATTTGTGGGCATGACAAAAGCATGACTCTTGCCACGATTGCTCGAAATATGTGAAGGCCGTGTATGGCCTCCAACCCTTCTTTGTTTCCGATCTTTCAGGTTTTCATTATTCTCCACAGCAATACTAAATTATAATGGAATTGGAAGAGGCAACAAATACAAATTATTCACAGCCACCCTATTGCCTCAATCCAAATGCGCGCCAATTTGACTAATAACTGGCAGGTCACATAATATTTAACTGCTTGAAGCCAAGGATTTGCGCGCACTCCTGTTCTTTAACGTAGCAATGTTATCAAAGATGAAAAGTTATTATTTGTCACTCAATTTGCACTCGATTAAATCATTATTTGGCACTCAATTAAATCAATGTTTTGGATTCAGCGGATTTGTTCTTCAATATAACACCAAACGTATTTCGTACCCATTACACCAATTAATGAGGGGATTTAGTCTGCTAGTAAATTCGAATTTAGCCTGCTTGTGCAGTGTTTACATGGGTCTAATAACTCCACTGCTAGCTGTTTATCAAGTAAATTCGAATTGCCTCTGTCCATGTAAACTGGATAGCCTAGGCCCACGTCACCGGAGCAGTGCTCTGTTCACCGGACCCGAGAAACCAGGATAGCCCTACTGTGCGCGCATGTTAGTGTGGGGAATCTAAGAGTAAGCGTGTGAACAAGACTCCCACAAAGGTGGCGAAAAATGGAACCTCTAGTGTTGCGCTACTCGTATATATGACGTGAATACCAGAGCCATGCTGTCTGGGTGTTAAGCACACAACAGTATAAGCGGTGTCCGAACGGTTCATAATGCGTATGGTGAGGGACATCAACGAGTCATAATTATCCACCCCTCCCTACCTTTTTCAAACCTTTTTTTAGCTTTCTGTATTAAAATTTGTATTCAAAAAGAGAAGGAAACTGGTCAGCAAGCACTGAAACACTTCGGATTGCGCGTCAACGGAGAAGCTGAACGAGCGAATAGATGTTGGAGGGGCGACATAGTCCTCTCGTTGGTTAATTTGGACACTTGTGGCGTCCGTTTCATCGCAATTGGACCCTGTCTGTCTGTGTTGCATGTACGTAACTGGTCTCAAGCCCTGGTGTGTGTTCATTTATGCGCAGTCATCTCTGACGGATGAGGTGACCCGACTCAAGACAAAAGTGGCCACGCTACAGCTGGACCTCGACAACTCTGAGGCTGTCCAGAGAGACTTCGTCAAACTCTCCCAATCATTACAGGTAACAGGGGTTAAAGTTTTTGCATTTGCACGGCCAGCGCGTGCCACGCGATTCAATTTTCTCTAAATACCGTTCAGTTATTCAGTTTCATCAGTGGCCGCGTCACATATTGGCGCTATTGTATGTCGTGCACTGCCACTCGCTTGTGAGTGGTAGTGGTCAGAGGGTGGTGCTTTCCTCCGTTTGATGGGCTCCGTTTCGTTTCCATTGCCTTTTCATGGGAAGCATGGGTTGAAGTTTCAAATTCTGTCAGATGTCGAAACGATCACCAGAATTGAACGGCTAGCGTTCGCCGGGCTTGATTAAGACAATATTTTGTATTAAAATATGGTAAATGTGGAGATTCCATTTCAGTGCAACTGTGCAACGTTCCGAAAAAAAGATCGGGGGAAACTGGTCATTCGTGAGGCAGAGGCATTTATCTCCTAGATCGGCCCCTGGCCCCCCAACCGTTGCACGTCCAACGGTTGATCCGTTCCCCACACCGTGTTCTGAATGAAGGCGTACCAGCGCATGCGCGCAACACTATCCCCGCCGCTACCGAAAACTCGGCCTCCTTGCCAAGATTAATTAAATTAATTAATTAAATCTCAATACTGTCCTGAACCGCGACAATATTCCTGTTATATGCAGGATCACCTGCCACGCCGGCTACTTTCGTGAAGCATTTAATTCACTCATTCCTCGTCCATTCATCATCCGTTAGTTCATGCACCCATTCATTCATACGTGCCACGTCAATTAGCGTAATTTGGCGACTTCGTACTACCTTGCGTGGTAACCGACGCACCACACCCCGTACACCTGAAAGAAAACTGGGATGGCCATTGACTCGGGAGGTGGCACACGGGAGACTGTGACGAGGCGAGTTAGTCGGCTGCCCTGTGCACAGATGCGGTTGATCGGCGAGCTTGTGATGAGACGAGACGGTCTGCTGCCCTGTGCACAGATGCGGTTGATCGGCGAGCTTGTGATGAGACGAGACGGTCTGCTGCCCTGTGCACAGATGCGGTTGATCGGCGAGCTTGTGATGAGACGAGACGGTTCTCCCTGTGCACAGATGCGGTTGATCGGCGAGCTTGTGATGAGACGAGACGGTCTGCTGCCCTGTGCACAAATGCGGTTGATCGGCGAGCTTGTGATGAGACGAGACGGTCTGCTGCCCTGTGCACAAATGCGGTTGATTGGCGAGCTTGTGATGAGACGAGACGGTCTGCTGCCCTGTGCACAGATGCGGTTGATTGGCGAGCTTGTGATGAGACGAGACGGTCTGCTGCCCTGTGCACAAATGCGGTTGATCGGCGAGCTTGTGATGAGACGAGACGGTCTGCTGCCCTGTGCACAAATGCGGTTGATTGGCGAGCTTGTGATGAGACGAGACGGTCTGCTGCCCTGTGCACAAATGCGGTTGATCGGCGAGCTTGTGATGAGACGAGACGGTCTGCTGCCCTGTGCACAGATGCGGTTGATTGGCGAGCTTGTGATGAGACGAGACGGTCTGCTGCCCTGTGCACAAATGCGGTTGATCGGCGAGCTTGTGATGAGACGAGACGGTCTGCTGCCCTGTGCACAAATGCGGTTGATTGGCGAGCTTGTGATGAGACGAGACGGTCTGCTGCCCTGTGCACAGATGCGGTTGATTGGCGAGCTTGTGATGAGACGAGACGGTCTGCTGCCCTGTGCACAAATGCGGTTGATTGGCGAGCTTGTGAAAAAAAGTTTTTTCCCTGTGCACAAATGGGTTGATTGGCGAGATGAGACGAGACGGTCTGCTGCCCTGTGCACAAATGCGGTTGATGATTGAGAGAGAGGTCCCTGTGCACAGATGCGGTGATTGGCGAGCTTGTGATGAGACGAGACGGTCTGCTGCCCTGTGCACAGATGCGGTTGATTGGCGAGCTTGTGATGAGACGAGACGGTCTGCTGCCCTGTGCACAAATGCGGTTGATCGGCGAGCTTGTGATGAGACGAGACGGTCGACTGCCTTGTGTACAGATGGAGCTGGAGAGAATCAGACAGTCGGACACAGAGGTACGCTGGCAGCACGAAGACGACGTGGACACCTGTAATAAGTGTCACTCCCGCTTCTCAGTCGGCAAAAGGAAGGTAAACATGGCGTCAATACTCATTGTGAGGGTTGTTCAATGGGTGAGTGGGATGGTGTTGTGTTCCAACAGAAGTACATGCAATTTTCGTGCCACAATATTTATAACCATAGCAAGCGTAGGTGAAGACAATTTTCCGAGGATCTTACCTTGAACTTGTGCTATTAGAAGATGCTAGACTTGTAACGCAGAACGCATGGCGATCAAGCGTAGCATGATAATGGCAGCATACGGTCTCCATAAAGATATCAACGGATTTTTCACTGTGTCGTACAGTGATTCTACATGCTTTGAAATGCTTCATAGGTCCATACATATTAAGATGGATGCACATGTGAGCGAACGTGTCAACAGATGTTGATACGTTCATTCACATGCCTTTTTCTACGTATCCTTCCCCTCGCATTTGCTTCCGAATTTTCAGCTTCATTTTATGACGACGATATTATTGCTTTTGGGTGATATATGGAAGCTGGCAAAAAGAAAAGACCACACTCATCTTGTGCCGCCTTCCCTGCCAATGTCTTTTTTAAGTATCCGTACACGAACGCACTGGAAGTTTAACTTTCAATGTGTGGTTGCAGTAGACTAATATTTTACTGTTGGCACAAATGCGACAAGATGTGGCTCTGCGCCTTCAGCAAGTTGACCGGGGTGTTTGTTTTCAGTACCACTGCCGTCACTGCGGCAAGATCTTCTGCCACGATTGTTTGAGTCAGGCTGTGCCGAGTGGGCCCAACGGCACCATGAGCCGGGTGTGTGAGGTCTGTCACACACTGCTGAACAGGGAGTCGGCGCCGTACTTCAGCAGCGAGGCTCCCGGCAGCTCTGCAGACTGAGCAGGCACGTGGCTGCCTGTCGCCCAGCTGGACGGAGGAGATACTCTGCCACACCGTCAGACAGCTGGACGGAGGAGATATTCTGCCACCCCGTCAGACAGCTGGACGGAGGAGATACCCGTAGAGGGAGGTACTGCCAGTAGAGGAGGTTGAAGCGGTGCCACTAGCAGCTGCGGAGTTCCCAGTCAGACAGCGGATGGGGATACTCTGCCACCCCGTCAGACAGCTGACGGAGAGATACTCTGCCACACCGTCAGACAGCTGGACGGAGGAGATACTCTGCCACACCGTCAGACAGCTGGACGGAGGAGATACTCTGCCACCCCGTCAGACAGCTGGACGGAGGAGATACTCTGCCACCCCGTCAGACAGCTGGACGGAGGAGATACTCTGCCACCCCGTCAGACAGCTGGACGTAGGAGGTACTCTGCTTCCACGTCGGACAGTCGGAGGAGGTACTCCCGTTGGTCAGCGAGTCGTTTTAAGGTGCTAAAGACTCCAGGTTGTCACAAATCGTGCGTGCGTGACTTCCTGCAGCTAGCTGAAGCTGTAGCATTGACGTATCTACTTCGACGACATTGACGAGTGCCGTACCGATTGTCCACTGCGCTTATGCATCAGTTTTAGCTCGAGCTTGTCCGTCTGACGTGACACGGCAATGTGCATCGCTTCCAGGCGCTACTTGGCAGCAACGCGTGTTCGGCTCGATGCTCCTGCAGGCGTGCCGTTATAGAGCGTTACTGTGGTGACCAGTGTCGCAGCCACTTGCGGTCGATCCACGTTGGCCCGTGGATCGAGCAAGATGCGACACCAATCGACTGAGTGAACGAGGAACCCGATCGTGAGCGTCATATTTATTTGGGCTTGGTTCCAGCCTGCGGTGGCAGGATACATATACAAACTTGAGAAAGAGCCTTTATACACAGACAGTGGGTAGTGCGTGAGATGGTTCATCGCATTGCAGCTCACGGACGTCGGTGTTTAGGCTGCCGCAGCTTCCGACCCTCTCCGGAGAATGCGCGGAACACTTCCGCCTCCGAGTTAGCCTGAAATGTTACAAACGTGTTTAGTCAGTTAGTCAGCCCAGCTTATTTGTCGGAGCTTTTTACGTCCAACGTTGTCCGTTTTCTCATTTTCTCCCTTTCAACACCACCAACATCATACATACCACCACACACCACCGATCGTACCAGCACACACAATCACATGTGCCGCCCTACACCATCAGATCTGCCTGCAAACGCCATCAGATGTGCCAGAACACCCTATCAAGCGTGCCACCCTGAATCGCATCTGCCAACACGCCCTGTCAAACATACCATTCTGCATCATAGGTCTGGCAGCACACCCCATCAAACATGTCACTGCATCACAGATCTGGCAGCGCACCCCGCGAAACATACCACCTTGCGCCATCAGATCTGCCGGCACAGCACGCCAGGAAAGGTGACATGTCTGAACACACCACAACACACCATCATGCATGCACTATCAGATAACGCTGAGCATTATCAAGCATATTCCCCGGCTTTACCTCTGGCGGCTTGGGTGCGGCGTTCCTGAGGAAGCGCAGGCAGCCGATCTGGTGGTCGTAGTCGGGGATGCCGCGCACGCGTGGACCGTTGGAAGTGGTGGCTCTCGGCGCGTCCAGGTTCTTCTGTTTACCGTCCAACCTGCAGCCGACAATCACACGGCGGTCAGATGCCCGTCCTCTACACGTACATCACACCAGCTGGCGAGTCACGTTCGCAGCTTATCAAGGCGCACATGTCGCTTTCGTGTCGCTCACATGTCGCTCAATTCATCATGGATCGCACCACACCGTACACAAAACCTGGGCAGATGAGGTTACAATGTAATATAAGGGTCATGCCAGCTCAAACAGTCGATGACACACGACAGTATGCGAACTGCTGTAAATTAGAACATGGGGTTTTATGTAGCTCTCAAAATGATTACCAACATTTTAGAACAACCAAAATTATCATGTATGAGTTATTGGCAGTTTTAAGAAGAAAAAGTTGCGAAGTTTAAAAAAGGTGGTTTACCCAGCCATATCTGATGTCGCCTTTGTCACGACAATAAACACAAGATCAGGCGATGGAGAACGAGCTGTATTGTACGTGGAAAATATAATATTTACAATTGTTGATGTATTTTTGGTATATAATACCAGATGGAGGAGGGAAATTTTTTTAATCTTTGTCGAGAATATGACGATTTATATTTCAAGACCAATAGCATTCTTGGATGATCGATGTGCACCATAATCCTCGGTAGAATTTATAGGCATTACCCACATTCCCTCAAATGGTATTTGTGTTATTTAAAACAATTTAAAATATAAAGTAACATGTTCCCCAAGTATGAAATGTGAAAATTTGCCATGGTCAGTAAGGCATCACATTTCAGGGCTGATCATGATTTATCCCTCTCAACCTATAGCCTAGCCCAAGTTGTATTCTTTGATGCTAAGCGTATGCCCATGCCGGACAAACTGCGAGATATCGCTGTTTAAAATTACTATTTTTGACATGTTGAAAAATACAATGTCATTAACTCAAAAATCATAGTTCAATTGGTCTAATACTCCGTGAATCGTGTTTAGAGCTACAGAAAAACCCATATGCCAAATTATATTTTTTTAATCCGGGTGGTCTGGTGTTAAAATTGCTTGTTCATTGTCAGAATTGGCATGGTATGACCCATAATCATCTGTGGCGAAGTGGTATGTATGTATTTGGACACGATGCACCAGGACAGGCTCGGTTCCACACGGGCTTTGTCAGGCCAGTGGTCCACATGGTGCTGGTTGGCAATGCTGATATAAGGATGATAACAACGACTGGACTGACATTTGGAATTCGGTTACACCGACGTCGAGGTCGCGTTGCAACAGTAGTGCCGGTACTGACGTGTCCGACAGTGGGTGGCGCTCACCGAAGTCCCGAGCCCTGGAACGGCACGAAGCCGGTCGGCTCTAGCATCTCGTGCTCGTCCTGGTCCGGCTGCTCTTCAGGCGGCGGCACCCGCTCCGGCTCCTGGTAGCCGACCGGTGGGGCAAACTCCACCTGGCGAGACGGTACACCATTAGGCGGTCTCGCTCGGTGGCCGGCGCGGCAGCGTGCGCGCCGATGACGTGGCCTGACTGATTGATTTATTTATTGATGCCCGGCTAATTGGCGGACTAGCTGTTGGCACTAGCTGTTGACTACGGAGAACGCTTTTCAGGTATTACACCCCTGTGCGATGTCTGGGAACGTGGCGATTAACGCTACCTGATAGGCACCATATTCTACCATAATTTTACGTTGGCCGAAACCGATTTACCTTCTTGTTTCGAGCATACATTGGACGTAAAACCCAAACCGATTGTATAATGTGGTGACGAAAAGACAAAACCGGGAGTCTCGTATTTTGGGGAATCTTCGGCATTATAATGGCAACGATAATATAGGCATCATTGTAGCATGGGTATCCATCCCCATATTATCCCCGTATAGCTCGACAAACATTTGCATTAAATGCCCTTTTAACCAGAATTGACCCACAAATGATAGCAACATGTGATTGCCATAAATGAGATTGTCTGGATTGTTTGGATTGGATTCTTTGAGTACACATCAGAATTGTCAGTCTTCGACATCGAACACAGGTCACTATATGAAGGGGATAGTCATTTCGTGCATCTTGTTGAAATCGGTTAGTAGTTAAAATCGGGTATGAAGAACAGAAATAATATCCAAATAATAGGTCAGAACTTCGAAGAAGGGAAAGTCCGGTAGTGAATGTCCAGCTCAAGCAGCATCCTGGTCAGGGAAAGCTACTGACGTATCAAATGGTTTCTTCAGCATGTCTGCCATGCACCCCGATACAGCCAAATATAATACCTTAATGGCGTTGGGATTTCTGGCTGATCAAGGTAAACACTCGGGAAGTTTCGCAATGAAAACACACGCTGGCTTAATAGAGAACAGACTCGAGCAGGCACAGTTGGCAGCAAATGAGACAAATATATCATCCAACCGCTGAAACCCAATTATCGTCTAACTGAAAAATTGAGCAGACTGCCCAAGACATGGACCAGAAAAAAAGAAAGAGCTATCTGTCGTGTAGATCGCCTCGACAGAGAATAGCAGTTGCAAGCAGTAGGCATATACAAAGCCAAACACGTCAGTGACACGGTTCATATGAACCAGGGCGTCACTACCATCTACGAGTATGTATCTCAAACTATTCGCAGTCAGCAAATGATGCGAGAGCCGTCAGGCCGCTCACATTCATGTCGCACTCTATGATGCTGACGGCGCTGCCAGGCTTGGTCTCCAGCACGCAGAACTCGTACACCTTGGCGTTGTACGGGATGGCGATCACATCTAGTGCGGTGAGACAGGCGAAGTTCCGCAGCGCGTTCTCCAGTACCGCCTTCGGGTTGGTAATGTCCAAAAAGTCGGCCGACTGCGGCTGGAACTTGGAGAAAGTCGCCACCGGAAGCGACACACTCTCCACAGTCAGCAGCGCGCCCTCCTCCAGTAGGAGGTTCCGCATCATCTGGGTACAGACGTCAGTCGATCTGAACACCACACATTCAACTGCCAACGAAGGCAGCTCTCCTTCCTCTCATGCTATGCAAGACAAGGGAGTCGATAAAGAATCGATTGATGCAATAGTTTGTCAACACATCGGACCCGACGAAGACAATACAACAGGTGAGTCATTGGACAGCCTTATTTATGTGCTCTTCAGAAAAGCAACTCCAAAATGTGTATGTGTGTGGGGGGTCTGGTGGCGATGACGTCACCTTATTTGAGTGGCTTTCGCCTCATTCTAAACACATTCGTTTATATTACTAGGAACTACCTTCTTTCTTAGTTCCTAATACGTAGTAAGTACTAGTAACTGACATCTCACTTTAGAGAGTATTGTACGAACGTAAGGAGTCGCAAACGGTGTGTGGATGTGGGACGCGACACGTACCCAGTATGGCAGGTAAACCTTGCCCTCGTCGGCCACGAACTCCAGCACGCCGCAGTGCGTGACGCGGTCCGCTCGACGGTTGGTCAGCTTGAACAGCATCGGGTAGACGACGTTAAGGCGCGTGAGCTGGTCCAGCGCCGACGGCGGCATAATGACTGGCAACGCAGACACGCAGCTGTTAGGCACTCGACAGCGAGCTCACGACTGCAACGCAATGTGGCATCGCAGGATTCGGCAACTATTTTATGGCCATTAAGAACGCGTGATCAGATCTTGACCAATGTCCTCAACTGACCTTTCATTCAAGTACAGCCGCCTCTGCTTGTTCTGGCAGTCTGGCAAGGTATTCTTGTCTAATGCATCGCTAAAGTATGCATTTTAAATCATTAGCGTTATAACATATTATGCGATGTGACTAGTGTTTCCACTGAGCAGGCGGAGTTTTTGTGTTAAGTAACAATAGCGATGAGTCCATTTTCAAAATTAGATTGCACCTACAAAATGCACACCGACTAAATACTATTAAAACTGTTTTGAGAAACTGCCTATGCAGAGCGTGCATACTTCTTCACGTTGAGCATCGGGATACCTAGATTCGTCCATTAGCGCTGCTGAGGACAAGCAATAAACAAAATGGCATTCTTTCATTGTATAGAAGTTGTATACACCCATTATCCTATATACATTTACCTTCAACCAGAAACAAACAAAAAACCTTTGCATCCGACACCTCACTGAAATGGCATCAGGCTGCACAGTTCTTACTTTTTCCGCCCCTCTCGACATCGGTGCGCTCATGTCCGGGCAGCATGGACACCGAGTAGCAGCGGTACTGTGTGTTGAACGGCCTCAGAGCGTCCGGGAACATCGGGTACCCAAACTGGAACACAGAGCCGTCATAGCTTGATGGCCTGACTGGCGGATCGTCAAGGCCCATTCATGTCTTCATTCTCCAATACACAATTGCTGGAAAAACTTCGGTCATGAGCACATTTGTTCCCATACCAGTGAATATCGGTGATTCTTCACGTACGTAAGTAATTTACGTTAAATGGAGAATCGGTACATTACACATCATCACACACAGAAACCTCCCTGTCATTTACATGCATGCGTACAATGTCATTTATTGCTGTCTGGGTGAGCTGCTTGGTTAACGAAAACATGCCACATGTCCACAACTTGTGTCACAAATGGTCTCATGCCCATGATAAAAATGTGTTGCATTAGCACAAGGTGAAAAGCAAGAGGTGTTCCCTGATTAGACAAAAGCACATTATTTCAATCAGCACATCTTTCGGAAATATTAAGATTATGTTTATGCAGTGGCATGGTTATCGGTAGGGTTAGATGAGATAAAAATTGGGCTTTGCTCCACCCACTCCAGATCCATTCCTACTTGAAGGCACTCAATTGCATCACTGCATTCACCGCGAACAAGGCCTTATGTGCCTGTAAGCTGGTCGCGGGGAAAATGGCATGCAAGGCGGGATGCATGCTATTTTTACCGATTCACGCAGCAGTCTCGGGGCGATAAAACAGTTCAACCCACCTGGCACTATTTTGCAGGACGTTTTACGGCGTTTCGGAACATTGGCTCAATCTGAGAAGACTCAATCCTCTGTTGGGTCCCGAGCCATATCGGCATCGTGGGGAACGAGGCAGCGGATGATGCTGCGAAGCGAGCAGCGCAAGCCCAATATAAACTATCTATGCCGCTCTCCGCGAGAGAGTACGACCGCTCTATCGCGACCTTTGTCTTTAAAAGATGGCGGTCTGGTTGGGACACACTGCCGGACAATAAGTTGCAAACAATCAAGCCATGTCTTGGGGAGTGGCCTTCGTCCTACCGTAGGACGAGGTGGGACGAGGTCGTGCTCTGTCGCCTCAGGCTATGACACACCCACTCAACGCACCGCCATCTGCTCTGTGGGGTAGACAGGCCAGCCTTCCCTCGATGTCACGCACCACTGTCAGTACGTCACGTTCTGATATCCTGTCCCCTGCTCGCCAATACTCGAAGACGCCTTCTTGTAGACGTGCAGTCGCCGTCACTCTCCCAACTCCTGGGTGACCACTCACGCGTTGTGACTTCAGGAAAACTGCTTCATTTTATCTCGGATGTCAAATTTAGAGCGCTATCATCGTGAAACAGTAAAAACTCCACTTTTCTAAGTGGTATGCCGCCAACTGCAGCTGTCGTGCTATCGAAGGTCCACTGGTTGCACAGTACCAAACCGTTAACATCGTCAACAAAGAGTGATCTGCCAATGCTGCGTAGAAGGCAGTCGCAGATGTCGTTAATTTCGGTGACGAACAGTGCCACGCTAAGCACATTTCCTTGCGGTACTCCATCCCTTTGTGGATACCTGTCTGACAAGTAGTTCCCGATGGGTACGCAAAAAAAAACGTTCGGACAAAAAGTGCTCAAGGAAGTGAGCCATTGAACCCTGAATTCAATATCTGAAGACCTTCAGAATGCCGTAGTGCCAAGGTGTGCAATATGCTCCTTGAACATCGAAAAACACTGCACCGACATGGCAATTCTGGTGGAAAGCTGCCCGTACCTCAGTGTCGAGAGTTAAAAGACGGTCGATGGTGCTTCGGTTCTTTCTAAACCCACACTGCATTAGTTAAAATGTCATACCGTTCCAAAAACCAGGTGAAACGTATAATTATCATCTTCTCCACCAGTTTACAAAGTGATGATGTAAGTCATATTGGTCGGTAGCTCGCCGGGTCTGAAACATCCTTGCCGGGTTTCAAAATTGGCATCATTGTAGCATCGCACCAGGTGGATGGGAAGTCGCCTTTCTCCGAAGGTGTACTTATGGTTTCTAGCGTGGCTTCAAGTGCACGTGTTGGGAGATGCTTTGGCATGTAGTGTACATTAGCGTGGCATAGGTAGGGACCCCCAGATACGCTCCAAGGCCTCCAACGGCGGAACTAAGCTCAGTCATGGTAAATGGCCTGTTATAACAGGGCTGCTCAGAGGTGGAGAATTTCAATGGGTGCTTTTCACATTCGGCTTTCCGACGTATGAATATGTCGTCGCTACTGTTACAGCGGCATCGGTTATATATTGTACGGGCTATCTCGTTCACCACATCAACCGGGTGCATGATGTCTCGGCCACCTACCCGTAGTACTGGCAAAGTGGGGTGGAATTGTATTGTTCTGTGATGCGCTTTATCCTCGACCAGATGTGTGATGTGGGTGTGGAGCGATTTAGTTTAGTCACCTAGGTCCTCCACGAGGTACGCTTTGTCTCCCGGATGGTACGCCGTGCAATGGCCCAAGCTTGTCGAAAGGCGATGAAGTTGACAGAATTGCCATTTCGGTTTACGTTTCTGTAGGCTCGTTGTCTTTCCCGGATAGCCTAACGGCACTCCTCTGTCCACCATGAGACAGGAGCGCGACGAGGAGTACCAAGAGGTTCGGGGGATGACGTCATTGGCGGTCCGCACGAATACGTTTGTAAGTGTCTCCACTGACGTAGGTGTCACACCAGGTCACGCAGAAAATATATCCCCTAATCGTGCCTCATATGCTGTCCAGTCTGCCTTCTTGAAATTACATCGGCGTGGTTAAGTTCTAAGTATTGCGCCGTCCTGGCACTTCAGCCACACAGGAAAATGATCACTGTTGAGTGGGTCATCAGCCACCAGGTAAAAAGTTGTGCAAGTTGTGGGCTGCACAGACTAAGATACAAAGCAGATGTATGGCCGGAGGGCAGGGTAACGTGCGTCAGCGTGCCGGTGTATAAAATCCACGGGGACTCTTACTGCAATAGCCTACAGCTTGGAGTGGAGCACCAATCTCTGCCTCGCTAAGCTATGGTGGACGGTCAGCAGCACTCCGCCATGCACAATTACGTCAGTGTGCGTTGGTTGGTTGGTTACTGGTTTTACGACACATTGACCGTTGAGTCATGTAGCGTCGCCAATCTCTCACGCCGATTGGCTGTGGGCGAAAAGTAGCGACAGGTGAGACTCGAACCCACAACCTTTCGATTGTGAGACGAGCAACTTACACCCCAGACTCCTCCCGCGTCAGGGCGCGTATCTTCACGAAATACTGAGTAGCATTTTATGCTGAAAAAGTATCCCGGCGTCACCTTGGTCTGCTGGAAGCAATGACCGTGGGGCAGTGGCGGTTTAAGAGTGCCTGGAGCTCTTCGGTGCTGGTTCTCAGTCCCCTAAAGTTCCATTGATAAATGGACTGGGGTCGCTCCATTTAAAATGAGTTAGACTTGGGTGGAAACATCATAGGCAGCATCATCACAGGTAGGCAGACTTACAACCTACACGGTCCATAGCAAAAGTAGGTGCATGGATACATCGGGTAAAACTGGATGGCAGCTTAAAATCGTGTTCCATTCACTCCCTTACATAAGGGTCATCAAAGGTGGGCAGTGCAGGTGGTGGGCGTGGTTGCCTGATTTCGACCATCCCTACACAGTTCCAAATTGCAAGATGACCTACGATGTGGTCTGTTATACAATGTCATTGGTCAATACCATGGTATTGACAAGTGATATATATTTGGTGTCTCCAAGTGTAAATGAACAACATACACTGATGAATATGTGATTGGTCAAAATTGAGCTGGTGTGACTGGAGGGAAAATTGATAAATGACCTGCTTCAGTGACAAAGTTTGACTAATGATGCAGCTTCAGTCCCATGGTATTGCATGTAGCATCTTAAAATGGATAGAGTTGTGGCTTTCAGATAGACAGCAAAGAGTGATGCTAAATGGTACAGTCATCATGACAAAATGTTCTTAGTGGAGTCCCCCAGGGGTCAGTACTGGGGCCACTACTGTTCATTATATTTGTAAACAACATTGGAAGTGGCCTAAGCAGTAAAGTTTTGAAATTTGCGGATGATTTGAAGGTCTTTAGGGCAATAAACTTCAGGATGAGCATATCTCGCTGCAAAAAGACTTAGACGAACTTGTGAAGTGGTCCGAAGAATGGCAAATGAAATTTAATTTTGATAAGTGCAAAATCATGCATGTAGGTAAGCAGCATATGAAGGCTCCATACTTGATTTAGGTGTTATTCTAAACACAAAATTGGGGGCATCAGAACAGACCAAGGAAGCCAGGAAGAAGGCACTGAGAATGCTTGGGGCGATAAATAAGAATGTATCATACAGAAGTGAGGAAGTCATCAGGAAGCTTTACTGTGCATATGTCAGGCCACATTTGGAATACTGCATCCAATCTTGGTCTCCTAGCTATGAAAAAGATTGTTGGCTTTTAGAGAGAGTACAAAAGAGGGCTACAAAAATGGTTAATGGCAATTGAATATGTTTTCACTTAGATATAGAAGGCTAAGAGGAGATCTCATCGAGGTCTTTAAATTTGTTCATAGTCTGGAAAGGGGATATCTTGGGGAAATGTTTGAATTGAACAGAAATGATGGAATTAGAGGTCATAAATTCGAAATTAAAGTTAACCACAGCAGAACAAGGTTAAGGCAGACTTTCTTCACCAACAGGGTAGTAGAACACTGGAACCAGCTACCAGAAAACATTGTCAGTAGCAGCACATTGAACATCTTTAAAAACAGCATAGACAATCATAAGAATAGAGGGCTTGCCTTTCAATATTACAGGGAGGGCTGATTGACAGATGTGGTGGGCAACTGGTTCAGTGTACAGAGTGCAACCAAGAAGGGCCCTTGTGGCCCATAGTTGCACTTATATTTTATGTCTTTATGTCTTTATATTAATTTTGATATCTCACACCTAATGAAAAACCATTATTTTAACATTTATTCCAGTTAAAAGGCTGGATTTTGATCAAGGTATAACATTCAGTCAATGCACTAATATGATATGATGCAGGGATATTTACATATGATGTATTTTAATGATGCACATCTGTTCAGTGTAGTATTTCTGACTTAGTATGGGGCTTAACATGTCTTTTTCTTTCTATAACTATTTGGAATTTAACTGATAGGCTGCACACAGCTCTCTGAGAAAGCTATGGTCATAGGATATCTCTCTATTTACAAGATTTATCACCATACCAGACATGGGTGAGCTGGTTATAGCTTCACAGACCAACTTTTGTTGGCATTGGCTGCAAGTTTTGTCACATTGTAGTCCAGTGTTGGAAAAACTGGAGTTTGTTGGTGTCATGCATACCAATACATTTTGTACTCCAGGATTGTGACTAGACTAAATGAAATATTTTGTACTCCAGAAGGGAAACCGAAGAACAACATTGTTTGGTTGAGTGCTACCACTCAAAGTCCATACCTGACAACAACTAGCAGTTTCCGCGACCCCAGCGCGCCGACCAGCGAACGTCACTACACATCCTTGAAAGGCAGTACAAAGCGTACATGGGCCGTCGGTGTTGCGCTAAAATTCGTAAAGGGCCTTACTAAAACCGGCTACGCACAACTTGCGGCGCTTCATATGTGAAAAGGCACTATATTTCTGTCAATAAAGTCAATAATTAATTCAATATTTATTCAATATTGATTCAATATTTATTCAATATTGGTTCAATATTTATTCAATATTGATTCAATATTTATTCAATATTGGTTCAATATTTATCAATATTTAATCTGATATGACATACTTAGATTAATGAATATCTATTTCATATTACTCTTTGGAAACTTGCACTGGAGCCTAGATGTGTTCTATAGCCTTGCGCTGGAGTACTCGCCAAGAAGCAACAGAAATCTCTAGTTGGCAAATCTGGGAGTACTTGGTGTCACCGGAGTATAAATTTGAAGCCTGGTTTCGCCAGTAAATGCTTTGAATGCGCAATCGAAGGTCGTTTTGTTAAAGGGACAACTTTTTTTTAGACACAATGAGCCCGTTCAATGCAAGGAAACAGTGTCCTACAATTACTTCACCATTAACTGTGTGGATGAAGAAAGAAGTTGCTTCGGAATAGTGAAAGATTGGAAAAAAAAATGAAGGATCGCCACTTAAGGATTAAAAAAGCAAAATGACTTTCACTTCAGTCAGATGCATTTTACAGTATTTCACAGTCGTGTGAATGATGACTGCCCATACATCATGTGGCAAACTCGTAAAAATATAAGACAAGGATGAAATAGCACAATTGCATTAACTGTGAATTTCCAGGTCACATCGTCAATTATTTTACACTGCAAGGAAATCACTTCAAATTTCCTAAAATCCGCCCCGGAGCAAGCAAGTTCTCCGAGGCGATTACACCAAGAAATCAATGGCATCTGTGCACTTTTGCATGACTGTCGCATTTTTTTTTTTTTTTTGGAAATGTGTGCGAAGATAAACATGCACCTTGAAATATAACCACATTTTGGGTTCATCGGTGTCATTGAAGGGTCCGTAATATATGTTCCAAATTTACTCCGACCCATTCCCTGTTCCCCGCCCTATGAACAGTTGTACTTATAGGGCTGAGGTAGCGAATCCGGCCAGCTCCATCTAAGAAGAAAAATAAAACCGCCTGTGAGCGGTTTTACAGGGACAATTTGTACTCCCGTCTAGCAGCTCTAGATACTCCTAACTCGATCCTTGCTTCAAATAAACATTCCAGACATGAACTAAACAAGTACATAAAGGAACTTTCAATATTCATAAGAATCGTTTTCAATATTTTTTTTTCTCATCTTTTCCATGCAAAATAACTTTCTTGGTGGTGAGAATTTAGAGAAAACTGTTTTAGACGGATTGTTTTAGTATAATTTTTAGTAAGCCATCATATATTCCAAAACAATAGTCCATCCATATCACGTGGTTTTTGCTGTGCCAGGTGTGCGCAAGGCCCGGTGTGCGTTGTGAGCCGGTCCCGGGTGTCGGGTGTGAGTTTGTGAACTTCGCATCGATTAAGTATACTTTTGTTCGCATTTTCTCTACCATTGCTCATGAAGTTGGCTTATAACCTCATCCTTCGCTAATAATTTAACCACAGCCAATTTTGGGGTCTGAGGCAGAGCTGTGTATTATGCGTCGGTGGCAAATCATACGCACAAACTCGGAATAGATCAAGGGTTGATCGCATTGACCTATACAAGACTAGACACACTACTCGACTTTTCAGAACGTGCCACCCGGCAACGCTGTAGAGTGGCAAGCGCATTTTCGCGGCGAACCCTTACCATTGAAATTCCTATACGCTAGGGTTTGTTGCTTCGTGATTCATTGAATATGACGAAGTCTTGTTCTGCAATCGGGTGCAGGAAGAGGCATGGTGATCCGCCAAGACATGGAGATCACTTATCATTCCACAGGTTGGTATTTTTGCGTGCTTAATTATATTTAAATGTTATAATTTGAAGTATGCTTCTGCGCCATAATTGTCAACCTGCGACTTTCATACCGTTAAAGTCATACAGTCATAAGTCATAAAGTGTTCAGGCTGAATAAGAGCCACAGGGGCCCATCTGGGTTAAGCTTATCTAGAAAAGATACTAGAAATGTACATACTCTCAACCCAATCAATCCCTTATCTAAAGTTCCTAGGTAGCTATATATCCCAGCCTGTCTAGCACCATTCACTTGCTATTGCATAACACTCAACAATTACAATCTCGTCCCATCATACCAATTGTGCTACCATAGACAATCTCATCAGTATCACATGCCAAAGGAAGTTGCTGAATCCACTGCTATGTACACCCTATGTAAAGTTATACTGTGTTTAGACTTAATAAGAGACTCACTTGCTATTGCATTACACACAATTACAAACTCCTCCCATCATACCCACTGTGCTACCATAGACAATCTAATCAGTATCACATCCTGAAAGAAGGTGCTGAATCCACTGCTAGGTACACCCTATGTAAAGTTATAAAGCATTTAGACTTAATAAGAACATCTTAAGTTCAGGATAGACATGGAGGGGCATTCCACGACAAATCGACATGTGACCTGCACCCTCACACCTCAGATTTTGATGAAAATGGTTCTATGGGGTTATCAGCATCGCTGAACACGCCTGTGCCATTTTGAAGTCTCTTGGGTTTACCGTTTTCTAGTTATGAACAATATAATTTTTACATTTTGCACTGACATGACTATCTTTGGTGCTAATTTTCTCTGAGTCATTTTTCAGTAACTGAACAAATTTATACGTCAAAATGAAGACAAAACATTGAAGAATATGACTATGCCACCATTTAAACTTTCATTACGTAATTTTTGCCGACTCTAGCCAACTAAAAAATTGAAAAGAAATAAAAACATTTTTCTCCTCCGATATCGTATTTTTTCTCACCTTCATATGAAAGAGCGTAGTTTTTTTACCCTAGAAACATAAATAAAAAAAGTGGTTATCGACTTGGAAAGACGAATCAAATGCGGTGAATGCGGGCGCTGCGCTCACCGGACCGGCGCGCGCGCTGCCGCTGCCTCGCGATACGCCTGCCGGGGGGAGGGGGAGGGGAAGGGGGAGCCGAGCGTGGGATGTCAAGAATATGTCCTGGAAAAAAAGACTATGTGACGGTAAGAGATGAGAATGGGGTTAAAGTAAAGAAGCAGAAACGTTTGATTTTAGGTAATTTGCAGGAAATTTACCAACTTTATAAAGAGAACGGTAGCAACCCGCGCATTGGGTTTTCTAAGTTCGCCAGCCTCCGCCCCAAACACTGTGTCCTGTTGGGAAGCAACGGCACTCATACGGTTTGTGTATGTTGCTATCACCAGAACGTTAAGCTAATGTTAGCGTCTCTGGGCTTAAAAGACATTACCTACAAGGACCTGTTGAAGCACGCGGTTTGTGATGTCGGGAGGGAAGCCTGTATGCTGCAAAAGTGTGAAAACTGTCCAGGTCAGGACGGTGTCAGGTCATATTTGATCGACACTTTAAATGCGCAGGCAGGGGAAATCTCAGACTTGGTGGACGAAGTCAGATTTAGTCAGTGGCTAAGCACGGATCGTTGCACTTTGACCGAAATTGTTCTTCCTATGGACGAGTTTCTTGACAAACTGTCTGACGCCATTGTGACACTTACTCGGCATCATTTCACGAGTCAGCATCAAAGCAAATATTTCGACGATCTAAAAAAGCAGCTACCTGAGCATGAAGCACTGATCATATTATATTTTTTCAGAAAACTACACTTTTGTAGTTCAAGACGAAATTCAGTCATATCACTGGAACGCACCACAGTGTACCGTTCATCCGTTTGTTGTTTATTGGCGAGAGGCTGGAAAGATTGAATGCCACAGTTTTGCGTGTTATCAAACGAACTGAAGCATGACACCGTCGCTGTGCACACATTCTTGCAGCACATTGTACCGAAAGTGAAAGGCATAGTCCCGAACTTGAAAAAGATTCACTATTTTTCGGATGGGTCAGCTGCCCAGTACAAGAATAAGTTTAATTTCGTGAATGTGAGTTTTCATGATGAGGATTTCGGAGTCCAGTGCGATTGGAATTTTTTTGCAACGTTGCATGGGAAAAAATTCGTGCGACGGTGTTGGGGGTACACTGAAAAGGGTTGCAGCTAGCGCCAGTCTTTCGCGGACACACTCGGACCACATTCTTACTGCGGAAAAGCTATGTAAAGTGCTACAGGACAAAGGTAATTTGCATACCGAGTGCTACTTTGTAGCGAAAGAAGAGGTTAGTCGTACACGGCATGAGCTTGGCGATAGACTGTCAATGGCAAAAACTGTCAAAGGGACTCTAAAAATACACAGGGTAACTCCAGTGAAGGCAAACATTGTCGTTGTGTGAGAACTTGCCATAAGTGAAGGAAGAGAAGTGATGGTGGCCTGATTTGCTACAGGATTTAGGTTGAATGGTTAGCGTGACCTACATCGGCAGCTGATTTCCGTTTGTTTATGTGCGAATTACAATGTGAAGTGAGCTAATGTTAAGTTATGCATTTTGTACCTCTGATAAGGCTCATTGTACCATCTCGTTAGCATTCGCAAATGTACATGTACTTTCCGGCTTGTTATTTGTGTGAATAATAAATGAAGTGCTAAAACGTCCTGCCTGGTGTTTATAAATAATCTGCAGTGTCCTCTCAATCCCACGGGGCCGCGGACGACAGCCGCCAGCACCCCTATCCCCCGTTGGCTGCAGCTGGCCGCGGCCGTTGCTGAACGACGCCGTATTGGGTAAAATGAGGCCGGGCGGTTGGTGTTTGAAATTATGTTTAAAATATTTATAAGCCGATAACCACTTTTTTTATTGATGAAATATAGGTAATAATCAACGCTCTTTCATTAAAAAATATCAAAAATCACAATATCGAAGGGGAAAATTGCTCAAGAGACCTTGGCATTTTTTAAAGTGTTATATTTGACATATATTTAATTGCTATGGTTTCGATAGTGATAAACGTTCATTCTGCATGGGATTGCAATCATTTTGATGTACAAACTCACCTACTTATCATTCAATGTAGCAGGGATAAATCCTGCCAAACAAAGCCATGTATGCATCGAATGTAAAAATGTCGCAGGCTGTAGCTCGAAAACCGGAAGTCGGAGAGGCCTGAAAATGTCACAGGCGTGTTTAGGGCTGCTGATAACCCTATAGACTCATTTTCATCAAAATCTGAGATGTGGGGGTGCAAAATCGAAATTTTATTTGTCGATCTGTCGTGGAACGCCCCTGGAGTTGTTTGACAACACTGCTTGTGTTTTGTGCATAGCTGGTGGTATTTGGTGTATAATTTTATTGGCGAGATATCCATTAGATCTTACTGGTATGAACTAATGGGCACAAAATGACCAAAGCAGTCGATGCACAATAAAGCACAAATCCACAACCACTGGTATGAATTTGAACTAGGCATTTTATGCTATCATTGCCTGTAAGGTTCAGCTATAAAATTTAATTCTGGATTTTGGAATGTGTGGAAGGAAGGAGCCATGTCTCTGAACAGTTCTAAATTCCTGAATACTTGGCTTTTCCCTGTGAAAGATTTTCAGTGATATTTCCAATGAAGAACCATATTTTGTTTCTATTAGTGAAGCATGGGTTGGCCAATGGTTTTGCCTCCAGCTCTAGTAGTTTGTGAGTTGTAAAGCACCAATAACTTAATCAATATAAATTATAAAGTTCTACATGTGTACATGATTGTTGATGCCACCACAATATACAGCAAATAAATACATATGATTTTGAAAATATTACTTTAACAATGCTTTCTACCTTTTGCAGGTTAATTGAAAGCATACATTTTACTTTCCAAATGTGTTGAAAGGTATGGCAAATGTCTAAAAGGTTAAGACATCACATATATCATAGTCTTATACTAGCTTGTTTGGATGACTTCAAAAGGTCAGGATATTTGTAGTGGTGCACTGTGCTTAGCTTACCTGATCGTGATCACCTACCTCATACATCTTTTAAAACAAACTGACATCTATTAGACGATAATAAATGAAAAATAGTTTTAATCTGAAAGGATATGTCGTCCATCTGTGCTCACATGCAGTGATAAATTATTTGTGAAATAGGGTGGAAAATACCACTTTCTGAACACTCAATCTACATCATTCTCCAAGAAGTATCAACATCCTGTTCCTTGATGCATGCTTATGAAGCCTTCATGTCTTCTTTCTAATAGTATCTTGTTTATATGTGTCATGTTCATGATCTTCATAACAAATGGTGATGCACAAACATTTTGCAACTCAATTTCAGGTAAATGGATTACCTATAATGTGGTATGGCATTACAATACCAGTTTACAGCATAGGTTATGTTCTCCTTATCCTGAATATAGCTCTTCCAAAATTATGAACCTCAAAACAAGTGATAAAGGCGCAGTCATAAGTACACCTTGGCTCAGATTTCAGCATGAAATACATGAAAAGCATTTTAAATGACACTAATTTCATGGCAAATTTTTACATGCTATTGTGCTTGGTTTGACATCTCACACCTAATGAAAAACCATTATTTTAACACTGCTCACAAGTCACCCTTCAGTAGCAAGATACATTTCCAGCTTATGTGGCCAAAGAAACATGGTGACATTAACCATTTCATGTATTCCCCCAGGAGTACTGGGGCCACTGTTCATTGTATTTTTAAATGGCGTTAACAATTTCCTACACAGTAGTTTTGCAATTCACTGATGTTTTGAAAGTCTACGAGCAATTATAGGACACATTTACAAATGCTGTCAATAGCATGACCCAAACCAGGATATATATCTTGTTTTGTATGTAGGATAGGCCAATATCCTATTGCACCCAGCATATTTCATCAAGTCACACCTCTGCATAAAATGTTTGGAGTAATAAATATATACATGCATCATACAAAAGCAAAAGTTTTCAGATAAATTTCACTTTCAGAAATAAATTACTATGCAAGTATGTGTGATGAGTTATCGTGTAAATAATGTCACAATCCATTCTCAGAAATAACTGGCTTTTCATTTCAGATTTCCTCATCGTGACCAGAATATGCTTAGGAAATGGACCAATGCTACGAGACGTCAAGGGGAAAGGCGAAGACCATGGAAGCCCCCTCAGGGTGTACTTCTATGCAGTGATCATTTCACGGAGACTGATTTTTACCCATGCTTTGAACGAAGAAAGCTATGTGAGGGAAGCATCCCATCTTGGTTTATATTCCCTGAGCAAAAGAAACCAGCAATGCGCATAAGTCCGCTGAAGCATGCCAGCATGTGCCCAACTCCTCCCAGGCCAAAGCGGGTAAGACGTCTGTTTCTCGAGCAGGAGCTCGAGAGCAGGTACCACTGCAGCCTGCTCCAGAGATGGCACAGCTGCAGCCTGCTCCAGAGCTGGCACCACCACAGCCTGCTCCAGAGCTGGCACCACTGCAACCTGCTCCAATGGAGCCCCAGCATCTCCAAGATCACGGCTACAGAAGCAATGCAGTGGCTCGGCACATCTCGAGTCCGCTAAAGAAGATGGCTGAAAAGGTTCGCCATTTGTGCTATGAGCAGAAAAAGCTGAGGCAGAAGCTGAAGAGGTGCGACAAGCGTCTGAAGTGTCTGAAAAGCACACTGGATGCCCTCAAAGAAAGTCGCATCATGGACGCCGACCTTCTGGAGGTGATTTGAGGTCGATTTGAAAACCCAATCGTGTCCGTACTTTTCACCAACGAAATCGTCAATGGTGGCAAGATGATGCGTGGTGGCCAGAGATATTCTGATGAGATCAAAAAGCTTTGTCTCACTTTCCACTACTACTCTCCAAGAGCATACAAGTTCCTGTCAAAGAACTTTGCGCTGCCTCCCTGCAGGAGTGGACTAGAAGCGTTCACTGCGAAGTGGGCGTCCTCCACAAGGTGCTGCAGACGCTGTACTCCCAGGTGACGGCCAAGAAAATCGACCCCAACTGCTGCCTGATGGTAGATGAGATGGCCATCCGAAAGGCACAGGTTTACTCTCAGTCGAAAGATAAGTTTGTTGGCCATGTTGATCTGGGTGCGGGTGACATGGAGGAATCAAGGCTGGCGACAAATGCCCTAGTGTTCATGGCCGTTGGTCTGAAAGGTCTGTGGCGCCATCCTGTGGCCTACTTTCTCAGACCACGTGTCCAGTGAGACTCAAGCAGAACTGGCCAAAACTGTCCTATGTGCACTGAGTGATGCAGGACTGAAGGTGGGCTGCTCATCCCATCGGCGTCGACGTACGCGATCGTAGTGTCAGCAGAGCGGCATTTGACGGCCTTAAGGAAGTGTGGTGCTATGGATGGATCGAATCCGTCACTGAGAATTCAGTGTAGTGTTCTGACAAAGTTAATGCGGAGAGCACCCACGACCTGTTCCCTGGAGTACAGGACCACATGTTTGCACCACGAGTGGGTCAGTGCCATGCCGTGGTAATGGTGAAACAGATCGTAGCGAGGTACTTGCGTGTCCGCCTCTACGCCTATGCGAAAAATGTAACTTTGAGTGGACTGCACAGTGCCCACAAGAGGCACAACTTGTGTAAGCAGGTACTGTTTGCGCACCAATAGGTTATATTTTCAATGACCTTATTGTTCTTTGACACAATGGGTAATATAAGATGGACGTACAGTATGCCAACATTAAAAGTGTTAAGATCCATGCGAAGTACTGAAACAGCGAATGCAGTGTCACATGTGAAATCATCTAATTTCCTCGTCTGGACGGTTTGGCCCTCGAAGTCTGAAGCCTTGAGCAAATGTATCCGACCCTATCCTGCTCCTTCATCTGTGTATCACGTACACAATGTTAAGCACAGTTGTTTTTACCTAGGCCAGTAATCTTCAGAGACATTGTTAATTGCTTCAGTCATCTCTGTATTTCATTAATAACCCCGGAATATTGTCCCCATTTACCGTCAGCAAAGCAATACTGTTCCCGTGGCTCCACTAACCTCCACAAACCTCCACCGGTTGTTCCCGTCGCAAATCCGGTGGGGAGTTTTCCTCCACCAACCCAGAAGCAGAGTCCAATTGTGATTTCTCAGTTGAGCTCAATCACGGCGCACTTGCGCGATATATTTGCGCGTAAGCAACGTCCTCAATCATATGAATCTCATCTTCATGCATCAACTGAATCCCAGTGAAATTTGAAATTACTACTATAACTATGAACAATAAACGAAGTAACAGTTGCAGACCACAACACATTTTGTTTAGGCCTTTAGTCTACGTCATTCGGCCCAAGGGAAGATGTTACTTTACCGGCCGGAACCGCCGCAATTACCGTGCCCAGAAGTACCGCTGTTCTGGCGCTGACTAAAATCCTACTCGAACCCAGTCTACTAGGTCGGACAAGTTGAGATGAGGAAAAGTCAGCATCGGGTAGAGAAGCGCTCGGGGCCGAGGGAGCTCGGCGGGTCCAGACCAGTAGCGCAACCAGGGAGGGGGGGCAAGGGGCCATGGCCCCTCCCCCGAAATTTGTTTGGGGCCTGCTCCGAGCCAGGGGCCCGCTTCGCGGGCCCCTGGCTCGGAGTGGCCCACCCTACTTAGAGCCCTGGCTAGGGGCCCGCGAAACGGATCTGTGGCTCGAATCAGGGACCCTTTGAACCAACTGAAAATCTGGGGGACCGTTTTAGCCAGGGCCCGCCTCGAACCGGGGCCCATTGAACCAATAGCCCGCTTAGAACCTGCTTCAACCTGGGGCCCTGTCTTGAACCAGGGGCCCGCTTCGAACCGGGCCCACTTTTTACAAACATAGGGGCCCGCTCAAAAGTAAGTGCATGTTTTCCGCAGACTTTTTAAAAACATGAGGGGGTCCGCTCTCCAACCCTGCCGCCCCCCCCCCCGAACTGAAATCCTGGTTGCGCCACTGGTCCACACTATATTATATGCTGTATGTTAGGAAGGCAGGCCAAACCGCAAAACGAGAGAAGACGATGTTCAGCCGAGGAAAGAGAGATTGCCTGGTTCATCCCATAGGCGATAAGGACGTGTGCTCCCCGCAGTCTCAGAGGATACATACATAGCCAGAAATAAAGACAAATTTGCGACTTTATAAAACAAGGCATACTATGTACATTGTGCGATCATCTGTACAAATATTTGAAAGGCAATTTGGACAATTTATGATATATGCGCCAAATGCTTCCTTTTTGTCGCGGAATTCACACTGCTGTCAGTTGATTTATCCACCAAGCTCCACCGGTCGTTCCCGTTGGCCAGTCTCAACCACCCTCAACTAGCCTCCACCGAGTTCATTCTGGTGGAGCCACGGGAACAGACCCACGATTTCCACGCAAAATCAACAAGTAGGGTTTCCAGGACCGGTCCATTATACCGCTGCTCGTGCCCTGAGAGCAAATACTTGTGGTCCGGATTGCACCAAATTTATGTCTTTAATAGCTCAGAAAGTTTCAAAACACTGGCCGGTATCATTTTCTAGTCGTGCACCTTCAAACATCGGCCATCCGCCATAGGAATAACATTACGGCGATAACTCATGCCACTCTCCGCTTGGTGGCGCTAGTGTCGCGAGGTAGGAACGGCCGGCCGGGTACCGCGTCAATGGGAGTAGTGTGTCTAGTCTTATATAGGTCAATGGTTGACCGGGTCATGAAATGCATTTTGGGGTGCTTTTGGACAACAACGGAAGTTAGCAATAATACAAATTAATCGCGGGTGAACTCGGCTCATTAATTGTGGGACTAGTCCTTTGGAAAAGTGTTTGTTGAAGGACGATCCTGGTGGTGTGGTCCGCCCAAGATGAGTGAGTGCGATTCATCCTGAGCTCTGCCAGGATAAATGTTATTGGTTTATTCACATTACATCATGCCTATTTACCATAAATATTTGTTTGTGAACTTTGGGAATACATCACCCACCTACACTGAGGCAATATCTATACACTTTGCAGATATCATGGGTATATTATTTTGAGTACTTTGGCTAGTGAGGGCATTTGTCACTAGGTTGCATTCCTTGGCACAATTGCACCTATTCATACTTAGCTTGCTGACATATTGCTGACTTAGCAGTTAGCTATATGTACATATATATTTGTATGGTACATGCAGCATGAAATGCTAACATTTATTTTTAATCCCATTAAAGCAATACTATCTGGTTATTGACAACTCATTTTTTTATTTCAGCAAAGTTTTTGACATGACTTAGTTTTCCAAGATGTTTATGCATACAAAAATGCTAACATTGGTTTTTGTTCCCACTAAAACAAGGCTAATTGTCACCAAGTGCATAGCTACTTTTGGGAATCCAGCTAAAAAAATTCATACTCCAGCTAAAAATTTTGTACTCCACTACCAAGAAAAAAAGGAAATCCTACACTGCAAAAAACCCACAGCCTGGCTTTGTCCAAATTTCTGGTTCATACCATCACATTACTCACCAATCACTGCATTTTCCTCACTTGTTGAACTGTTAAAAATAGCATGCCTGGATTAATGAAGTCATACAGTGCTAAGGCTTCACAAGCCATCTGGGTTTGACATATAAGTGGAAGGTACTATCAGAATAAACAAATGACACTAAAACACCCTAGTCACTACTATGCCCCCAATTCCAAAGAAGCTACTTACCCCAGCATAGTCAGCCCTGTTCACTCAATGTTGTGCAACACACTTGTGACTGGTCTATATTAATCCCACTTCATATGCCCAATTTCCAATCTGCACTTGCACTGCACATTTTAGAATTATAAAAATGTGATTATTAAAATGAAGCATTTATCAATCCTGTTATGAAAACATTCAAGGAGTGACTTCCCACCATATTACCAGGCACACTTTTCCATTGATCACCCACCCATTGACATAGCCAACAAGAGCCTCCCTCCATATTGTAAACTTTTTAGTCCACTGATAATTCTGGTACATTTGCACTGCATTCTTTTTAGCATACCTATATCTCTTGATAAGTAAGGGCTTCATGTCTGTACAAAATATTATATGTGGGATCACACATAGGCTAAACACAATTTTTGGCTCCCTTCCTTTTACACATTGCATCCCTATTGATTATCCCTAGCATTCTAATTGCCCTGCTCCTTACTGCATTGCATTGTTTTTGTTCTGTCACCTGAAACTCACACACTTTAATATGCTTCCTCTGCAATGACATTCAGTGTAATGACCTTCAATTGTATATCTAAATGTTCCACTTCCCAACCCCAGATGCATTATCTTTATTTACAATAGCAACATGTTTATCAGCCCTATGCCAATGTTGTTCACAAAGATGATGAAGAACAGTGGCCAAATGAAGAAAGCAACATTATGGTTCTGTTAAGCAAACTGAAAGTTAATTATCTGCTTTTTTGGTGGGGCTGCACTAAAATCACTCTGTATGAAATCCCTAGATCATACAAGAATACTGCAGATAGGTCACCTTACCAACCTTTATAATAAGATACCAATATCACATTTTGCAGCTGCATGCCACCACAAATGATGACATCACAAATCAATAAACTGGGACCATGTAAAAAAGACAGAAGTATGATAAGACAAGAGCTAACTGGGATCAGAAATACTGAACAAGTGCTTCATTTTCCAAGTGCCTTTTTGGGTATGCAGTTGGTGAGAAGTACAGGAAGTGTTCAGGGATACGTACATATGAGAAACATGGTGGTTTGGTGGACATGTATAAATGCAAAAATACAAGCATAAACTTCTTCAATGGTGCAATAACAGTAGGCAACCCATCATCAGTGGGTTTTAGGTGATCCAACATAAGCATACTTTAGGCTATCCAACATGTGTAGGTTAGGTTAGGTTAGCTTAGCTTCAGTTAAGCTTTCACATACTTTTACCTTGTTCTTCATTATATATTATTCAACCCAAAACAGTTTTTTCTGCTTTAAGGTGTTCATAAGATGTGTATTAGCAGTGTCCTAAAATTATTTCACCATTAACTGTGCGGATGAAGAAAGAAGTTGCTTGGGAATAGTGAAAGATTGGAAGAAAATAAAAGATTGTCACTTAAGGATTAAAAAAGTGGAATACCTTTCACTACAGTCACCTGCATTTTACATTATTTAGCAGTTGTGTGTATAATGACTGCCCACACGTCACAAAATGGTAAAAACTTAAGGCAAGGATGAAATAGCACAATTCCATTAACTGTGAATTTCCAGGCCACATAGTCAATTATTTTACACTGTGTATTAGTCACACATTTTCTTTTTAAAAACAAATGAGTTAGGATTGGTTAAGTTATGGTCAATTTTCAAGGTTACAGCTTCCTTTTTTTGGCAGGTATTGCAATGAATGGTAAACATTTATTGTAATTGCAACTTTTTTGCATTGTTGTCCTAAAAGGTGTTTTGGGACTTTCAACTTTTTTTCTAAGAATAAGATGTTTATGAAAGTGATTTGAAAGATACGAACACTCGTTTTCTCAGTAAATTCCCATTTCTTTGTTCATCATAGCAATAACTTCCACCATGCACCATTTATGCCCTGGTGCTTCTCAGACATGACTAAAGGAAATTTCAACACTACATATGCTTGATTCAACACTAATTTACCTTAAAATGATCAATTTCCACATCTGCCACATAGATGGCACACCACCATCATTCTAAAATAATGCCTAAAGAAACTGAACAGACTGCACAGTTTGGGAGTCATCAATATAAATTCTGCATCTGCTCACCAGTGCAAAAATTGTTTCAGTGTGTGTGGGTTGTGACCCAGTCCCATACTACATGATTAAACTTTGTTATCAGGATAATGAGGAGTTTTTTTAAAAAGATGCAACGGGGTTATTCTGACCAGAGTTCACTGTTCTAAATGTGCCAAAGCCTACAGGTTCAGCAGAGTGAACTCATCAAAGTATGTGAATTGCTTGCAGCATTAGCTAATCTAAGCCTCAGTATAATACCTATGACATCATCACACCATACTGACACGACTATGACATCATGGTTGAAATAAAAAGTAAGCATTTCCTGAGAAAACAAGTGGTCACATCTTCTAAATCATGCCTGTAAACATAGTATTCCCAAAAAAAATAATAAAACACCTTTTAAGACAAATTTATCTTTTTTCTTTCAAAGCAGGTCAAATTACTTTTGTTTGGTTAGGCTAGGCTATATTTTGTTTTGATGTTGAAAATGTTGAGAACATGAAGCATGATTTTTAGGAGGGGTTTGGCTTTGTTGGACTACCTTTTCTTCCTTAAATATATCATGCTATCTTCCCTCATTCCACGCCACTTTTTTAAACACTATTTTACTTCCTGACTGAAAAATTAGCATTTGCAAAGGAAATGATAGGTCACACCATCTTAATCATGTTCATAAAGGTTCCACTGAAGAAAGAACACATTAAAGGGGCATTTCATCAACTGGATGATCAACATATTATTCTGCAATTTTCTTCAATGAATTGAATTTGAGCATCAACACTTTTGTCTCAAGTTCTTACCATTCTCAACACGATGATTTTCCGGCAAAGGGTATGTCCAAATTCCCTGATGTAGGTAGGTGCCTAGGTAGGTATTGATGATACATACAATTAAGTAGTCTAATACCACAAGCTAGACGTCGAATACATTCGACTTCCCAATAAAATTTTCAACACACCGGACAAGCGCCAGACATACAACCATGCGTATTGAAGAAGGTCGGACCAGGAGGCCGGATAACGGGGCTCTCCAATATTCTTTGCACCGGTGACGTCACATGGGCTGGACAATTGCTCAGTCCCGTAAACGCTCCAGCCAAACTTACGTGTTTTCCACGGCTTTTCGTTCTTAAATACCATCAAAGTTTGACAAAATCTGGTTCATTGGAAAGCTTGAATAATTTTGTCCACAAATATGGGACTTATCTTCTCCTATAATGAGGACTTTTGTTTGGACCCACGCTGACTACATTCATGTCGGGTGCTGCAGGAATCGCGCGGTGCCACGGATAGTAGCAGCATGATGAGACGGGTCGGGGGGCCTTCATAAGTACCAAGTTTCACAAGTACCAAGAGTCATAAGTTCCAAAATATACCAGATTTGGTTTCATAAGTTCCAAAAGTTGCCAGATAACTTCCAAAATACTCCAGACAGGGTGAATTCACAAGTACCCAAAGTCATAAGTACCCGGTTTCATAAGTTCCAAAAATAGTTCTGCATTCGACCGCTAGATGACACCGTAAACGCTCAGCGGCCCCAGAGCTTACATGCGTGCCGGCAGGCGGCAGCACATAAACAATAATAAACGGCTTCAAAATTGTTGCCATTTGTTGTGAGCTAAGAAATCACCAAAATTCCTGTTGACTTTTTGCAAAAGGAAAAGCCGTTGGTAATCGGACACGTGGAAGCGTTCCTGCAGTTGCATCATGATCAAGTTCTTGCAGGGTTGGTGCTCAGTCCTTGCATGAGGTTCTGCCACAGACAAGTGTGTACGTTGAGTAGGTATTTATCTACGTATTTGTGGCAAAGATCAACAAGCTTAAATAGGTAGGGCTTAGTTTCTAAATTCAAGTAAGTAGGTAGGTAGGTTGTGACCTGCATCAAACTGGAGTGTAAATGTATCACAGATCTGGCTGGTATTTCACACGGCCAAAAAAGATATAGATGCCCACCTACCTGCTTACATTGGTTAGGGAAAAGGTAGGTATCTGAACATATTCTGTTTACTCGGCACCTTATTTGAGGCTGATACCTTTGAATATCTCGCACATTATGTTCAGTGCATAAATAACAAAAATATGGTGATATTCATAAATGATGGACCTGTTTACAATCCAAATATTAAGGCCTGATCACACAGCTCTACCTATTCTTTGTGTATGGGCTAGCAATAAGAATAATAATAATAATAATGACCTTTATTTTGCACCTTTCTCAGTGCATACCCATCTGGGCTACCATACAACACACAATGCCTTCATGCATACAGACCAGCAACACAACCAAACTGAGACAGCAACCACTGTGCCACACCTGCTCACTTCTACCCTGAGTCATGCACAAGCCTGATCAGCTCTTTCCAGTACAATTTGTTCCAGCTGTGACCTAAATGTGTGTTTGATGTTGGCTTTACTGGCCACCAATAAATCCATAGATACAAGTTCATATTCATACCTAATTTGAGCATGATTTTGTGCAATAATACCCAACTACCTCACTCTTACATAGTGCTTTTGTAATGGCATTGCTGCTGCCCATGAGGCTATGCACAAATAAAAGATGTCTACTTGCCACCAGCATGTAGCACGGCAGCATTCCAAAATCCAAACTCAACCAGATTGGGAAACCTACTTTCCAGTTTTGGAGTCAGAGTACAAACAGATTTCCTCAGTACATTTTCAAGTATGTTTTCATGGACATGATATTTTTTGATGCATGGAATCTATTTACCAGTAACCGAAAGAAAATAATATGTACCTAGTCAGTAGACTTACCTATGTAATATGCATAAGTAATGCACATTGTCATTTTTTTTGTCACATCAGCATGCAGAAACAAAGAAGTGGATGATGGATGGCACCACAAGACAGGGAGTTGTGATGATCAGCTCAGCTTCACCTCTTATAACTCACAGGAGCAATGTGCTTTCTTTTCACTGTTGGTCCAGTGCAAGGCTAGCTAAATGAAAAACAAACAATTCACACTCCACCCTCAGCTCAGAGCACACACCTACCTATATATGCAGCCTATGTGATACAGACCCAATACCACTACTGCACCAGTACAGCACATGCCAGTTGGATGTGATAGCTGAACACAAAGCAAAGGATCAGTCAACAATTTTTCCCACTACAAGGTGGTTCGGATGCAGGTTTCTGGAGACATCACCAAATTTGTAGTCTGGAGGGCACTGTTCAGTGAGCATGTGCAAGGTTTGACATGTTGGCATTTCTGTTGATTGTGGTTTGATGTGGTGTTTGTTTGGATGTTATCTGTGTGCTTCATGGTAAAAAAAAAGTGGCTAGTTTATGGTAAGCGTAAGTGGAATAACATGGTTGGTGGATGTTTACTTTAATCTTGTTTTTTTTTTTAGTGGCATTTTTCTTCATTCTGCATGTTTGTATCAGAGTACATGTGGAGTCCATTCTATCCAGTATGAACATGGAGTGCAAAAAATGTTTTAAGGGATGAAATCGCTAAAGAAGAGCCTTAATTCCCACCCTGCTTTCAACACACTTCATGATTGTGAGAGTACCTAGGAACCTTGACTAGCCTTTTCAAGCAGGAGTGATAGGCTATACAGACTTAGCGGAAACTCGTTTCACATCCACAGTGTTCCACAATTCACACCCATAGAGGGGACAGTATATCTTAAACAGCCTAACAAGCATGAGCTTGTCTGCACATCCTAGCAGCACAGAGCATGTTTACCTGGTAATACAATGCATGTCTGGACCTCTGCATATCTCTGCAAAGAAGGATTTAGGTATTATTCTAAACACAAAATTTGGGCATCAGAACAGATCAAGGAAGCCAGGAAGAAAGCACTGAGAATGCTCAGGGCAATAAATAGGAATGTATCATACAGGAGTGAGGAAGTCTTCAGGAAGCTTTACTGTGCATATGTGAGGCCACATTTGGAATACTGCATCCAAGCTTGGTCTCCTAGCTATGAAAAAGATTGTTGGCTTTTAGAGAGAGTATAAAAGAGGGCTACAAAAATGGTTAATGGTATAAGCAACCTGGTATATGATGAAAGACTAAAGAAATTGAATATGTTTTCACTTATATATAAAAGGCTGAGAGGAGATCTCATCAAGGTCTTTAAATTTGTCCATGGTCTGGAGAGGGGATATCTTGGGGAAGTGTTTGAATTTAACAAATGATTCAATTAGAGGTCATAAATTCAAAATCAAAGTTAACCACAGCAGAACAAGGTTAAAGCAGACTTTCTTCACCAACAGGGTAGTAGAACATTGGAACCAGCTGCCAGAAAACATTGTCAGTAGCAGCACATTGAACATCTTTAAAAACAGCATAGACAATCATTATAGGAATACAGGGCTTGCTTTTCAGTATTACAGGGAGGGCTGATTGACAGATTTGGTGTGCAACTGGTTCAGTGTACAGAGTGCAACCAAGAATGGCCCCTGTGGCTCATAGTTGCACTAATCTTTTATGTCTTTATGTCTTTATATTTGCACAATCACTCATGTTGCATTCAATTTTGTGCCCCAGATATCTGAACTTCTGGACCCATGTAAGCAGTTTTCCACAGAGGAGTACTTGTGGCCCCTGGCAACACATCAGATGTGATGACGAGTATGGTCTTTGAGGGCAAAACATCATACAGACAGTCTTCAACATTGAGTTTCACATCCATTGAGGCCACAAAGGTCTCACATGACCTAACTAGCACCTGAAGTCCTGCCATAGTGGGGGCCAGCAGAACAATGTCATCAGCATATGCCAGAACATTTACAGCATGCAGTCCAACATGACAACCCACACCAGTCTTCTTCAAATCATATAAAAGCTTATCTATGCACACATTAGACAGCAGAGGTGATATTTCCCCCTTGTCTGACACCATTCTGAGTAGAAAATGATTCTGATCTACTGTCAACCCACCTCACTCCTACCTGGTGGTCACGCATAATGACCACATCCAACACACAAAATGCCAATGGGATGAATGTGGGCAATTTGAGAGAATGGAATAAAAAATATATTAAGATAAAAACGAACATAAGATGCAAGGGAAAAATGAGAAAATTGATCACCAGACAATCTCAGACCTAGCCCATGACTATGAAGGTCGGTTGTAAAGCGTTTAGATGGGATCTTGTAATGCACAGTAACAAGTCGGTGATGCTATATGACCTACCAGCTGAATGTGTAGTAAAAGAACCCAAGGTTATTCTTCTGTGCCCATGACTGTTGGTCCAGTCTCAGGCTCTTGCTGATGCCTTGGCTTTCTACAGAGGTTGATCCATACATTTGTGTGAGGGTAGGGTGCCTTTTGGTATCTTTAAGCTGAAATCAGTTGACTGGGGAGGTGGTGCACTGAAGCCTTCTAGAGAAGTGCCGATGTTCATGAGAATGGCACCACCTGTCCATGGGTTTGCTTAATCCATTCTTTTTTTTAACTACAGTGATGCACTGTGATTCGTCTCTGTGTATGCAAGCAAAATTCCAAAATGCATACATATGTGCATACCCACATATATACATGCATACATACATGCATGCATGTGTATACCCATAGGTATGAAGTAGACAGGTGACCTTAGTTGATATCATATGGCATTTGGGTTTATGCTAAGACACACAAAGACGAGTCACAGAGCAACACTGTGGTCTCTTGAGGATGATCTAAGTGAAGCAGAATAGTTTGTGCATTAAAAGAAGTAGGCAAACACACAAATAAGCCCTAAATTACATACACATGCACACTCACACATGCTTATATATATATAAAAATATATATACATATGCATGCTTATATATATGTATGTATATGTGTGTATGCATGTGTGTGCATGTGTATGTGATTTACGGCTTATTGTTTATTCGCCTATTTTTTTAATCCACAAACTATTCTTCACTTAGATCACCCTCAGAGACCAGTGTTTCCTTGTGATTCGTCTCTGTGTGTCTTAGCATAATCCGAAATGCTGTATGATGTCAACTAAGGTTACCTGCCTTCTGCATACTCATGGGCAGGATAAGTATAGTGTTTCATACGTTCATCTCCCTTTCCAAAAAAAAGTTTTTCTTCCGACTTTCGGCAAGCGATGCAATCAGCATCCATGTTGTGCTATCCAAAGGGGGATGTAGTTCACATGGAAGAATGTTGATGTCTATATGTTCGATATTATATCCATATCCGCTATCCTATTGTATATTTATTTTCACAATCCCTGGTGTCAAACTTAATTATGCTGCGTATTGTGTCTTCTTGACATTTTGACCTAACTTATACAGCTGAACCGTGCCCGGCAGGTGTGCAGCCCGTATGCGCTATACGGTGTCCGCGACTGCTGTCACGCGGCATGGGGCTGCAGGATCATTGGCACAGTCATATTATGTCAGCTTCAGTGAACGCATGTCATACAGTCATATTGGCAGTGAGAGGAAATCACGTGGCTGCACCGGCAATGCACTGACATTCTACAGGCGAATCGTCGCAGGGCGTACGCTTAACGTTCGCACGGTCAGTTAGCCAACATGATGCGGATGTATCGTCACTGATGGTGTTTCAAAAGGTCGGCAGTGCCAAGAAGCGTCTTCTGACGCGGCGTCGATGAGAGCGAGCCATGGGACTGAATCGATTGGATCACACGTCGCACGGCTGATGTCTCCGTGATCGCACGCCACCTGACGGAAGCATTGTGGAACACCATCGCAATGCCAGTGACAGGAGCCATCGTTATACGGTTGCAACATTAGTGAGCGAACGAGGAGGCTGTACCCGCAGCGTCAGTCGATGTATAAACCGTAGCGTCAGAATCCATCGTCAAGTACTCGAAGCGTTATTGAGTGCAAGTCCCATTGGTGGTGGCATCAGAGAGATGCGCTGTAAGGTCCTAGCATTGTGGAACATGACCATGTGGCTGATAGCGATCGACCCGTCATGTCGCAACAAACACGGTGAACATGATCGCACGTGCTGAGCTAGGGTTACCTGTGGCGTGAAATACAGTAGTATTTTCTTCTACCACAGACCACACGCATTGCGAAATGAAATGGTTACCTTGGCAATGTATTTGATTTGATTTGTTCGTGATGTGCTGTACCTGTGGACAATTTATTCCGGCTTTCGGCAGCGATACAATCAGCATCCATGTTGTGCTATCCAGAGAGTGATCTAGTTGATATGGAACAATGTTGGTGTCCATATGCTCGATATTATGTCCATATCCGCTGTTCCATTATATATTTATTTCCACCACCCATCGTGTCAAGCTGAATAATACTGTGTCTTGTGACTTTTTCTTGACTTTGTGGCCTAGCTTATACAGCTGAACAGTGCCCGGCAGGTGTGCAGCTCGTGCGCACTATGCGGTGTCCGCGTCTGCCGTCACACGGCATGCGACTGCAGGAACATTTCGCACAGTCATATGATGCCAGCTTCGGTGATCACATGGCATATATATATATATATATATATATATATATATATATATATATATATATATATATATATATATATATATATATATATATATATACTAGTTATGATGGAATGTTGCCGTAGCCGTGAAGCGACTAGAGCATTTCGCCGTATTTGTGCGTATAACGTGAGCTGCAGCAACTCCGCGAAGCTTTAAAACCAGGGGGACATGTACCTAATATTAGTGTGTTGCACTTCACGATACCCTGCTGTTCACACCAACCTGTTATGCTTCGGGTTGCTATCGTATATCCATGTGTCAGGCTAATAAAGCTGGACATCTACACAAACAAAACAAGCCTTGACCTTCACCCAGGTGTGTCGTTTTATGAAAATGATTGGGGTGGCTCAAGTGTCCGAAGATATGGGCGGTTTCCTCGCAAACACTGAGCACATAAGCACGTAAAATGCTATTGCGTGTTGATTATAAGCCGCATTATTTGACTACGACATATCGAATGCAATATATGAAGTGCATCGCGGTATGAAAAGACGCAGACATGTTCTTTATTTCGCATTTCTCAGAAGGTTTTGAATGCACATCCGATACGCGGAACTTCTCGGTTGACATTCTGCCACACCATTCATCACTAAATCCAACGGCAGGGCTATCGTGATGGTGCCCCTAAGCCGACATGAGAGGCCTCGGACCAAGGTGAGAATCCCTGGACTGACATGTGGGGCCACATCTCCACATGTGGCCGATGTGACGAATTATAAATCATCGGAGAGGAAACGAGATGAACTCTCCTCAGGCGGTGTAATGTTTTCGGAGATATGCGCTCCAAACTACCTTGATAAATGTCGCAAAGACTAATACCTGCTATGGTGCTATGCTGTCAGAAACTACACGCAGTTTTCGGAGCGCATCCCATCCTTGTGAGACCATATTTTAATTATGGGGACACTTCCACCTGCAGACGGTGCACACAAATTATGGGTGCCTACCTCTTACCAAATCTTAGATCCGCCGCTGGCCATGTTATATTGATCTTCGATTATTGCGCGTATCATCATACAAAAAATAGCTCGCAAACGGATAGGAGGAAACCCTCAACATGCGTCATAAATAAGCCGTATTGCAATAAACAATAATCGTTGCAGCATCCAAGGGCTTCGACCTACACCTTATATGTAGCCGTAAACTAATTATGGTCGATTCCTCGCCCCGAAAGCCAGGTAAAGCGTGCTTCACAGGACTCCCGGGCGAAAATAGGTGTCCGGAATCTATCGAACGTCCGATAGAATCCTTATCCACGCGTTCGGAGAGCGTCGACCATGTTTTGTCCGTGCGTCGGCTTAAGTGTTGGTGTGTCAAATTCGTGGCAAATATATACATATACACTATGTGACTACGGCGCGGGACAAAGACGATTTTCTACCTTGACTGCTATAATATCCCTGTAACCTCAACGCTTATCGATTACCGGGGGGCGCTTCCTCGAACCATGCACCTACTTGAAGTGATAAGCGCAATGATAGCATCGATCTACCAAGTAACTTAGAATATTGAATAATTAGATATTATAATATTCTATCCGTCCGGGAGAATATTTGCTTCGCCCTTTGGGATAATAAATATATATGGTGTCAGAAGGATTCTTGGTCATCCGGACAGCTCCGAACGGCTAACAGGAAACAAACTTTCGGGCGGGATATGGGTGTCACTTTGTTACATTGGCTCAGGGGCCAATTTACCTTTCATATAGCATGTCTCCGGATCGGCTAAAAAAATTGCGTTGATCGGAGAAGGGGCATATTCCGAGCTTTCTTAATTTTCGGCTCTACAGGCCCCATAGTTAACAATATGTCTGATTGGGAGAGGGGGAAATCAATCATTGGGGAGGGCAAACTAATGATTGGATGGGGGATCAGTGCCCATCGTACGTAAAGTGACACCTTCGGGACGGCATAGATTCTTGAAAATGAATTGCCTTCCGGGCAGCATGAAACGTAAACAGAAAAACGAGCGAGTAGACTCCTGCAGGTCCCAGCAGTGGTACTGTCGTTTACCCAGTGCTACCGCCGAATCTGTGTCTAGTGGAAACGTCGCGAAAATATTTTGATAAAATACGTGAGCAAATAAGGCGCTCGTGTGACTTCACGGTACTATAATTCGATCGGGCATCGTCGGGAAAATCGTGGGATGAAGTCATAAAGTGTTGAGGCCAAGTGAGATCAACAGGGGCGTATCTGGGTTAAGCCTATATATACAAGATTATGTGAAACAGGAAAAACGTACACCGAAAAAACACCCAATCAAGATTACATCGCGAGTTCCACAGGCACTATCTACCCGAGTACATCCACACCACATCCCCCCGATATTACGCAACACGAGTGGTCTAGTAACACAAGCGCGAGTCACACGTAATACCCGCATGGATGAGTCTTAGAGCAGCGTATGCGACCCAGGTTCTGTCAGGGTTCCAGGCCTCAACTGTTGTTGGCAGAGGCGGGTCCATTAATGTTGACCGTGGCAGGGCATCCCACCAGACGTGAAGAAAGAAAGTGCATGCACTGAACACTTCTGGGATCAGGACACATCACACCGCAATGACGGCACCATAAAGGAGATCTTGGAATAGTGATCGGCAGGTGGAGAGGAATTTTCTGCGGAAAGGAAAGCCTTTTCTCCTCTTGGAGAGCGCCAACGGTTGAAGACGTCGTTGACGTACAGATTCACATTAGTTTTATCGCCGTAAGTTATATCTATACCGTCAGTGTAAGACGAAGTTTTGACTGAATAACTCAGCTTGGGTGCGAATTATCAATTCTGTTCGAAGCGCCCTAAAGCCCAAATAACTAACTAACTCGGCTGCTTATGAACGTCCCTCTTAGCGTGTAGGGTCATGCCGGTTAGCGCGTCAAAGGCCACCTGCGTGCCAATTTTGAAGGAAATATGGGTAGTCTGACCCCGTCATTTGACTTTGAATGACTCATGTGCTTATGAACTCTTTGGTTCCATGCTCATGCGATCATCACATCAAGAGCTACCTGTGTGTTTTAAGGAAATATGAGCACTCCGATTTCCGTGACCCTGGCATTTGGCGTCTGTTAACGGCTTTTTATGAGCACTCTTCTTAGTCTTTATGTGCATTATGTGCCTTTATCAGGATATGGAGGAGTATCTGCATGTCAATTTTAACGAAATCTGAGTAGTCCGACGACGGTGACACTTGTACTTTAACCCAGCATATCTTCGCTGCGTATTGTAGTACGATTATATATGGTGTTCATCATGATTAGAGTATCATGTTCTATGATCCACGCGCAATACTCAAAAAGCAACATAACCTTACTTCCAGATTTTTCTTCGTTTGCATCGCTGTTCATCATATCTGTACCGAGAATGTATGAAGAAATCCCGACTCAAATAGCCCAGCTATTTATGAACGCCCCTCTTAACTGGTACTTAGATGATGACCAGGACGTTATATATATATATATAGATATATGTATATATATATATATATATATATATATATATATATATATATATATATATATATATAGTATATATATATTAATATATTTATATAGTGTATATATATGTATATACATATATACTTATCATTTGTTATTATATTGTTATTACAGGACACTGACACTGAGGTTGGACTACTCACATATCCATCAAAATTGCACACGGGTAGTCCACGTACTAATGACTCACGGCCACATGCGACCGCATACGGCTTCTTTCCGAATTAGCTCGGTTTATTACTGGGACCCTGTCTGGCTGTTGGAATTTATGACTCTATGACTAATTTTAATGTCATGCAACCGTATTAGACGGTAGAACGAACTTCTAGCGATCTATCACACGCTTATATCAGGCCACCACAAGCCATACACGGCATTTGAGAAAGTTAAAAGGCCCCTCTCGGCTTTGGATGTCGGACCAATAGTCGCCGTCTTACTTCATCACCTGTCCGATTTAGTTAAAGTTTAACTTCACCTCGGTTTTTAGCCATTGTTTTATTCTGATTATTTTTGTCATTTCAAGATTGATAGTTCCTTACAGTTACTAGAGTTACCCCTTGCTAGCGCGAATACCAAGCAGAATGTTCAGTAATTTTGCAAAACGATGGCCCTCGATACATTCGAAAGTAAATTATGCTGGATTTTGGGTTAAATGGAGAATTAGTTGATGCACCAACTACATTCGGTTTGCAAGCAGCTTTTGAATCCCGTTCTTCAACACCGAAAGTCTCCAACTAGATTTTCGGCTTGTTTCGGCCTATGGTGTTATCGAGTTACGCACACGACCATAATTTAATTCATACGGTGCACCAAGCATTACTTTCTTCTCACTACAAAACTTGACTCACAAGCAAGACATTTGTGGCTACGGAACCAAAGTGGCATCAATCTGATTTTTATTAGCATGAAGAGGGGGCAGAAGATAGTAAATTGCATGAAGGATATTATCCGATAATGCAAGACATTGCATAGCAGAAGATATGACACTGGACGCCTTGGCTGTTGCTAACAGCGTTGATGCCATTGACGCATATGTCTGCCTTTGCTAGAGGTACCTCCCACGGATAGCTTATACATGGTATATATATATATATATATATATATATATATATATATATATATATATATATATTGTGTGTGTGTGTGTGTGTGTGTGTGCATGTGGATATATATGTATATACATATTCCAAGTAAACATGCCGACAGCGGCTCGCTGTCAGCTGGTGAGTGGAATGCTCGCCAATTTCGACATGCAGCCGACACCTAGCTGACATCCAGCCGACGGCAGACTGGTCCAGTCGGGCGGCACGCCGCGGGCCATGGTAGCATTGATACGGCAGACCCGTGATGGCACCGTCTGACGAATTATCCCACCAGATTCAGATGTTGCCTGGTACAGAAACTGTGAAACTGCCGGAAGATGACATATTTTCCCGAAGTTTTCCAACATCCCAGGAGGATTCGGGCCTCGGAACTCAGTGGCGGCGAAGCCTATGCACAACCGCAATAACTATAGGTATTACAGACAAGGACATTGATGCCACTCCTATGCTCTTCCGGAGACCAATGGAAAGTCATATGCATTCGTGGTATTCTGTTACTAAAATGTACTCTGGAGTAACTGCCCGCATCCGTTAATCCAATCACTGCCCACCTCTCGCTGCGCGAATTATACAGGCCGTCATGCGAGCCGGTTAACGTTTGAATTGGTTATTTGGCGCGCAATGTAACGGATTGCGCGTCAACGACTTGACCGACGTATTAGCGGCCCACGTACTGTTTTGACTCACAAATGAATTTTCGCCGATAAGCACAACAATGCTGTTGTCCAGAGAGCGGATTTCAAGAAGAGAGAGAGAGAGAGAGAGAGAGAGAGAGAGAGAGAGAGAGAGAGAGAGAGAGAGAGAGAGAGAGAGAGAGAGAGAGAGAGAGAGAGAGAGAGAAGACAGAAGAAGACAGACAGAAGACAGACAGACAGACAACAGACAGACAACAGAAACAACAACAACAGACAACACAACAACAACAACAACAACAACAACAGACAGACAGACAGACAGACAGACAGACAGACAGATCGCAAAAAACAATAGCATCATATATTCAATTAAAAAGGGAATATGCCACCCGTTCCCCAATTGGGCAGTAACTCTTCACGTTACGTTCCTAAAACTTCGACCCGAATGGAATGAACGTTTATTTTGCATGCTTTGGCACGGGTCAATCAATTTTATAACTTTCGATTTCTGCCCTTCTGCAAGGGGTGCTTCCCGAGAACCAATTTTGAAAGAAATCGGAGGCGTCCAACCTCGATGACATTTTACTTTTGACCCTAAATATATCTGTGGTGTTGTGTAATACGTCTTCTTGTGTTTGCTCATGTTAATCAGGATGCCGAGCTCTACCAGTATGCTGGCTTTCATGATGTTCCACTGGGAAGCATCAAGTATTGATTTAGCTTGACGTGCAGTTTGCCATTGGTGTTTTGTTTTTAATCGCTGCATGAACACACCGGGAAATATTTTGGCCCAATAATCCAGCTGTTCATGAAGGCCCTTGTGAGCCTTCATGCTCATGACCGTCAGCGCATCTTGGACTATATGTGTGGCAATCTTGAAACAATTATGAGAGATCGACCTTAATGATACCGACTTCGACCTTGGGTAATTCGGCTGTTTACGAACGCCCTTCTTAGCCTGTATGCTCATGATGATCAGTGCATCAAGTACTACCCGTGCAACAATTTTGAAGGAAATCTAGACGAGGCCGGTCTCGATGGCCTTTGGTCCTTGGCCCCGGAAATCTCCGTAGCTTTTTGTGATAGGGCTTTTTAAATTATGCTCATGATAATCAGTGCACCAAGCTCAACTGGTAGATTCTCGGACAAATGTACGCATGACGATACACCTAAGTAAATGTAAGTAAGCAAATGCACGTATGCATAAAGGTACGTATGACAAATGTACGCAAGATACGTCAGCGCAAACGTACGTACGCGCAAATGGACGTTCGTGTAACCGAGATATATCACTGCTGATATTTTAATATATGTACGTGATCCAAAAATACATCATCGCAGATATGCGTAAGCGCAAATGGACGTAAGCGCAAGCATAAGTATGCGTAAGTGTACGTAAACGCAAAAGTACGTTAGCATAAATGTATGTAAGCGCAAATGTACGTATGCGCAATTATATATCAGAGCAGATATACGAATGCGCAGAAGTACGTAATCGCAAATGTACGTACGCGTGTTTGCGAAATGCGTCAGCGCAAAAGTATGTCAGAGCAAATGCATACAGGCACATATGGACGTATGCGCAAACTTACATGAGGCAGATGAACGTAAGTGCAGATGTACGAAGGCGCAAAAATACTCATGAGAAATAGATGAATGGCAGATGTACACAAGAGCAATTATGCGCATGATAAAGGTCCATAAGCGAATATACATAAGCGCAAATGTGCGTATGGCATACGTACCCAGCCAAACGTATGAAAACGTAAAGATACGTATGCATAACTGTACGCGCATTGGCTTATACATACATTTACTTTACGTACATGTGCGTTTACATACTGGTACGTTTACGTACATTTGCTCTGATATGCCTTTATTCTTACATACATGTGCACTTACGTACATTTGCGCGTATGTACCTTTGCACATACGCTCATTTACACATAGGTGCTTTTGGAGATTATGTACATTTCGCTTACGTACATTTAGACATGCGCACAATTGCACATGTCTGTATTTGCTCTTAGTTACATTTGTGCTTGCGTACATCTGCGCATACATACATTTGTGCATGCGCACATTTGCGTACACGTACCTTTGCTCTGACGTGCCTTTGTTCATTCGTACTTCTGTGCGTACGTACATTTACGCATACGTACAGTTGCACATCCGTACATTTGCGCTTGCGTACATCTACGCATGCGTACATTTGTACATGCGTACATTTGCGCATACGTACATTTGCCATATGTACTTTTGCGCTTGAGTATATTTACGAACATGTTATGCATACGTATATTTGCGCCTCCGAACATTTGGGCATACACACTTTTGCACTTCCGTACATTTGCGTATACGTACTTTTGCGCTTAACTACATTTGTCATACGTGCATATGCGCTGACGAACGATTACCATACGTACATCTATGCCTACGTACATTTGCTTCGGTACATTTCAGTATGGACATCTGTCACGCATACATTTGCTTTACGTACATTTGTCCGTTTACCCTACCAGTATGCTAGTTTTCACGATGCTCCCCCTGTAAAAATGAAATTTCAATGTTGCTTGATGTGCATATTGATATTCGTTTTGTGCTATTAATCGCTGCATATGCACACCCAGAAAAGTTTGGACACAAATAATCCAGCCGTTATATGAACGACCATCTTGGCTTGTATGCTCATGAGGGTTAGTTCATCCTAGAATAAATGTGTGCCTATTTTGAATGAATTATAAGAAGTCCCACCCCAATGACCCCGCCCTCTGAGATTTTATGCTGATGATGGTCAGTGCATCAATTACTCCGCGTGTACAAACTTTGAAGAAAATCTTAATAGTCCGACCTCATTGACCCTGACCCTTGACACTGAATAGCTCAACTGTTTAGCAACGCCGCTTTATCATTCATGCCCATGGTCGTCAGTTAGTCCTTGGACTACATGTGTGCCATTAACAATATATATCAGTGGTCCGACCACAATGATCTCGACCTTTGATCTTGAATAACTCAGCTGTTTATGAACGGCCCTCTTAGCCTTTGTGTTCATGATGATCCGTGCATCAATTATGACTATTCCACCAATTTTTAACGGAATCTGAAGAATCTAACCTCAATAACTCTAACCTTTGACATTACATATCTCAGCTGATCGTGAATGCTCCTCTTAGCTTGTATGCTCATGTAATTGGTGTATCGAGTACTACCCATCTGCTAATTTCGAAGGAAATCTCGATGACCTTTGACCTTTGACCATGAATATCCCAGTGATGTTTTGCAATGCGGCTTCTTCTTGGGGACGAGTGGCCTAGGGGTAAGTTACTCGTCTCACAATCGAAAGGTTGTGGGTTCGAGTCTCACCTGTCACTACTCTTCGCCCGCGACCAATCGGCGTGAGAGATTGGCGACGCTACATGACTCAACGGTCGATGTGTCGTAAAACCTATAACCAACCAGCAATGCGGCTTCTTGATTGTGCTCACGATAATCAGTGTACCGAGGTCCACCAGCATGCTCGTTTCCACGATGTTCCACATGTAGGGATCGAATATCAAACTAACTTGACGTGCAAGTTAAAAAAGAAAAGCTTTGTGCTTTGAATCGTTGCCTTGGTACAGGATAATTTTTCCAGGAGAGGTTTTGATACACATAATTTTGCTTTCATGAACGTCCCTTCAGGTTTTATGCTCATGGTCATCAATGCATTCAAGAGTACATTTGTGCCCATTTTGAAGGAATTATGAGGAGTTCACGACCTGAATGACCCAGACGTTTTACCTGGAATATCTCAGCTGTTTAAGGGCGCCCTGCTTAGCTTTTATAGTCATGATGATCAATTCATCCAGTACTGCATGTGTACCAATTTTGAAGGAATACTGAAGAGTCTGTATTTCTTAGATATTCGGCGAATTTGCGAATTGAATATGAATATGAATATGTCGTCACTTTGACGAATTTACGGCAGGCTGGAACTAAACCAGCGGCATTCCTTTGTTTGGGGACACTTGGTTTTTCTAGACACAAAATCTCTATAATTTGTTGAGAATTTCCCGACTCAAGAATTTGGTAGCCTTTTTGAAGCACACAGCAAATGCGGCCTGCCATCTGTCGGCACGCAAGTAAGCTCTGGTGCATAATACTTACGTTGTCATCTAGCGGTAGAATTCAGAACTATTTTTGGAACTTATGACACCGGGTACTTGTGAATTCGTCCTACCCGCAGATATTCTAGAAGTTATCTGGCAGCTTTGGAACTTATGAATCTTGGTACTTTGGGTACTTGTGATACGGACCCGTCGCTGCGGCTCTGCGGTCAAAATAGGCTCCACCTACAACCGAAACGTCATCAGTAGCGAGACGCGCTTGAACACGGGTGGGTCTACTCTGTTCCCCTTGGCTGTTGCCGTGACCATATTCAGAAACTACCGAACCAAGGCTGCGTTATTTGTCTCTTTCAGTCCACGGATTCCGTGGAATGTGACGTAGAACATTTCGTGGACTGCAGCCGGGGAGCGTTCTGTTAAATTTCGCGCCGGATTATTTATATGTGAGCCATTTGCGTCGCGGTTTGTTCGCAAAACTTCTTTTGTATGATCTTGTGAGTGAATGGTGTTGATCTATGAAAATTGTTTGGTTGTATGCTACATTCTATGCTGCAAAAGGAGATTGGAAACTAAAAGCTGAGCTTAAAGAGCAAATTTACCATCTTTTACAGCTTCACGGAGACTGAATGTGATTAAAACTTGTAGAGGAGGTTTCTGAACACTTACGTTGTTTAACAAATATATCTGGTGCCGCTTGGATATGCCCACTGCTTCCCTGACCTGCAATAAGACCACAAAATGTGTGGGATGTTGCTCAGACTTAAATGTTGGCTTGTGTAATTGCTTTCCCATCTGCAGAATGACACGTTCATGGTCTGCATTGAATGTTAAAGTTGATCCACTGAGCCACAGATAAGTTGATAAGTGTAAGTTTATCTGAAGTCTTGGCACCAATGCAGAAAAGTCGTAGTAAAGTCACGACCACCGCTGTTTTCTCGATCAACTTCCACAGTTTTTTTCTTATTTTTTGGTCTCCATGTATGTCTTACTAGCACCATGCCCTGCTTGCTACACCCCAACCTCTTGCATTGATGGCTGCTCACCCTGCAGTAATGAGATTTCATTGAATGTGTGACACTGCAGTCTGGATCATGGGTGGAAAATTGGCTGTTCTTGGGTTATTTTTTATGCAGAACATGCTCCCATTTTTCATATTTAGAAGTTGAATCATGCAGTTTGACAAACATTCTGTCAAGTATGCAGGATTCACAAAAAGTGCAAACTGAGATTCTGTTGTCACACATTTAATAAAAATATGAACTTTATTTCATTGACCTTTTTTCTAATTTTTGACAATCATTTTTTTCTACACATCCACGATTGCAAAGCACAAATCAAACTGGTGTGGATTCTAGCCAATGTCTTGCTCTTTAATCTGGGAAGTTATGTAGACTCTTGAATCAATGATGCTTAGCTAAAGCAATTTACTACATCACAGGTTTGTCCATCATGAAAGACATTCATACCAGCTATGCTGTCCTTTTATCGCTGTCAATGTCCCATTGCATCCATTTTTGAAGTATGACAGCTTTATTTTGTGCTCATAGTCTTTTTGAAACCAAAACCATAATCACAGCTTATCATACCTCTCAGACTGCCCTCATGATTGTCAGCTGCATGAGCCTTTTGATGTCTGCTCATCTTATCTACTAGTGGACGAGTAGTCTAGGGGTAAGTTGCTCGTCTCACAATCGAAAGGTTGTGGGTTCGAGTCTGACCTGTTGCTACTCTTCGCCCGCGACCAATCGGCGTGAGAGATTGGCGATGCTGCATGACTCAACGGTCGATGTGTCGTAAAACCAATAACCAACCAATCATCCTATCTACTATTCACAAGCAGACATTGTATATTTATATTTCATTTGGTGTCATTTGGAGCTGGCGAATACGCCCTTATTATTTTATTATTATGGATGAAGATGTTCTCAGTTTTGCAGTGTGACCATGGACCAAGATCTGGGACTGCTTCAGCTATTATCTGATGACTCTTCAGATTCATCTGATGAAGATGAGGGACAAGGACTATTTATTTATTTATTTATTTATTTAACAATACATGCCCTCCACGTGCAGTGGCTATTACGGACAGTCTGGGTCACAGATATTTACAAAGAAAGGATAGATTTGTGGTCTGTAGTGGGAGCAGATGCGCAACAAGCATTCGTACACCAACATAATACAATACCCATATCACTCTCTGCACAACACACACCGTGCTTGCAAGACTAGCTATAAACGAGTGGTTTGTAGAAGTGATAGGAAAGCGATCTGCCACCCTTGACGCCGCGCCTGCCCCGGCGTGTGTTCTTGGTGGGCGTTGTCACGGCGACGGCGACGCTCCCCTCGTCTGGTTTCTCGCTTGGGAGGGGTGGCGACTGGCGGGGGCGTCCAAGGTCGAGGTTTTGATGACGTCACAGTGATGCGGGCGCTCGACGTCGCAGCCCTGTTCGGCTGCGTGCGCGCTGCTGATGGGGGGACGTGATGGTATTTGGCCAAGGCGATGGTTAGCAGATCCGTATGTATGGTAGAGCTGAAGATGGAAACCTGGTAGAGCTGAAGCTAGACGATAGGGGTAGACGGTCACTGTTGTTGAAGATACAGGAATTCCGAGCGGCACCAAGTCGTCAGTCAGTGAGATAACTTCCTTCCCAGCCGCAGTGTAGGAAAGAAGACGGGCAGTAGCTGATGCTTCATGGAAGGGAAGTCACTATGGAGAAAGGCGCTGTCGCTTCTGCACTCACTCAGTTTTTCCGGCGTCCAGTCACTGCTGTGTAAAATCGTAAAGGAATAACCAGCAGAAAAGTCCACTGAGTCCAGTCACATCGCACACGTGTAGCGTATAGGTACACCGGTTTTGTTCAATAGTTCACTTTTTCTTCTTTTTTGGCTCGTACACTTTTCACTCTTTCTGTTCACTTCTCACTCACACCTTGCAGCTTCACACACCTTGCATACAGAGGCAACAAAGAGGGAGAGGAAAAAGGTTGGGCGAGCGGCCGAGACGCGTCTGCTCGCGGCGCCGCGCTCAGACCAACTATTGGCTGAACTGGTGCAACATCAAAGGAAGTGTTTACTAATGACACATCACATGAGCAAAAACAAGAGCTGTGATGTTTATGCTTTGAGGAATGTCAGTCATTGGTGCTGTGCATTAAACACTAGTTTTGTAATACCCATTCCTGGTGCCCTCTGACATTGATCCTCTGGCAATGTTATCATCTTTTTATTTGCATTAGATGCATATGTGCTGATATCTCAACTGGAGTCCCTTGCCAGTGTCTGTAACCTGCACCCAATAATTTGGACTTGCATCCAAACTGGGGTGCTGGTATATGTGTCAGGATGTCAGCCCTCAGTTCTCTCAGAAGGGAATGACTGCTGATAAACTGCACATTGTTGGGTAGCATATATGGCAAGCAAGCTGTAGAAAGTGTCATGTAAGTGGATTTTGTGGTTGTCCGTAGCTATCACAAACTTCTGTCCCTACTGTGATGTGGTTTTGGATCACTTTCCTGTGTACAACATACTCAATTACTTTTAGTGACCATCGGTGCGTTTCAGGAGAGCCCATGTGCGAGTGGAGTCGTTTGTGGAGTACACGGTGGCCCGCTACACGCCAGAAGTCTTCCAAGCACACTTCCGGATGTCCCGACTCATGATGGACATGGTTACTAACACGTTTGGAAGATAATTAGCTGCTAATGCAGCAATACCTCTCTTTCATCAGGTGCTGTTAGGTGTGTGGTTACTCGCAACGTGTCATTGTCATTCCAGGCGGTTGCTCACAGGCATTGTCATTCCATCACGTGTCATTCCAGGCGGTTGCTGACAGGTTCAATGTAACTAAATCCTGTGCGTGGACTTTGTTCATGGACTTTTGCAAGACCTGCGCGACCCATGCCAACGCGATCATCAAATGGCCCGACAATGTTGAAGCCATGAAGGACGACTTCAACCAAATGGCAGGTTTTCCGGGGGTAGTCGGATGCGTGGATGGAACTCATATTCCCATTACGATGCCCACTTACCAGGGCCACCAATATATCAACCGAAAAGGAGTACCATCGATCATTCTGTTGGCTGTGTGTGACACAACAATGCGGTTTACTTGGGTAAGCGCCGGGTGGGCCGGCTCTGTCCATGATGCACGGGTGTATCGAAATGAACTGCAGCCGATTATCGAGGGGCCTGCTGCACGAGACTTGATGTCGGAGTCCGGCCATCTGCTGGGAGACTCAGCGTTTCCCCTCTCGCCGTCCATGATGGTGCCTTTCAAGGACAATGGCCATCTTGGGGCAGAACAGCTGTTATACAATGCCACGCTGTCCTCGACTAGAACGACGATCGAGAAAGCATTTGGTCGTCTGAAGGGGAAGTTTCGTGGATTGAAAATGTTGGACATGAACCGCTTGGATCTGGTGCCGAATGTGCTTATGGCTTCATGGGTACTGCATAATATGACGCTGGGCGAAGGCGGGGATGATGAATGTGCTCAAGATGCGGGGTATCTGGTTGATATCGATGGTGAAATGGGACGTGAACACGGCGGCGAAGGGCGTGTGAAGCGCGATGAGCTAGTCGCCCGCATTTGGGAAATGAGACATGCCTAGTGGCGAAGCGGCTGCATTGTGATGTCTGCTTTTTTAATGCTCACATGCCAATCTGTACTTGCGTGGTGGTGTTATTGGCAGTAGGTTAGCTACCGAGTGTGGCAAGGGATCTTTCAATCTCGCACTGAGGCTTGGTACTCTTGGCAGCACCTCTAGCTGTTGGGATAAGCGAATCTAATGCGTGCGGGGTGCGGCGACCATTGTGTTTCCTGTCATGGTCGAGCGGATTTATGTTCGAGCATTGTGCAGTTTCTGAACATATACGAGCCACATTTTGTTCTGCATGGTTTTGATCTTGGAGGTAGTGTCCGACTGTCTGCTGACTAGGCGCCAAACGTGGCATCACATGGCGCCACGTTTGGAGCCGACTGTGACGATAGAGGCCACGCGCCTCGGGGCGCCACTCGCGGCACGTGTCGGTTGGCTCACACGTTTACCCGCCAGAGGGGTTGAGATGTATCGGGCACCACTCCGCTGGTGGTGACCGATGGTCCGGCTGGCATGGCTGATATTAGAGAGGAGTCTCCTTCGCAAATAGTTTATACTCGAGCGGCGTGGCGCGCATTTTCCGCGAAGTGTGATGAGCATAGGAACGCGATGTCAGCGGGTATAAAATGAACGTATGTATTTGTACTGACATTTTTTAAATAATGGAACAACATGCATACACATCTTGCATTCTTGGATAAAGAAAGACAACATATACACACATCCTAGTAGCCAATTTTGGCATAGCACTCAGGTGCTTCCCAGAGAATACTTGCCCTACTGACAATGATGATTCATCGAGACATATTTATTGCCTGATGTCGTTTTTGAACGTCACTTCCGCTGCATAGTTTGTGCTATTGTACTCAAAATTTCCAACTTCTCCCGGCTGATGCGCAGTTTTTCCTCCCGATATAATTTCTTGCTGCGGATATCCTCTTCTAGCAGCTGCTTGATATCGTCGTCCATACCAGGCGTGGTGCGGCGACGCTTGCTGGCTACTTCAGACGGTGACGGGGAGGGTGATGTTGAGGCCGAGGTTGAGGGTGAGTGCCGTCCCCACGCCACTACTTGTACTGGCCCGTTCTCTCCTGAATTTTTAATTGGTTGGCATACTTGTGCCTGTTTGAGAGGAGCGGTGGAGCGGGGCACAGTTGCTAGGGAGGCGATTGGGGTTATGTTGGGGTCCAGCCCCAGCAACCTGTCCATGTCGCCAAACCACTCCCAGGCCACCGACCCTTCGCCACTGGTACGTTTGCGGTCCCGGACCGTTTTGTACCGATCTACCATGCGGTACCACTTCTTGCGCAGGACGTCCCAGTCTTTCAAGCAATAGCCATGCTGTTTGAAAATCTGGAGAATCTTTTGCCACTTTTGTGCCTGATCATGCTTTGATCCCACCTTTCCATTTATCTGAACACCAGCACAGGACTCCAGAAGCAACTTGGTTGTGGAGACATTCCACTTCAGGTGCTCTGGCTCATCTACGGATTCCTTCGCATCGGCAGTGCTTCCAGGCTTGTGAGTTGGACAGCTGCTGCTTGCCTCCTCGAAAGTATCAAAAATTTTACTGCATATGGAGCACATATATAACTGCCTGAAACACAACATAAACATGTCAGATAATTATCACAGACCCATTTCGATGAAGAACAAATGTAGTTTTTAAAAAGTCTTGCAACTATTTTTATTCAAGAATCAATTTTAAACACATGCCTGGCATAATGCATAATGGAACATGGGGGGACATGGGAGCCATGTGAAGGAGACAGGGGGCTGTGTGCACAGTGGTAGAGGAAATCGGTTGTTGTACCCAAGAGAAACACGCTGTCTCTAATACATGTTAAAGGTGCTGTTGCATGTAGTACATATGATTATTATTGTGCAAAACTTCACTTATTAAGAAGCTGTAATGATGTTGAAGCTGGTCTTCCAACAACCAGGCTTGTTTACATGCAATGTTGAACCATGACATAATGGGAACACTCCTGGAAGGTTACTAATGAACCCTTTCTCCAACCACAAATGAACCATATTTCATCCACATACCCACAAAGGACACCAGACAAAACAAATACTTTGATTCCTACAATGCACTCCCTTCCTGATATGGCGAGAGACAGGCTACTCCATATGGCCTCAGCTGCTAAGTGTGTCGTAAAGGTGAAAATCAATCTTAAGGAGAAAAAAAAATCCTCAAAAAGGGTAAAAAGGAATTTGGGGTGCCAACCAGGTGTGAGAACCAGGTGGGAACACAACACTACTAATTTTCATGATTTAGCATCCATTGTATGCTACTGCATGAAAGAATTAATGAGGGTGAATCACAAATTGGCAAAGCCAGTAATTCAATGAAGCTTCCACCTGTGATCTTGCTATTTACAACTGATGCTCAATTGTAAATGAATATGCACATAGTGTCAACATAAAAATCACAATGCAGAACCATTCTGATGTGTCTCATGCAACAGGCAGATGAATGTCTGATATGCCCAGGGCAGGTTTTGATAGGCATGTCAAGGGCAGGTGGTCACCGGAGATGTAAGCAATCAGAAAACCAATTTATGGTATTGTCTTCTAGTGTACTGCTTGTACACAGAAAGTTGAAACTTTGCTGCCTGATGATGTAGTAGCATTAACAGTTAATAGACCTGGAGGCATTTAAAGCTGCACTGCACTCAAAGCTCTGCACATTGCTGTATGAATATACTGAGTATGTTAACCACGATAATATACTAATCAAATTTGAAGGGTAGCTTTACTTCTGTATACTTAATTTGTCTTAACTTCCATCAGAAATCTTTTCTAACAGCATATTAACAGATGTGGTGGCCACTCTAACAGTGTCCCAAAATTACTTCACCATTAACTGTGTGGATGAATGAGGAAGTTGCTTGGGAATAGTGAATGTCCACATGTGTTCACCAATGATGCCAGCACAAACATGTGCAAAACCACAATGTGGTGGTATATTTCTGCTTTAGGGCACATAGGTCTGTTCCCGTGGTTCCACTAACCTCCACAAACCTCCACTGGTCGTTCCCGTGACCAACCCAGTGGATATTTTTCCTCCACCAACCTCCACCAGTGGAGCAAAAGCTCCACCAGCCGGGGAGCAGGGTCCAATTGTGATTTTTCGGTGGAGCTCAATCATGGCGCACTTGTTTCATATATTTGCGCGTAAACAACGTCCTCCGTCATCGGAATATCATCTGCATGCATCAACTGAATACTAGGATCATCCGTCGCAAAGGAAATATGGAATTACAACTATGAACAATAATCGAAGTAACAGTTGCGTGCCACATAACATCCTTTTGTGGCCTTTGATCTACGTCATTCATCCTAAGGAGAAGATGTTACTTTACCGGCGGGATCCGCCACAATCTCCGTGCCGCAACTGCCGCAATGCGGCGCCAATAAGATTCCACTCGAGCCCGAGCATCCCATTCTAAATGTTACAATTATTGGGAGGGCAGACAACATTGGGAGGGGAAAGCCCCCTCCCAAAATCATACAATGTTACAACTTATACCCTGCAAGTCATGCATAACACTCACATGACTCACCTACATCAATCTGACCTTATCCACCCAGTTTCCCATCTCCCAGCTGCACCATACCTTTAAACACATTCAAATGTGGACTCCCTATTACAACACCAGTTACCTAGTTCCACTAACCAACTAATGATTCACTGAAAACGTGCTAGCATTTAACTGCTATACACCTCACCTTGTGCAACCTGAATTGATGACCCCGGTGTGAAATGCGATGCCATAAATAGAATGCTATCATTCAAGTTGACACAGCATCCACATACACAGCAAAATTGTACGCAATCTACTCGACATACTGCACCATATACAACACCAAAATTGAACACAACATCATAGCCACAGACTCAAAATCAGCATTACAGAACATAACACCCCACACTACATACAAACACCCACTCCTACCCAAAATACTACAAATCCACAAAAAACTCACTATAACACAACGACCAGCACTACTCTGGATCCCAAGTCACACAAACATACACGGCAACGAACACGCAGACACCGAAGCCAACATAGCCACAACACTACAACAAACCACACCCTGCCTTTCACAATCACTTTCACAATCAGACTACTACCCCACAATACGCCAGGCAATCAACAAAGACATTCAACAAACATGGGACACAACAATCACACAACTCCACGAAATACACCCAAAACACGAACTCTGGCACACCATCAACCAAAACACTAGACAAAAGGAACGCATACTAACACGATTACGGCTAGGACACACTGCACTCACACACTCCTATCTTTTACAACAACTCCCACGACCACAATGCACAACATGTCAACGAACACTCACAATTAAACACATACTCATACACTGCACCAAATACAACACAGAAAGACAGCCCATCACAAACTACTGTAGCATGAACAACATCCCACTAAACATCACGACACTTCTCAACGATGAACATCCAACACTACACGAGCACCTCTTCCACTTTCTCTCTATCACACGCCTGATCCACGAACTATGAGAAAAAGAAAAAAGAAAAATCAAAAAGATATGTCAAAAAAGAAAAAGAAAAATAAACAAAATGGGAAAAAAGAAGACAAAAATGAAGATGTTTAAAAAAAACAGAAAATGAACAAAAAAGAAAAAGAAACAAAAAAACTAACACCACGTGACATTTACTAACACTAACTGTTCTTGCAATGTTAATTCAATGCTGGCGATGACCCGACCCCAACCCCCCCAACTACACCCCACCCCATGGCACCGACCGGACTGGCAAACTCTACACTTCTGCACCAGCTCAGCTTCGACTCCTACTTCATCTGCCTGCAAGACGCCTCAACTTCTACCACCTCTACGCGCCATTCTTCAAGTCACCTCAACTGTCTCACAACTCGCCTCTACAAGACAACTATAATCTTCTTCGCTTCCTCTCATAACAAAAAGCACCAAAATACTGACACCACAAACGCCCTCCGGAAACAGCCGACATCACCACACGGTGGCAGGCTGGACAAACACACACACCCAAGGTTGCATTAGCTGATCCTTTCACGATTTTACACATCTCACTCATAGGTATTACTCCTTAATGACATACACCGAGTGATTACAAATCCAATGTACTCAGCCTCTCCATATTCATCATCACCCACACTTGGAGGCATCGTTATTTTCCAAGAACGCATCAACACCCCGGTTCGGTTTAAAAGCCCTGGCTCGATTATCTCACCTTAACCAGAATTTTGGATTTGGGGTTCAGCCAATATCGAATCTCACCAGCACGAATCGTCGAACCCTCCAACTCCGAGAACTTCAGCAGTTCAACTCGTACGTAAAGGGCCTTGGTTCAACTCCTTCAACTTGTTTAACCTACGGCAGTTTCACTACCTTCCACTGTATCTATCGGAATGTCCTGCCATCTATGGATACAAATAACAGCTGTCGTAACTGCCTTCAGCATACTGTCAATAAAGGCGACAATTTTTCCACCTTGTCGAGATAATTCCAACTATGGTTGAACTTCTTAATTTTTGGTTTTTGGACGTTTCGTCTTTGGACGTTCGGTTTTTGGACTTTATCAATCTTGGACGTTTGGTTTTTGGACGTTATGATTCTTGGACTCTATTATTTTTGACTTTATGTCTTTGGATTTTAGGTCTTTGGACTTTATTTTTTTGGACATTTCGATACGGACTCATTTTTTGGACGTTCTGAATCACCCCCGTCAAGATAGCTAGACAACTATCTTGGAGATAACTAGGTCGTGGTTATTGTGGGTGCCTAGTTATGATTTCTGGCTTGTGGCATAGGTATCGATGTGTATTCTGCTCGTGGCATCCAAAGTCCTCTGATTTCGTTCATATCTGTCCGTTGATTATCATATCCGGTGACGAGAACTCGAATTTCCACAAGTTCGGACGAGCTGCATGACCAACAGCCTGTGTCGATAATTTTCGAAGTGGTGTTATGAAAAGCGGCTACTGTTTGATCTTGCCTTAATATGTGCCTAGCAATTGGGCATGAAAATTAGGTCGCTGGGCAATCAGCATTTTTTCTTCTTCAAAGTGCATTTGAAAAAGACTCATTCTGTGCCCTATTGGCTGAGAACCAATCCAGATAAGTGGGTCAAATAGGACCTCTTTTTGATCGTCTGAAGGAGCTGATTCGATTGAAACAAAGCAATGTTGTCAAAAATAAATAGTTAAGACAATATCAGCTATCTTATGTCTTATAATCAGAGTGGGAAGCTTACTTTCCAGGTTTGGAGTCGGAGTTCAATCAGATTTCCTCTGAAGTACATTTTCATGGAAATATTATTTTTCATGCATGGAATCTATTTGCCAGTAACTGATGGGAAAATCATATGTACCTAGTCAGTACCTACATAATATGCATAAGTAATACACATCATTTTTGGTCACATCAAAACATAGAAACAAAGTGAACAATGGACAGCACCACAAGACAGGGAGTTGTGATGATCAGCTTTGTCTCTCATAACTCACAGGAGCAATGCACTTTCTTTTCACTGTTAGTCTCAGTACAAGGCTAGCCAAATGAAAAACAAACAAATTTTTCATGCTTCACCCTCAGCTCAGAACACACACCTACCTACATATGCAGCCAATTCCCTGTGTGATACAGAGTGGACACCACTACCTCACACATGACAGTTGGAAGAGATGGCAATGTCCAAAGCAAAGGATCAATGAAGTTCTTGTATTTGCACTATGGCACTGTTAAACATGGGTTCAAAGTTGCTAATGGTCATGACATAATTTAAAAAATACCTTGCATTCATTGGTTGAAAGACAGTTTTTACAAAGAAAATGCTAATGAAGCAAATTCCAATCGGCAGCCTCCAGGACTCAGGAAGTCATCTCTTAAAATGGTCAGTTTGTCCCACTATAGGGTGGCTTGAAGGCAGGTTTCTGGAGACTCATCAACCAAATTCATAGAGACCGGAGGCAACTGTTCAATGTGCAGGTGCGAGGTTTGGCACATTATATTGGCAGCATTTCTGCTGGTTGTGGTAGAGTGTGGTGTGTGTTCAGTTGCCTGTGTGCTTGATGGTACAAAAGGTGGCTAGTTTATTTGATAATCATACAGCATGTTTGGTGGATGTTATATTCTATTTTGTATTAGCTTTTTAGTGGTATTTCGTTCCTTCTGCATGCTTGTGTCAGAGTACATGTGGAGCGCATTCTATCTAGTATGAATCTGGAGTGCAAATATGTTTTAAGAGATTAAATCGCTTAAGAAGTGCCTTAATTCCCACCCTGCTTATAATACACCAGCACATGTCCATTTTGGGGCATACAAGGAACTCTGAGGTTTAAACAAGTAAAAAAAGCCATGGTTTCTGCACTTAGTCATTTGAAGACTTCATGCATCCAACCAATCAAAGGCTCTTGGTGCAGTGTCTGCAAAAGGACTCAGCAACTTGCAATATACTCTGAGCATGCAGCAACCATACATGCAATTGCTACTCCAGATATGTATTGGCATGCATATGGTAATTGCAGAGCACATACAAAATAATGAAAAATTGAAGGATTAATTTGGCTTTCAGAGAATTTAAATGCTTGGATTAATTTTTTTACAAAAAAATGGTTAGGAACATAAGCATTGTGTGGCTACTTGTTTTGCCTGCAAATGCTTAGTTTTCAGTTGACAGGCAAAATAACAATACAAATTGGCTTTGAGTAGGGTTATGCAGCATACAAAGTTATGTCAAGAAAATAAAATATAATAACATCTATCCTAGGGAGCACTTATGCCTTGAAAAATACTTTGTGCAGGCATGGAACATTTTATGTCAACAAGTTGAAGCTTGCAGCAGGATCATGTCATCTCCAAATATAAAATACAAATGCTGTGCTTTAGAATCAGATGTGGAGCTTGTACAGCATGCATGTTGCATGCCTCCCTGCATTGTAATTATTCCTTCTGCAAGTTTGGAAGCTCCTGTTGAGCAGGTCAATGAAAAGTTCAATTAATCTGGGATGAACAGGTTATTGGATTTGGCCAAGTATATTGCTGAGTCCAACCCTTCCAGCAAGGAAGACTTTAATGCTGATGGTAATATTCAAGTATTGCTCCTCACACTTTCTTTATATCAACAAGGTGTCTAAACCACCATCAGCTGACTGCCAGTCAGCTGTTGGTGACATCACTCAAACCTGCTGAAAAACACCTCCAGATTGATGCACTGAATGAACCCAGGGGTGCCACAAGGGATATTTCAAATGGGTTGATGTGGTGCTCACTCAGAGGTGTGAACAGTATAACATAACATAATCTAACCTAACCTAACCTAACCTAACCTAACCTAACCTAACCTAACCCAACCCAACCCAACCCAACCCAACCCAACCCAACCCAACCCAACCCAACCCAACCCAACCCAACCCAACCCAACCCAACCCAACCCAACCCAACCCAACCCAACCCAACCTAAAAGCCCTGGGGTCAATAAGTGCACCTGGCTGGATAGTTTGGTTAGTATGCTTGAGATGTCAACATCAACTGACTGGCAGTCAGCTGATAGTGACTTAGATACATTTTTGATATATAGAAAGTGTGAATGTGAAGATTACTGAGGCTGTATTGCTGAGTGATGGGTGGGTGCTTCAGTGCTGGGTGAGAGAAGTTGCATACTGTTCTTGCCAGGCACCATGACTGGAGATCTTGGGTTGGCTTAAGGGATCTGGATCAACTGGTTTGGTGCATTGTTGATGCTGGCCAACAATCACCAGTTTTTTGCAACCCAAGAAAACAACTGCTGATATAGTAAGGCTCAAACATATCACAATCATCTTATATGCAAATTGAAACCTTAGAGTAACCTACCTTATCCCATTTTTGAACTCCATGGCTCAGAGGGAAATCAAGCAAGATGGCACATGCTGCATGAACATGTGCACTGCAAGTGCCACGAAAGTTGGTGACATCATTGATCATGTACATTTTGTCTGCAATAAATCTACAGGATCTGCTTAATTCTTGCAAGCTTTCAATTGTGATTTGGCAGATCTGATCCAGAAGTATGATGTCACATGAAACATCATATGACATGAAACATGAAGTTCAAAAAGCTTAACCTAATCAAGCCCAGGTAACTTTATTTTTAAGACAAGCCACTTCTTATTTGAAACAAAATTGTTCAAGGACTTCATTAAGTCCAGGAACATGGAAAACTGGGTGACTGGGAGGAGTTTGAATTATTGTTTATCATATCAGAGATACATTAGCAAGGGGTACTTCTTCAACTTATCCTGTATTCACTTAAAGCAACAATACCATATTTTGGTGGGAAAACCTGTGCAACATGTGCACTGGACGAGGTGTGGCTGGAACCTGCCTTCCCTCCAGTTTTTGACCATATCTGATTAACAGACTGGGATATTGTAATGAAATCTTGTGACTTAAAAACCGTTCAGCACATCCTTTGCGAATTTTCCTTTGAAATCTGTTTGTGTATATAGGAACTGTGGGGATGCAAAGTTTACCGGCCGGCTGTAGAGCGTCAAGGCCACAAGCGTCTCGTCGGCGCGGTGTGGATGCCGATTTTGATGTCGTTTGGTCCTGACTGTATTGCCTCATGGTCATGAAATTGATACAGAATCGAGTTCACCATAGCCACAATTTACCCTACAACTGTTGTGCTTCTATCTTCAGCAGTTTCCAATATATTAGGGGAGGGGTGAATCAGTACCCGGTGTGCACTATTTGAGATGCCCTCCGGCGCGCGTTACGGAGGAAATGGCCTATTTACAAATTTATGTCAGTTGACATTTCCCATGTTCAAAGTTTCCCTCTGTGTTCCACCTAGCTCAGCTTCGCAATTCATGGTAAAATATATGAAACATTATAAATTTGGTCAGAGGTGCTGCAATTAAAGGCAACATTGATTTACTGCCATATTGCAAACTGTGGCAGTTACATGCTGGGATATTAGTGACTGCATACCTGATGCACACCTAACCCTGCAAACTGGACGCACGGTACACCCTATGGCTCGAATCACGACAGCACTTCAATTGCTGTCGTGATGTTAGTAACATCACACTTCACATTTTGAGGCCTTCCACGATAGATCAACTATGGGCAACCATGATCACATTTTTGTGTAAGCATGTCTATGGGTCTTTCTAATGCTTTGATTCGAGATGTGCAATTTTCAGCTGGAGCATGCTCGCATTTAGTGCTTGCTTGTATTCCTGTTGTATTTCTTTTTACTATTAATAGTTATCCTATGTATTGCCTTGTTTGCATATGATGGATGCATCCCTTGATGCTACCACAATATCATTTCTTCTATCTTAAGCCAGGTCTGAAATATTTATATTGTGTATATATTGCATGCTATTGTTGTGTGACATTCATTATATGACTGCTCTTCCCATTCCAGATTGTTGTGGTGGCCGTTATGGAATATTCAAGGATATGTATTACATTCAACCTTCTGATCATTTTGGCATTAGCTATGGAAAATTCAGATAGTGAGAAGCACATGGCTGTTGCTCCGACACAGTTGGAGGTGAAGGTAAGTGCATGCTGCGCTATCTTTACTCGGATAATTTAGATTGAGGATGTGATCATGTTCCACAAGTTTTGCAAGTTCTTTCCGTTTGTGATTCTAGTACTTACCCAGGATGCTACCTGTGTGGTTCATATGGCCAAGAACTGGAGCAACTAACCTAACCTATTGGTTTTGTCCGTTTCTTTTTTTTTTACAGCGGAGCTATCATAGCGTTTTTTCTTCTGTGAGATTTGGATGAATGTGAGGTAGAAGTCGCTCGCCCGGTGTCATCTGTAGGGTCTGGATGGGGGTCACTGGAGATGGCGGAAGAGGGGTCACGATATCTGGAGGTAGCGGATGAGGGGCTACGATATCGGGAGGTAGCAGATGAGTGGTCGCGATATCGGGAGGTAGCAGATGAGTGGTCGCGATATCTGGATGTAGCATTGGAGTGGTCGCGATATCGGGAAGTAGCGAAGGGTAGTCGAATGTCGGGAGATAGCAGATGAGGGTCCGCGATTTATTTATTTATTTATTTATTTCACGATACATGCCCTCCACGTGCAGTGGCTTTTATGGGCATGTTGGGGCCGAATTTGGGAGGTAGCAGAAGAGGGACGCAATGTCGGGAGGTAGCAGAGGAGGGGTCACGATGTCGGGAGATAGCTGAGGTGTCGCGATGTAGGGAGGTAGCAAAGGAGGGGTCGCGATGTCGGGAGGTAGCAGGGGAAGGGTCCCGATGTCCGAAGGTAGCAGAGTAGGGTCCGAAGTCAGGAGCTAGCAGAAGATGGGTCGCGATGTCGGAAAGTAGCAGAAGAGTGGTCGGAAGGTAGCAGAAGATGGGTCGGGATATCTGGAGGTAGAAGAATAGGGGTCGGAAGGTATCAGATGAGGGTTCGCAATGTCGGGAGGTAGCAGAGGACAGGTCGCCATGTCTGGAGATAGCAGAGGAGGGTCGCGAGGTCTGGGGGTAGCAGAGGGGGTGGGGTGTCGCGATGTCGGGAGGTAGCAGAGGAGGTGTCGCGATGTCGGGAGGTAGCAGAGGAGGGGTCACGATGTCGGGAGGTAGCAGAGGAGGGGTCGCGATGTCGGGAGGTAGCAGAGGAGGGGTCGCGATGTCGGCGCGATCCGCTCACTGGCTGCAATAGGCATTGTGATTCACTTGCACGTGTCCAGGCAACGGCCGCCGAGACGTCAGCGACGCCTGAGTCGGGTCTGGACATCAGCTTCACGCACGGCTTCGTGGCGTCGCTCTCAGTCATCATCGTCTCGGAAATAGGCGACAAGACTTTCTTCATTGCGGCCATCATGTCCATGCAGCACTCGCGCGCTCCTGTCTTCCTGGGCGCCATCAGTGCGCTGTTCACCATGACGGTGCTTTCAGGTGAGCTCTGGTATCCCGCTGGTGCTTTGGGTGCTCGAGTGCGCCGTTCATGGATATTGGTGTACATTTGAAATTGCTGCACGGTCAGGCCTCTGGGCAGTTCCGTGATTTGCCAGGTCGGCGGTGGTCTCTTGTGAACACCGAGTATGGACTGGCTGTTTTACTCCAAAACAGTGGCGGGTTCCGTCTTGTTGGCAAACAAATATGCCCGCATCCCTGTGATAGTTATTCGGCCACGGATTATCTCGACATTTTGAAATACATCGATATTAGCTATAGCATCAAGTCGGGTGACAAAAAGGCCGGTCATGCTTGACGTGACATCACGTGATATATGGCGCAGCCCGAGTCCAGACGCGAGCGGCGTCAACACAAAGGATTCTTGAAGCCCATACCCTTGGTCTCGTTCCCTTGTCATTTGTGATTATTTTTTCCTGAGATATTTCACAGTTGGGAATGGATGGATGTCGGTACCGCGATAAGCATCCTGACAATTTTATACCCAAGTATGCGAATACCGATAAAGCGACATCAGCAAAATTATATCCATTCCCTAAGACCACGAAGTATGGGGACAGGGGTGTTGATGGGCGCTCCAGGGATGCAGATTACCAAACATGATTGGAGGAGGGGGAGGGGGAGGGTCCTCATGCAAATTGAGATAACCGTCTTCTTGAAGGGAAGGGGCAGTGGCGTATCAATATGGGGAAAGCCTGAGCGGTATGGAGGAAGCCTCTCAAGATCAATCAGGCATAACTTCGGGACCATAGGCTGTTCCACTTTTCCTGTTCCTATCCGGCATCTGAGAGGGCAGTTTGGCATTCAGGGGCACGGCAAACTCGGAGAAGGGTATCCTGCGCAAGTGGTGGCAGGGATCCTGGGAAACTTGTTGGAGGGACCTGGGAAGCTGTCATGAGCTCTTGCCAGCTTAGGGCCCTGGGACTTGGGAATCCCCTGTTTGAGATACATAGTCCAGACAGTGAAAACATGTTCTACGAACATGCCTAGCAACTCTCCCCCTTTTCCTGTAGACCGTTCCGAAAAGCAATCGCCCCAGAATTACAAACTTGAACACGAGGAGAAGGTATATCACAATAATAGCCCTTCGCACGTCCACCGCTGTGTCCTTGAAGATTACACTTATCGCGAGCAGCCGTCCGCCATATATCAGTCGCCGTCACGACAACCTGGGAGTGGTTCTTGCCACGCCATGATTGAATAAAAAGTCGACGCAAATCGCATTAAATTCTCCAAAGTATAATCAAGTCGAGCTCCATTATTTAAAGTCACAAGCGTATCGCGTAGGGGATTGGCTGCGTAGATTGGTGATCAAGATCTCGAGCGCTCCCAAAATGCATTTCATGGCCACCTTTGCACCATTCCGAGTTTGTGCGCACTATTCCCCATCGACGCATAATACGCCGCCCTGCCTCAGACCTAAAAATTGGCTCTGTGGTTAAATTATTATCATGGGATGAGGTTATAAGTCAACTTCATGAGCAATGGTAGAGACAATGATAAAAGTATGCTTAATCGATGTCAACCAAGTTTATAAATGCATACCTGACACTCGTAACCGACTCACACCTCGCACCTAATAAATATTCACAACAAATCCCACGAGGCTATTGGGATATGGGTTTCGGAATATAAAATGGTTTAATGAAAATTATAATAAAACAATCCGTCTAAAATGGTTGTATTCTCAACACCAAGAAACAGTTATTTTGCATGAAAAAGCTGATAAAATTGATTGAAACCAGTTCTTATTAATATTAAAAGTTCCTCGATGTACTTGTTTAGGTCCTGTCTGGAATGTTTAGTTGAAGCAATGATCGACTTGGAAGGATCCAGAGCTGCTAGATGGGAGAGCAACTTGCCGCTGTAAAACGCTAATAGTCGGTTTTATTATTGCCGTTAAAAAGAGCTGGTCGGATTCGCTTACCCAGCGCTAGAAGTACAGCTGATCACCGGTGGGACGAGTAGTCTAGGGGTAAGCTGTTCGTCTCACAATCAAAAGGTTGTGGGTTCGAGTCTCGCCTGTCGCTACTGTTCGCCCGCGACCAGTCGGCGTGAGAGATTGGCGATGCTACATGACTGAACGGTCGATGTGTCGTAAAACCAATAAGAGGACGAGTGGTCTAGGGGTAAGTTACTCGTCTCATAATCAAAAGGTTGTGGGTTCGAGTCTCACCTGTCGCTACTCTTCGCCCGTGACCAATCGGCGTGAGAGATTGGCGACGCTACATGACTCAACGGTCCATGTGTCGTAAAACCAATAACCAACCAATCGTAAAATCAATAACCAACCAACTAAAGAAATCACAATTGATCTTGGATCTTAACGAGTATGCGTTGCCCGCAGCGATATCGCGTATTATGGATGAGGTGATTTTGTTGTTCCATAGTTCTGCTTTGTTTACGTGAGGTGTAGTGCACAAATATGTACGCACAGACGCGACATTTCAACTTTGCACCAATTCCTTGGAGCATTACTAGGCATCTGTGCACACAACCGCTCCGGCTCTGAGGGGGCACTATGGCCTTGTGGACGTCGCGTGTTCCGTGATATAAGTTTTTGAGTTCAACTAACGTTTCCTGTCTCTTATCACTTGATCAGGTAACTACGGGTTGATGTTCAGGACATGCACGCCTTGCAGTAGGAACTGTCACCAATGATCTTACATACGCAAATAGTTGACATGGGAAATGCGGACGTTGTGCTACGCGAGCGTTGTATTGAAGATGCCATTTCAAACAGCTGAAAAATGCATTGCGTCATTGAACACATGAATGTAAGGTGTTGTAGCCTTAACCACAACTATTTCGATGCCAAGAATACAAAGAATGTATAGCGATGAAAACGAAGTTTTACGAAGTTTTACGAAGTTATGAAAACGAAGTTTCCGATTGGAAGTCTGTCGCGGTAACAACATATTTGAATGTGCAATAATATGGTACACAGTTAGACGCAGATGATCAGGTTACTAGTATGCGGGAAGTGTTGGTGTACTTAGGAACGCTAGCGCTGGCGATGACAGCTATGGCAGTAATACTTGTTTATTGGCAATTTTTTTATATTGAGGCGAATGAACTTGCTGGGTGTCCTGTGCCGGTAATGGTAAAGTGAACCGTGCACATATCCCTCCTCGTTCTTCCTCCACCCATTGCCTGGCTTCTTTGACGTTATGCAGTGCTCTGGTATTATCTAATCGCACAAATGTCCTGCGAATGACGTGTCCCTCTCTCTCCGCGTTGGATTAGTTGTGGCTCATTACCTGCACACCGGGCCATAGCTTCTTCCATAGTGTAGCCAGAAGGTGGCTGGTCAGATGATCGCTCTATCCTTGGGTCACATTAAGTGATAACAGTATTTGGGTTGAGTAACTGAGAATGGTCTTCGAACAAAAGAATTAGTTGTTTTTCAACACGACCAGCTACATAGCATATGTCGTCGCAAATCTGATTTTGAATACTCCGGAGAGGTGGGTTTCCAAGCATCAGTGAGTGATTAATTGCTTACTGATGAGCGATTAGTCACTTACTGGTGAGCGTCTGATCACTCACGGATGAGTTGTGCGTCAGTTCGTCTTGGGTTCTCCATCAGGATAATCCAGGTTAGACGCTCACCGTTGGTGATTGTGCGGCAGTTCTGCTCGGCTTCTCCATCACGGTGATCCCGCGCGCGTACACCTACTACGCCTCGAGCGCACTTTTCGCCCTGTTCGGTCTCAAGATGTTCTACGACGGCTACTACATGGGCAAAAACGACGCGCAGGAGGAGTTCGTGCAGGTGCAGAGCGACCTACGCAGGCGCGAGGACGAGGTGGGTACCTTCTGCTGTCGGCCTGGCCGGCTAACATGACCACGATACCCGCTCCGATATTGTCCACTTGGTGTTTTCTGTATCTGCTTGTTCGTCACTTGCAACAATTCCTTTATGTTGATATACGTTGCATTGCGCATGCTCGCGATTTGGTATGGCCACTGAGGTGGTATGAAGACGTGGCGATGATTCTGTCAGCAAATCTTATTGTGGGCACTTTGTAAGGGCGTGCGACGGCTGAAATCATGCCATGGAGTTAATTACACTGCAAACATTCTCAGCTTGCTGGATTATAACCATAATATTGATTAATGTGGTGATGCCTGTACCTCGAAAAACAAAACAAAAAAGAAGAAAATCGTATATCTTAGTCCCGCATTAATGTCTCGTGTTGATCTACTACCTTGCATCTACGGTGGTCTCGTTCCCGACTTGTTTTCCCAGGGTCTAGTCCTTTCGCCTAAATTGCATGTGCGTTATTCTGAGATATCATGGAATAGGCATCCTCGCGACAAGCAGAATAAATACATAGGGTTTTGCAACTCACGTGACAACTGCACAGATGGACGCTAAATGACCAAACCGGGTCAATGCGCCCTAAAATTCAAATAACCAACCGACAATTTCAAAGCGTTCGTCTCATCCTGAAAGGGCAGAGGTATGTGAAAGCGAACGGAAGGCACCGTCATATTTGTAGGTAGGGAGGGGACGGGATGTACTTGTCCCCTCCCTCACTTCTCGGCGGCGTCTCTACAGGATGTTCCGAGTGCATTCCCTCACATTGTTCAGGCGAAGGTGCTCCTCTGAGCACAAAAGGCGCCCATCCAGGGGTATTCGAGTGCACCCCCGTATAATTGTCTTTGTGGCGCCCATCCGAGAAATGGCACCCATGAAAATCGTTCCCATCACGTTTCCTGTCCGCTGCGCCCTGTCCATGGTCCAATTCTAAGTACAAATGCTGTTTTAGTGGCCTGATCTCTAAAGAGATCCAGTTTCTGCCTTCCATTCTTTTCTTTTTTTACTGACCGCTCTCGGTGAAGCCTTTTCGCTCGCTTGATTGACTGACACAAACAAAAATCATCCATCGTTCCCTTTCACCTCAAATGACCGTTGTCCGAAATGCCGGCGGGCTCAGTTAGTTAGTTAGTCAGTTAGTTGGGCTTTAGGGCGCATCGACCAGAGTTGATCATTCGCGCCCATAACGTTTATCCTAGTGCTTCACGGTAGGGAAAAGTATTACCTTGGTGTGTACGTAGTTTGGAAGTTAATCACTGCTAAGTAGCGGAACAAGTTCCCAGAGTGTACAAGTTTTGATGTATTTCCCAGGATATCTTCGTAAGTCAACCGATCCACGTCTCTTCCAAAGAATAATCGGCGCTCTGATGTAAAATGCTGACATGTGAGAAGCACGTGACGCACAGTCAGTATTTCCGGACAGCTTGGGCACCGCGGTCTCTCCTCCCCACACAGAAGGTAGTGATGGGTAGAGTATGTGTGGCCGATGCATATCCTGCAAAGTGTGACCTCTTCTTGTCTGGACCTACGAAGGCACGACTCCCAAGGTCCTAGACGTGGCTTGACTGTATGCAACTTATTGTTGTTTCCCCTATCCTTCCTCTATCTTTGCCATTTAGCAAGTATGAAATTGGTAACGGAGTGCCTCGAGTGGACGGTGGACTCCGATCCACTGGGGAGCGATCATTTCCCAATCTGGTTGAGTTATCTGTACGGGTCAGTTTTAGGCCCGTGCCCGCAGCTATGAAATTTTAAGAAAGCGGACTGGGGTAGATTTCAAGAGAAAATTCAAGCTGCTTTCCGCTCAGAATCAAGGTCTCCGCCACTACCAGTGACCGAATTCACTGCACTTCTCCTGGAATGCGCCTCCTCAAGTATCCACAGGATCTCTGGATTTCCTCGACGCACCCCTGTGCCGTGGTGGACGGAAGGGTGCAGTGACGCTATTCGTGCTCGAAGACGCGTGTTTCGAGCCTTCAACCGTAATAGCACCACTGCCAACTTAATAGAGTTCAGGCGTGCTCGGGCCCTTGCTCGGCGTACTATGCGGGAGGCCAAGCGTGTTTCGTGGATTGAGTATGTTAGGTCATTCAATCGATCCTCGCCAACCTCATTAATTTGGTCTCGCATCAAGAGTATCTCTGGCCGATTTAATGCAGGCCCGCTTCCCACGTTGACGGTCGGTAGCCGTGAAGTGACGAACCCGATTGATGTGGCGAACGAGATTGGCCATGCTTTGGCAGACGTTAGCCGCGCCGGCAACGGCGATCCACAATTTATGCGCCACCAGGCGCGCTGTGAATCGACTTCGATTGATTTTTCTACTTCAGAACATCCGTCATACAACGGCTGCTTTACTCTGGCTGAGATGGAACCGGCAATTAACTCGTTGCGCAGTGTAGCCGAAGGACCCGATGAAGTGCACAATGAGCTGCTGAAGCACCTGCCTTCCTCTGTGGTCGCGGAGCTTTTATGTACCTTCAACCTGATATGGACTAATGGCGAGTACCCTCCATCGTGGTGCGAAGCTACAGTGATCCCACTGTTGAAATCTGGGAAACATGGCCTGGACCCCTTAGATTATCGTCCAATCTCTCTGACGTCGGCATTAGGTAAAGTAAGGGAGAAACTCGTGAAAGGACGCCTGCCCTGGTTCTTAGAAAAAAATGACATCTTCGTAAACACGCAGTGCGGCTTTCGGAAAAACAGGAGAACCGTTGACCATATTTTAACACTGGACACCGAAGTACGCATTGCTTTTCAGAGAAAGCGACATCTAGGCGCGGTATTTTTTTTTTTACATAGAGAAGGCTTACGACACCACGTGGCGTAGAGGAATCCTGCTGAAGATCCACAAGCACGGAATTCGAGGACGACTTGGTACCTTTTTTACAAAACTTCCTAGCATATCGCTGTTTTCGTGTACGTGTCGGTAACTGCCTGTCGGATTGGTTTATTCAAGAGAACGGAGTCCCACAGGGAAGCGTCCTGAGTGTGACCCTCTTCGGGGTAATGATCAACGATATGATTATAACAGTGTAATGATGATTTCGCCATATGGTCATGTGCCTCACTACCTCACCACACATACACGTACACCGCCGATGGAGCGACAGCTACAGCTAGCCATCAGGTGCTTGGAGACATTGGGAAACAGGAATGGATTCTGCTTCTCTACAGTGAAAACCGTTGCCGTACACTTCTGTCGCCGCCGTTTATGTCCCAATATGAAAATCCTACTGTACAGGCAGGTGATACCGGTGCAACCGGTAGTGAGATTTCTGGGGGTGGAATTTGATTCACGCTTGACATACCGACAACATCTTAAAGCGCTACGAGAGAAGTGTGTAAATACTTTAAATATCTTAAAATGTATGGCTCGTGCGACCCATGGAGCAGACCGCTCATCGCTGCTTCTGCTATACCGATCACTTGTTCGATCAAAGCTTAACTACGCGTGTTTTATTTATGACGGAGCTTGTTTGACGAATAAACGCATCCTGTAAGCAGTCCACCACTCTGCGCTTCGCATCATCACGGGTGCATTTCGTACTTCTCCAACGGCGAGTCTCCTTGCGGAAGTTCACGAGTTTCCACTCTCTCTGCGGCGTGAACAGCTTGGCTGCGATATACTTGCAAGTTGCGGCAATATTCGGACCACACAGCTTACACCCATGTATTATCCCACCGGATAGTAACGCTGTTCACAAACGAATACCATACGAGAGCCGTGCCATACTGAGTGAGGATGAGACGACTTTTTTTTTCTCAGAGCGGTCTCCGGCTCCAGGGTGTTCGACATTTCAACTGTTCGACTGAGCACATTTCAACGCCTCCCTGGGAACTGATCACAACGGAAGTTGACACATCCCTCGCCTACACAAAGAAATCCGATATTACACCACATGAATTCAGAGCACTCGCCATGGAGCACGTTGAATGTTACACTGGATTTGTTGCAATATACACCGATGGATCCAGAACTGAGACCGGCGTTGGCAGCGCTTTTATTGCAGGTACTATGGTTAGAAGCTTTTTACTTCCAGCACATGCTTCTGTGTATTCTTCCGAGCTTATTGCCATTCTGAAAGCTATCTGTTTCATCGAAGTATCAGACGACCCGCTTCACATTATTTTGACGGATTCTTTAAGTAGCCTTTTAGCGTTGAGTACTCACAATCCGTGAAACCCCATTTTACGGGACGTCTTAACTCGTCTTACCAGTGTATACCAGACAGGTAAAAGAGTGGTGCTATGTTGGATCCCGAGTCACGTTGGGATCCCCGGAAATGACCTAGCTGATGCTGCTGCAAAACGTGCGTCGCTAGCTCCATGCTCACGAATTCTGCCACTCCCTGCCCGTGACCACTTCCGAACCATTTCTGACTCTATGCTCACAAAGTAGCAAGGTTCTTGGAATGCAATACCCGATAACAAGTTGAAAGCGATCAAGAACCGCCTCGTTAAATGGAGTTCGTGCTCGCGTAGGATTAGGCGAGACGAGGTGGCACTATGTCGTTTGAGAATTTGACATATATATGCCACTCACTCTTACTTGCTTACTGGTGATGATGTGCCACGCTGCCCCAGATGTCACGCCCGCTTATCTGTGCGGCATGTCCTGCTGTCCTACCCCGCCTACGAGGAGGAGCGTAAACGTCACTTTGGGCGTGGTCAGACTTTGTCACTCAGTGAGGTTTTAGGCAACGACTCGGATATTGTTCGATCGGGGCGACTATTCGACTACCTCGCTGAGATATCATTTTCCGTAATGTATGCGCCACGTTGAAATTGTTGAATGTTGCCATGCTTTATATCATGTACGATTCGTTGTGTCGACTAATATTCTGCAAGGTTGGCTAGCTTGCATGTGCGATATATCGACGTGTAAATAAGTTGTATTGTTATGGGCGCTACATGACCAATGTAGTCGATGCGCTCTAAAGCCCTAATAACTAACTAACTCGTTTCCCCACACCCCGATGTGGCTTGGGATTCAGCATAAGCGGACGATTGTTCCTCGTCTTTCCAACGCAGTAATTCTTATGAGAATGTCGAGTAGAAGGGGGTCCGACGGATAAAATGTAGTCAGTGCCAAGAGGCTGCTAAGGGAGTCCGATAGAATCACATAGAAAAATCGTCCTGAGAAACCTCTAGAAATAACAATGCTTTCACGATCGCAATAAGTTCGGAGCTATACACAGAGACATACGCAGATAGGGTGAACGAACGTATAGCAGTACCACACACAAAAGCACACCGTGCTCCTGTGGTACTCTTGGAGCCATCAGTACAAATCTGTGTGTGTCCTCGGTAAGAGTCCAGGTGCTCCATCGTTCTCAGCCGACACAGTGCTGCCGGGATATCTCTGCAGGAGTCAAGGGGTAGGTGGTGCTGGATCCCGGCCGGGGTGGTGAGTACCTCTCTCCCGGTCGGGGACGGCATCGCCTGGCCCGTATCGCTCTTCGGGTATCTGACGTCCTCCCGTTGTCGGGATACAGGCGTCCCCCCGGTATGGCCCCTGTGAGGTGGGGTACCACGAGGAGCCGAAATAAAAGCACACTTTCATGGATTACTCAAATAAACACCCATCCTGGACCTCTCAGAAAGGGCCAGAATGTTAGCCTTCCTTCCGGAAGTCGTATCTCCCCTTCCGGAAGAGGGGACGAGAAGCCTAGGGGTAAGTTGCTCGTCTCACAATCGAAAGGTTGTGAGTTCGAGCCTCACCTATCGCTACTCTTCGCCCGCGACCAATCGGCGTGAGAGATTGGCGACGCTACATGACTCAATCGTCGATGTGTCGTAAAATCAATAACCAACCAACCCTTCCGGAAGACGTATCACCAACCCGACACCTGCAGAGGCGTACCGCCCTGCAAGTTCGCCGTCCCGCACCGCGGTCCCTACCGCTGCTTCCCGTAGAGGAAGTATAGTTGGAAGCCAGAGTTGGGAAGCCAAATCACCATCTCCACGAGTACTGGTATTACAGTCTAGTGATCCCGGGAAGAGCCTACTGCACTTTCGCCCTTTGGGCGTAAGCGCGGATGTGATAGAATGGGTGAAGTATTGAGATGTGAGAAGCTGCGGGATGGATCAATCGAGGCAGAGCTTCGGAGTGCGGACGATGCTAAGAGGACCCTAGGGCTAACTGAATTCAAATGCTCCATAAGGGAACAGGGTAAGACGACGGATGTTTCCATACCCATTGTAGTTGAGCACCACAGGACAAAAAAAAAACATTCAAAAGGAGTTATATACTGCTTGGATCTTAAGAACGTATCAGATTCAGAAATCGTCGATGGCTTGTCTCAGCACGGTGTTGTGGAGGCGCGCAGGATCAAGGTGAGGAAAGGGAGCGACCTGCAAGCAACAAACAACATTATTTTAACTTTTAATTCGATGGACCTTCCCGATACACTCTATGTAGAATACGTGAAAGTAAAGGTAAGAGTTTTCGTCCCGAACCCGATGAGATGTTTTAGGTGCCAACGTTACGGACATACTACACAATATTGCCTCGGCCGCCCGACCTGTGGTAGATGCGGCACTTCGTGAATCGGAACGCGTGTGGTATGTGAATTGCGGGCAGGGCCAGGTCCCACACACTGCCTTTGATAGAGGTTGTCCCGTACATCTGAAGGAGAAGGAAATCCTTGCTTTGAGATGTTCCAGAAACCTGTCTTTAGACAGGCCAGAGAGGCCTACGACGAGATTCATCCGAAGGTATCGTACGCAAAGAAGGCGAGGACCACTTTACGTACTACCAATTACCCCGGCTCAAATGGTATTTCACAGCTCCCCTCTCCCCATGCTCAACAAACATGCCCGACAGCGCAACAGCAGTCGCAGATCTCCAGCGCCGCCCAAGTCCTGACACAACTTGAGGCTCTTCTGGCATCTTTTGGACGGGTTTGCTCGTCCGAGCAGTCACAGCTAACCCGGTCGCAGACATCGTGGATGGTTCAGACGCCAGTACATTATCTACTCCCACAGTACAGCAGCAAGATGGATGGCATGTCGTGCAGAGAACCAAGAAGCCGAGCCACTCCGCCACGTCCCCCCGAAACCCAGCCTCATCCACCGTCACAATCACATCCACTCACCACATCCACGTCCACATCCACCCTCCACGGCTTACCTACACCCAAATCCACTGTTAGCCCTCCGCCACCTCCAATCATCCCTTGTGGGACTGGTGCGATGGCCCGCAGAGTGCCAGTGGTACCACCACAGGCGGTGGAGGTCCGCTCCCGTGCTCCTGACATGGGCGCGTCGGGCCGGGCTTCCCGTGGCGGGTCACGGGACCCATCGCCAACCGCGCGAGCTACGGGGCCACCCGTAACTCACCCATATACTGCTGCAGTCAAGGAGTGTGTTGTGTCCGGTGAGAGCACAAACAAGTTGATGGGCCCACCGTCTGGGTGTTCCAGAGCAGGCGGGAAATCAGCCAAATTGTCTCCTGCGGGTGGACGTAAGCGGGTCTCCCCATGGTCACCACCAGGTGGAGGGAGCCCGAGATCCCGGCCTCGTGCTTGCTCAGTATCCCCAGAATTTAATTTAATAACTCGGAATGTCTTAACCAACGACCAATGCGGATTTCGGAAAAACCGCAGTACAATTGACCATGTTTTAAGGCGTGATACTGAGATTCGATTGGCTTGTGAGAAAGAAGCATTTGGGGGCAGTGTTTTTCGACATTGAGAGCGCTTTTGATACCGCCTGGAGACGGGATCCTGCAGAAGATCCATCAGTATGGAATTCGTGGATCTCTGAGCATGTTTTTGAAGAAAAAAAAACTTTACGACAGACCGACAGTTTTGCGTGCGGGTGGGTAATCAGACATCAGCCTGGCTTCACCAGGTTGAGGGAATTCCTCAGGGCAGTGTCTTGAGCACTTCCATCTTCTCACTTATTATAAATGGCATTGGTAACTCACTTCCCTCTTCAATCGGACGATCTCTCTTTGCCGATGATTTTGTGATCTGGTCGTGCAGCTCGTGAACTCCTCTTATGGAACGACAGCTGCAACTTACAGTTTCTCGACTCGAGAAGTGGGGACATCGGAATGGTTTTAGGTTTTCGACAGCAAAAACGGTAGCAATTCATTTTTTGTTGACGTCGACGGAGCTGCCCGGACATGACGCTGAAGCTGTACGGACAAGACGTTCCGTGGGTACAAATGGCTCGTTTTCTAGTAGTACAGTTTGACCAACGTCTATCATACCGGGAGCATATCAAAGCGCTCAGAGATAAGTGTTTTAAGGCTATGTCGATATTGAAGTGTGTTTCTCGTATGTCATACGGTGCTGACCGAAGGACTCTGCATCTGCTATATCGTGATCTTATTCGTTCCAAGCTTGACTACGCGTAGTAGTAGTATATTGAGTTCTCCATATTCATGGCTTTTCAGCACTCACGTCAGTACATGGTTCAATCATAAAAGAGACACTCGACTTACGAAAAACACTAAATGACGCAAAACGTGGATGAGAAGAGATAAAATGATAAAGCACGCGATCAAATACGCCACTGAGCATCAACTCTCCTATTCCACGTGCTGGCCGCCCGATACAGAAAGCTGCGCCTCGCAGCTTCCGTATTTATGCGGGGCACCTCTAATTTGTTCGCGTCAGTTCCCCGAGTGCTCCTACTGGAAATTTCGGAGCGGAACTTAATGCTGCTAGCCAATGTAAGGGGGACAGATGTTGCAAGCAGTCTTCCAACCATGGCCAAATCGTGCTGCTGAAGCATGTTGTCGAACTTCAGCCAATCCAGGGCCTCTAGCGTCGCTGTAATGTGCTCTCGTCGACTTAAGCCAGAGACGATACGTGCGCCGAAATTGATGACCTTTTGTATTCGGTGTTTCTGAGCTTTGTTGCAGCTCCCCCAAACAGATATATTGTAATAGATATGGGGGAAAACTAATGCCTGAACCAGCAACTTTTTCGTTTGGGGGGGAATTTTGTGCCGTAATTTTGACAGTCCGACGAGAACACAGTAGCAGCGGCGAGTTACTTGGGATATCTGTTTTTCCCATGACAAAGCTGAATCTACATATATGCCGAGAATTTTGGCGTGCGGCGCGGACTAGATTTCGTTGTTCCCAAATGCGATAGAGAAGTTTTCGTCCAGTTTCAAACGCCGAGGTTTTACAACTATTAACTCAGTTTTGCTAGGGTTGATTTTGAGCCGATTTTGGGTAAACCAAGTTAGAGCCATGCTCAAGGTGTGCTCTACTCGTTGTTTTAATACTTCCAAATTTGCAAGGGTGTCTGAGTCCAAAAATTGTACGTCATCAGCGTAGGCGACCTGTTTTCCGTCTGGGAGATGAGATCCAAGGTCGTTCGTGAAAATAAAATATAATTTTGGACCACATAGAGAACCTTGAATCACACCGTGGGTTACTGGTAGCGCCCCAACAGAGCTGCCCTGAATTGTTTGCGTTCGACCATGCAGCCAATCCTTAAACCAATGATCGTCAATGCCATACCAACCCATCTTCTCTAACAGCCGACCGTGTTCCACAGTGTCAAACGCACGAGACGTATCCGCTGCTAGGAGGGTCGCCACACGACCACAGTCGATACTTGTTGACAGAAAATTTACGGTCTCTAACATTGCTGTCTCCGTAGAATGCCTCCTTCGAAAACCGTGCTGATTTTGGCATAAAATATGATTGTTTTCCAAATACGTGGAAAGCTGTTTTATATATGACGGTGGGTGTGCTACCACGAAACGAATGCTAGATCCAGTATACCACGCTGCGTTGAGAATAATTACCGGAGCAATTCGCACATCTCCAACGATCAGGGTACTAGCGGACGCTCATGAACCACCATTGTCCATCAGCGTGAAATGCTCGGTCTCAGATACGCCTGCAAAATACGACAGTTCCCGACACACCCGTCATATCCAGCGGTGTTATCCCGTGACATACACGCGGCCCTTCGTGATGATGTTAAGAGAGGAACACCCTATTGTGTGAGAACGATAACTATCCTGAGAGAAATGAAAATTAGAATGCAAAGTATCAGGCAGTTTGAGCAAACAACTAACCCCCCGTGGGAGCTTATCACCCCCTTCATCGACATCGCCCTCGCTGTCGAGAGAAAACAAGATATGACAAAAGAGGAGCTACTATCGCGTACACTCGAACACATTTATTCACCGTATCATGGCCACACCCTTACTTACACAGATGGCTCGAAGACCGACACCGGCGTAGGTAGTGCTTTTGTAAGAAGATCTTTCACGATCTTTCACCCTCCCGCCACATGCCACGGTCTTCACTGCAGGGTTGATGGCAATCAGCAAAACCATTGAATACATCGAGGTTGACAACGATATTTTACATGTTATATTTTGAGTCTCTGAGCAGTCTTGTGGTGTTGCGCAGTTTTAACCAGCAACATGTCATTGCACGGGACATTTTATCGCACCTTACTTCGCTACATCTCATGGGAAAACAGGTAATACTGTGCTGGATTCCAGCACATGTCGGAGTCGGGGTTAACGAGCTGGCCGACCGGGCTGCAAGGCGTGTAGCGCAAGCGCCAAGGCGTCGCGTTCTTCCACTTGACGCTCCCACCTGCCAATGACTACTACCCAATTATCTCAGCATTTATTCTCAGACGGTGACAGGGCAGATGGGACCAAGTGGAGTTGAACAAATTAAAACAAATCAAACCATACTTGGCTCCGTGGCCCTCGTCCTTCAGCAGGACTAGAAGGGACGAGGTAGCCATCTGTCGTCTCAGAATTGGTCACACTCTTGCGATACATAGGTATTTATTGTGCGGGGACGACAGGCCCAAATGTGTTAGGTGTAATGCCGCGCTGACTGTGCACCACGTACTTGTGACCTTGTAACGCGTGCCTAGACAACCTCGTTATGGGTGCAATATAACCCAATGGGGTTGACGCATCCTAAAACCCCAATAATCATCATCAATCACCGGAAGCCATTATTAATGATCCAGCTTTGGAGCTTGTTTACTGCAAGCTGTAATCGTCGTGTAATTACTGAAGTATTCGAGGCAGAAGACCAGATGGCGAAATCTTCGACAAATAGCGAGCGACCTATGATCAGTGATGTATCGGCGTCAATATCATTAATCATCATGGCAAACAGGGTAACGCTGAGGACACTGCCCTGCGGGACACCACTGGTTTGTTGGAACCATTCAGATAGCTCGTGTCCTATCCGGACGCGAAAGAAACGTTTGGTCAAAAAGTTGTGGATGAAAGTGCCCAGATGCCCGCGGATTCCAGACTTTTGAGTCTTCATCAAAATACCGTGGCGCCAGGTGGTATCATACGCTCCTTCCAGGTCGAAAAAGATAGCTCCAGTGTGTCGTCTTTCCTTAAATGCTACACGTATAGCAGTGTCAAGTATTAACAGATGATCAGTGGCCACACGGTGCTGTCTAAGACCACACTGGGAGTTTGTAAAAAAAAGTCTTGCGTTTCTAAAAACCATGTAAGTCGGACGTTTATCATTTTTTCCCAATAATTTACACAAGCACGAGGTGAGGGCAATGGGCCGGTAGTGTAGAGGATTGAGCCCACTCTTGTCGGGTATCAAGATTGGGATCACTGTGGATTCCCGCCATGTTGACGGAAATTGGCCTTCCTCTCATAGAGTATTGAAGGTTGTGAGGAGTACCTGAAGTATTCGTGTTGGGAAATGCTTTAGCATCTCGTTATGTATGCGATCGGGCCCCTCTGCCACACTCTTAAGGCTCCTTATTGCCGATCGCAGTTCTGCTGCGGTGAATCGCTCATTATACTGAGTGTTCAGATGTGGAAAAAGTTACCGCTTGCCTTTCGAAGTGTACGACGAAACTCAGGGTGGAGATTTTCTGCTTGGCTGCGTGTCACTATTGCTCGACCAATTGCGTTTGCAACGTCGGAAGGACGATTGACGTCTGCACCAGCTACTCTAAGCACTGGGAGTGGGATCGAATAAAATATACCCGCGATGCGCTTCATACGAGACCACACTTGTGTAATTGGGGTACATCGGTTTAATGTTGTCAGATATTCTCTCCAAGATGTGCGTTTGGCCCCTCTAATTGTTCGTCGCGCGAAAGCTCGCGACTTTTGAAAGGATATTCAGTTGGCCGAAGAGCAATTTTTGTTCAATTTCCTGAAGGCTCGTCTGCGTTCTCGTATGGCATCCCGACATGCAACAGACCACCACGGAACTGGGGTGCGGCGGGGGGCACCAGACGTCCGGGGAATGGAGGCATCGGCTGACTGCAAGAGCAGGGAAGATAATTCTTGTACTGATAGTGTGGTGTGATTGTTGTCTCCAAAAGATGCTTGCACACCTCTCTCGAACTTTTCCCAGTCAGCCTTTTTAAAATTCCACTTCTTAGGCATCAGACCAAGCACAGCCTGATTCGAGAAGTACCGGAAAATGATGGCTGCCCAGAGAATCGTCATGGACTGTCCAGGTAAAACATTGCAACAAGCGTGGGCTTACGAGGCTAAGGTCGATCGCAGATGTAGCACCAGAAGGGAGTGTAAGATGAGTGGCAGCACCGGTATTTAAAAGGCAGAGGGATTCGTCGTGCACAAAACTCTCCATAACACGTCCTCGACTAATGGTATAATCCCATCCCCAAGCTACGTGATGTGCGTTAAAATCGCCAAGGAGTAGAAGTGGAGGGGGTAGCTCCAGCATCAGTCGTCTTAGTTCGACGGATGGGAACGGAATTCCCGGCGGCAGATAGACTGAGCATAGTGTAACTGTGTGGTGGCTGAAAAAGACTCTGGCAGCGACGGCTTGAAGAGGTGTGTTGAGAACAACTTCTTGGTATGGAGCGGCGTGGCTGATTGCGAGGATAACACCTCCATGTGCAACTGTGTCTAGGCCATATTTTTAGAAGCACAGAGTAACCTTTGATATAAAAAGAAGACTGCTGTGGCAGCTTACTTTCTTGTAAACATACTGCTATTGGACATCTCTTACTCATAACTACTTCGAGATCAGCCATGTTCGGACGAATCCCTCTGCAATTCCATTGTAAAGCTAATTGACTCATCAGGTTACTTAGTCAAACGGGCTAAATGAACAAACAAAAACAAACAACCAAGTGCTGAGGTGGACTAGATTTAACGAGAGTGCATATCTAAACGTGACTCAGCTCCTACTCTCGCACCACCGTCAGGGCGCGGCTCAAGGCGGGCACCGTGGTCCAACTCAACCGATGCCGTCCGCGACTGCGACCTAGGTGACACCCCCTCCGGAGGCGACACTGCCCAGGGAAGGATGCGTTTCTCGGCGCGTGTCATTCCTCGCGGTGCTGGAGCATATGGGACACCGCTCCGGGGCGGCAGAGGAGGGCCCATTTTGGCCGAGTTTGACCCTGGGGCTGGAGCGTGGGACGGGCCCTCCACTCGCCTGCGCGGCGACGGAGTGGCTGCTCTTGGTTTGACACAATGATCCGGTTTGCTGATTGGTTGTCGGTTTGCTTCTTGGGCCCTCTCAGTGACCGTAAGGGGCGCCCGCTTGGCGTCACGAGCGCGCCTTTCAACCTCCTGGCGCTGAAGGGTGACGTCTGACACAGGTACCGACCCGGCTGTACTGGAATTTCCGGAAAAAGACACATATCCAGCTGTTGCAGGGTTCCTCCCAGTGGGAGACCCTGTGGGATACCTAGGTGAGCAGGACGAGGGCTTCGCAGGCCTCTTGGCCCTCTCAGCCTGGGTGCACTCATCGGCAGCCTTCGTCAATGGTGGCAATACCTCCGTCCTAGTTGGGGGTTCAGGGAGAGATCTCGTCGATTCTGTCAAGGTAGATGGGGTCGCAGTCAAATCGGGTGTTTCAGGTGCAGTCTCTTTGGCTCCTTGGCCCGTTCCGGGGTCGTTTGGATCGGCCACGCGTCTCATCGCTTCGGAGGGAGATGTTAAGCCCCGCTCCAGCAAAGGGGTACAGTCGAGTCCGAATGATAACAGCAGGCTACGAAGTTGGGTTAAAAACTGGGAAGCATTAGTGGGCTGCTGTTGTGGGGGAGTGGGCTGTGTGTTGCTCACCTTCGCCGCGTATGACACTTTAGGGTGAGTTTCCTCGTATATTTCCCGAGCTTGTCCGAAGGAAAGTTGCCTTGAACATTTTATAGCAATTATCTCCTTCTCCCTTGCCTGCGCCGGGCATACTCTGTCGTACACAGTGTGCGGCACCTGGCCCTGGCCACAGTTCACGCACCACACATTTGTGGAGGCGCAGTCATTAGTGACGTGTCCTGTCGACCCACACCTACCACAGGCTGGGCGGCTGCGACAATACTGAGTTATATGTCCGTACCTTTGACACTTGAAGCATCGCATAGGACTAGGAACAAACATACGTACTTTCACCCTCACATAGCCAACGTATACTGCGGCGGGTGAGTCAGTTGAGTTAAAAGTCAGAACTACATTGTTGGTCGTTTGGAATTCACCCCTCGTCTTATCTTCATCTTACGAGCATCTACCACACCATAATCCGACAAACCATCAACGATTTCCGCCTCGGGAACATCTCTAAGATCCAAACATGTTATGATTCCTTTCGAGTTGTTTTTTTTTGTGCTGTGTGGTGTCACCGAAATTGGTATGACGACCTCGCGCCTCCCAGCATTGTCACGAACGGAATACTTAAACTCGCGAACTTCAAGTGCCCTCTTGGCGTCCTCGGCGTTCCGGAACTCAACTTCCACACATCCGTCGCGTAGCTTCTCACAGCGGACAATGTTCCCCAGACGGTCACAGCCACGTTTACGTTTGAACGGCGAGAGTAATAACAGGGATTTCTGAGTCATAAGATTTCAAAATAAGTATTCGTGTGGCGGGTAACCTCGTATTTGGTGGGCTCGCACTTTGGGGAGCACTGCGTATGGATGCATTGTAAGAATCGTGCTTGGTCTAAATATTGTGAGGTTGAGGGGACCGGCGGTACGCCTCAGCAGGTGTTGGATTAGTCGGTTGGTTACCACCCGGTGGCTCAGTGGCTTTGACCTTTTTGGAAGGTCCTGGAGGGGTCGTGCTCTGTGTATCCATGGAAGTGTGATTGGTTTCCACTCCTCGGGCGTCCCACCACATAGGGGCCCTACTGGGGGGACGCCTGGGTCCTGCGGACGGGAGGTCGCCAGGCGCCCGAGGAGCTATACGGGGTAGGTGGCACCTTCGCCCGGCCGGGAGAGAGATACCACCCCCACTGGGATCCAGCACCACCCACCTCTTGACCCCAGCCGGCCGGGCCGGCAGACACTAGGAAGAAACCCGGGTCCCCGGCCAGAGGCGACTAGCCGGTTGGCCCGTGTGAGGCCCCACGGACCCGCCCGCCCCTCCAGGATATCGGGACCAAAGTTCATGCGGAGCTTCTCTCCGCCGGAGTATCACAGAAAGCATTTCTTCGTATTGCTGCAGGAGCTGCCAATCTGTTTGCGGGACCCGTCTGGTCGCAGATAGCCTTCATTGCGCATTTTTTTAATCATACTTACTACAACACAAATCCCGTGTAATCCTTCCTAGGGAATACCCTTGACTTGTGTGCCATTCGACTTTGGCTGTCGGCGGGCCCTGAAACCACCGCAATGGTCGCCCACCACCGTTCATCATCCACCTATGAAAGAAATCAGTCCAACATAGATCAACAAATATGGGTAGAAATTAAGCTACCTTCTGATGTATAATGGCCGTGAAAAGATGCATCTTTACCATCCGAAGAACGTGTGTATAAATTTTGTCTTTCGTTGCCGCACTTCAGTGTTATCCTGGTCATAGACGTAGTTGCAAAGCGTCTACTGCGTGTGTGTCGCTGACTGTAACACGTTGTCGACACCTGCAGCGGACCAACGACGCTCTGGACGTGGAGAGCGGGGTGACGAAGCGGGGCAGCGTGCTGGCCTTCATCTCGCGCGTCTTCGTCGAATCGTTCACGCTGACGTTTCTGGCCGAGTGGGGCGACCGGTCTCAGATCGCCACCATCCTGCTGGCGGCCAGAGAGGTAACCGACGGTGTCGCCGGTGGCCACACGGTCGGCTGGCGTACGGCCGCCGCAGGCTCTGCATGCTCGCCAGTGGCATGAAAACTGTTGCCGACTCCCTGGTGGCGTTTGATGGTCGTCTGCGCGCAATGTGCCGGCGTCAGTTGCCATGGCTAGTTGGGCTTTGTCGCGTGACTATTTCATCGCCACAGCATTCATCAATGCTGATCACTGCTGATGCGAATGATCTGCCATGCGATGAGTTATCCCCCGCGGCCTGTGCTGCTGTGTCCGCTGAACAAAGAGCCGTGCTGTCACAGCCAGGCACTGCCTAGTGTGATGTGCCGTTGGCCGCACACGGCCATTGTCCCACGGCGACTGGCCGCCTATGGCAAACGGTAACGCCAGTGGGCGTCACACGCAACGACCATTTACGTCGCTGAAAAATCAGCCGCCATGTTCACCGCTCAGGTGGTGTCACGCGTCGTTGGCGCTGTCGCAGAATTCTGTGGCAGCGCGAGTTGTAAGTGCTGTCGTAGAGAGGTGGTATCGTCATGAGCAGCCGTGGTGTCCTCGTCACAAGCGGTGGTGTCGATGGCGAGCAGTAGTGCCCGCCCATGACACGCGCTGGTGAGCATCCCTGTCGGAAGCAGTAGTCTGCCGTCGTTAGTGCTAACGTGTGTCGTGCTGTTCGACAGTGACCTCCAATTATGAGCGATATTGCACAACGAGCCCTGGTGTCCTGCCATGGCAATCAGTGGCCCTCAGTGACTAGCAGTGAAATCCTCCCTGTCAAGCAGTAGTGTCCTCTCTGTCGTATGTACTCAGTATGTCTTCCCATCCGAAAGATAACCCAACATGACGATCGGTAGTGACCTTCAGTCATGGAAAGTAATGCCCAGATGTGGCTGATAGTAGTGTCCACCCGTGGCAGACACTTCTTCTGACACTAGTATTTTTACACGACATAAGTGTTTGGTGTCGGGCAGTGGTGTCCATTGGCGACTGACTGGAGTATCATCTTGTAACAAGCGTCAGTAGCCCGTTTCACGACGACCAATAAGCACCAGGATGCAATGTCGATGACTTCGTCTAGTATGAAGGCATATCATTTAAATATGTGTACCTTATTTGTAGATATGAAATGTTCCAGAAGTTTTCACTATAAAGTAATACATTAAATACAAACTCAACAAACACTCACATCCTAGCACTGTTTGAAAAAAAGCGCTCAATTCACAGAAAGAAATAGTCAATCTGGCCGCATTTGGCACCATGACCGGGAGGTAGGAGTTGTCGGATAGAACATAAATTTGCCGTTGTATTACCAGGAAATATGCAATATTGGGGAGGTAGTGGTAGTATGTATCCTGCGGATGAATATTTTTCCTTTTGCGTTTTATTTTATGGCTGGGAAGCACTCGAAGTACTTGTATTATGAATAATTCTTGAAACACATAATTTCTAGATGCTATGATTCCATCTTGACACTCCCGAAACTACTATATTCTCTCTACTTTACAAACGGGTTGTGTACAGTTGTGATGGCGTCCATTGCACAGCACCATACGATGCTCTGTTTTAAAACGTCTCTGTACTCCTACTCAGTGAAAAATTATTCGTGAAACGGGGTGGAATATGCCACTTTCTGAACGCCCAATCGACGTCCTTCTCCAAGAAGTATCGACATCCTGCTCCTTGGAACCTACACCAGCAGCTCGAATTTGAGTCTAAAGTATCAGAGGCATTTTAATTCACACTAATTCCATGGCAAATTTCGAAATCCTATGGTGCTCTTTTCGACATCTCACACCTAACGAAAAACCATTATGTTAACCCTGCTCCTACTCGAATACTCCCTACTGATGAGAGAGAGGTTGACCGTGGTCTGTGATTATCATACTCGCAAAAAAGAAGAAAAAATTAATTGCTTGCAGCACGCCAAAGACCGCAGTATTTCCAAAATATGCCCATCTGAGACAAACTTCTTTGTTGGCTTCCCTGATATATTTGAGCCGTAACTGATTCAACCGAAGCACAAATGATGACGTCATTTTTTAAAACGTGGATTGTGATTCGTCATAGCTATCAAAAAAAGGCCAATCACTTCCCGGAGTTGAAGCTGGCTGGAGATATTGATCAGAGCGGTAGACCGCTAGAAAACTTGGGATTTGAAGACCGCTGAATTCAGTAAACAGCTGTTACCATCAAGCTAACTTCCGAAGTCAGGCTCGCTCGGTCAAACTTCTAGATTTCCGACTAGACGACGTCCCAGGCGCGGATATAGGTATACATTTGTTGGGTTTATGCATAAACAAGCTGCTACTAGTACACAAAATTACTTCCCGCTAGTGTACGCTTGAAACCGCCTTCTGTCAAACAGCAATGTTCCAGCGTGAAACCAGCCCGTGGTGTCCACCCTTGACTGCTGCTGTGACGAGCGTCAGTGTCGGCCCGTGGTGTCCACCCTCGACTGCTGCTGTGGCGAGCGTTAGTGTCGGCCCGTGGTGTCCACCCTCGACTGCTGCTGTGGCGAGCGTCAGTGTCGGCCCGTGGTGTCCACCCTTGACGCGCTGTCGAGTGTCGGCCCGTGGTGTCCACCCTTGACTGCTGCTGTGACGAGCGTCAGTGTCGGCCCGTGGTGTCCACCCTCGACTGCTGCTGTGACGAGCGTCAGTGTCGGCCCGTGGTGTCCACCCTCGACTGCTGCTGTGGCGAGCGTCAGTGTCGGCCCGTGGTGTCCACCCTTGACTGCTGCTGTGACGAGCGTCAGTGTCGGCCCGTGGTGTCCACCCTCCTGTGACGAGGTCAGTGTCGGCCCGTGGTGTCCACCCTCGACTGCTGCTGTGACGAGCGTCAGTGTCGGCCCGTGGTGTCCACCCTCGACTGCTGCTGTGACGAGCGTCAGTGTCGTGACGAGCGTTAGTGTCGGCCCGTGGTGTCCACCCTCGACTGCTGCTGTGGCGAGCGTCAGTGTCGGCCCGTGGTGTCCACCCTCGACTGCTGCTGTGGCGAGCGTCAGTGTCGGCCCGTGGTGTCCACCCTCGACTGCTGCTGTGACGAGCGTCAGTGTCGTGACGAGCGTCAGTGTCGGCCCGTGGTGTCCACCCTCGACTGCTGCTGTGGCGAGCGTCAGTGTCGGCCCGTGGTGTCCACCCTTGACTGCTGCTGTGACGAGCGTCAGTGTCGGCCCGTGGTGTCCACCCTCGACTGCTGCTGTGGCGAGCGTCAGTGTCGGCCCGTGGTGTCCACCCTTGACTGCTGCTGTGACGAGCGTCAGTGTCGGCCCGTGGTGTCCACCCTTGACTGCTGCTGTGACGAGCGTCAGTGTCGGCCCGTGGTGTCCACCCTTGACTGCTGCTGTGACGAGCGTCAGTGTCGGCCCGTGGTGTCCACCCTTGACTGCTGCTGTGGCGAGCGTCAGTGTCGGCCCGTGGTGTCCACCCTTGACTGCTGCTGTGGCGAGCGTCAGTGTCGGCCCGTGGTGTCCACCCTTGACTGCTGCTGTGGCGAGCGTCAGTGTCGGCCCGTGGTGTCCACCCTCGACTGCTGCTGTGGCGAGCGTCAGTGTCGGCCCGTGGTGTCCACCCTCGACTGCTGCTGTGGCGAGCGTCAGTGTCGGCCCGTGGTGTCCACCCTTGACTGCTGCTGTGACGAGCGTCAGTGTCGGCCCGTGGTGTCCACCCTTGACTGCTGCTGTGGCGAGCGTCAGTGTCGGCCCGTGGTGTCCACCCTTGACTGCTGCTGTGACGAGCGTCAGTGTCGGCCCGTGGTGTCCGCCCTCGACTGCTGCTGTGACGAGCGTCAGTGTCGGCCCGTGGTGTCCACCCTTGACTGCTGCTGTGGCGAGCGTCAGTGTCGGCCCGTGGTGTCCACCCTCGACTGCTGCTGTGGCGAGCGTCAGTGTCGGCCCGTGGTGTCCACCCTTGACTGCTGCTGTGGCGAGCGTCAGTGTCGGCCCGTGGTGTCCACCCTTGACTGCCTTGCGTCGGCCGTGGTGTCCACCCTCGACTGCTGCTGTGACGAGCGTCAGTGTCGGCCCGTGGTGTCCACCCTGACTGCTGCTCGTGACGAGCGTCAGTGTCGGCCCGTGGTGTCCACCCTTGACTGCTGCTGTGACGAGCGTCAGTGTCGGCCCGTGGTGTCCACCCTTGACTGCTGCTGTGACGAGCGTCAGTGTCGGCCCGTGGTGTCCACCCTCGACTGCTGCTGTGACGAGCGTCAGTGTCGGCCCGTGGTGTCCACCCTTGACTGCTGCTGTGACGAGCGTCAGTGTCGGCCCGTGGTGTCCACCCTTGACTGCTGCTGTGACGAGCGTCAGTGTCGGCCCGTGGTGTCCACCCTCGACTGCTGCTGTGGCGAGCGTCAGTGTCGGCCCGTGGTGTCCACCCTTGACTGCTGCTGTGACGAGCGTCAGTGTCGGCCCGTGGTGTCCACCCTCGACTGCTGCTGTGGCGAGCGTCAGTGTCGGCCCGTGGTGTCCACCCTTGACTGCTGCTGTGACGAGCGTTGTGTCTGACGAGCGTCAGTGTCGGCCCGTGGTGTCCACCCTCGACTGCTGCTGTGACGAGCGTCAGTGCGTCGCTCATTCGTACGAGCGTCAGTGTCGGCCCGTGGTGTCCACCCTTGACTGCTGCTGTGACGAGCGTCAGTGTCGGCCCGTGGTGTCCACCCTCGACTGCTGCTGTGGCGAGCGTCAGTGTCGGCCCGTGGTGTCCACCCTCGACTGCTGCTGTGGCGAGCGTCAGTGTCGGCCCGTGGTGTCCACCCTTGACTGCTGCTGTGACGAGCGTCAGTGTCGGCCCGTGGTGTCCACCCTTGACTGCCGCTGTGACGAGCGTCAGTGTCGGCCCGTGACCTCGGCTGTGTCGGCCAGGACGCGTGGGGCGTCACTGCGGGCGGTTGTCTGGGACACGCGCTCTGCACGGGTCTGGCCGTGCTCGGCGGACGACTCATCTCGCAGCGTATATCGGCCAGGTCAGGTCAGTGCCGAAGAGACCGGTGTCAGATGTCCGGTCGCGACGTTCGCCTCAGGTGAGTGTACGGTCAGGTCGGGCCGCTCGTGGGCCCTGGTCAAGTGCCGGCCATTGACTCGGATGCGGTGTACGGAATGTGGTGGCTCAGTCAGTAGGGCGTTCGGCTATTGAGGGTAAGATCGTGGGTTCGAGTCCCGTAACCGGTGGGATTACCGAGTCCAACCGTGACCAATTGGCGCGAAAGGTTTACAACGCTAGTATGTTTGCGCGAAAGGTTTGCGGCGCCAGCAATCGAATGCGTCGTAAAACATCCTAAGGTTCTTCACTCACCATGGGTACGTAGTATGTAACACCAGGTAATGTCGCAGCAACAGTTCACTTTGGTGCAATACTACACTGATGGGATGTGCCCGAAGCACATTGGGGTATTCGTCACTACTACGACCACATCTTTCCCCACTGTTTCGACCCGGGCTGATGTCACCTGACACAATCCGGACTGTTCAGATTCAGCCTGACCTGCTCAGATTCAGGCCGACCTGCTCAGATTCAGCCGGACCTGCGCGGATTCAGCCTGACCTGTTCAGATTCAGCCTGACCCGTTCAGATTTAGCCTGACCCGTTCAGATTCTGCCCCACCTGCAAATATTCAGCCTGACATGCGCATTCTGCCTGACCTGTTCAGATTCGTCTCGAACAGTCCGAATGCGCGTCCAATTTATGTAAAGAAAATTACGATCGGTATTCCGCGAAGTCGTTTGAGATATTCGAAGCTACATTTGCCGGCACTAATATTCACAAAATGTGTCTGGCTGTAGCTTGCGCTTTGCATGCCTTGTTTGAATCGCTTGTACTTGTTCTATCTCATTTTAGAAGCATGTTCGACATATCCCCCTTCCCCTGCTTGAAAAAATTGTGTCAGATCAGAAACAATCCATTGGACTTGAGCGCCCGAGCAACAACAAACCGAAATTTATTCTGCAGATTGGGCAGGATCTACTTTGGAGCCAATACTTGCAGTCAAAATCACGCTCCCAGATGGTCAGACCGATTTACATGAAACGTTCGCCAGTGGATTCGGCGTATGCGTTTTCCTCAGCGCTTTTGAGTATCTAACTCTGGGACGATGTGCAACGGTATGAAATCTGTAAATTCTTAGACTTTATCTAAAACGATCGTATTCAAAACAGCTGTTGAAATTGCAGATGCCAAAATCGGTTGGGGATGGTTTCATGCCCTTCGGTTCAACCATCTCGAGATATGTTATGGCTGCAACAGGAATGTCGTAGAATTGGCCGCTTTAATGTTGCTAGATGCCGCTTCGCACTTAGATATTCGAATGCGCCCATTAAATTGTAACCTCCGAATCTATTCGTGAAGGTGTCATGCAAATCGGTTCAGCCATCCCGGAGCGTGGTTTTCATTGCAGAGTCTGGCTGCAAAATAGACCACCCACACAGAGCGAAAGCCGCCCCCGTGACGCCATCATCTGCGGATCTCGTTTCCCCATTGCAGTGACCTTGTGCGGTGGTGTTATCTTCGTCATCTCCCCGTTACTGTGATGTTATCTCCTGATCTCGTTAGTTAGTTATTTGGGTTTATGCGCGCATCGACTGCGTTGGTCATATAGCGCCCATCGTTTGTTGATCTCGTGCTTCTCATTTCAGTAACCCTGTAAGGTAGCATGACTTCCATCATCTCCCTGTTACCGTGATGCCGTCATCTGCTGATCTCGTATCTCCCCATCGCAGTGACCCTGTGCGGCGGTGTGGTCTTCATCGTCTTCGCCATCAGCGCTCTGTTCATCGGCCCGGACAGCTAGGTAGCCTCATCGTGCGTTTGGCAGTCGGCCAGAGCTGTTGTGCGGGCCGGCTGGCCGTCCAGCGTCAGTCGCCCTACTTAGCGTCAGCTACCTGACTCAGCGTCAGCTGTCATGCGCACCAAGCAGCTGGGGTCGCAGTATGCGCGGCGATACTTGTCCAGTAACTACAGCTGGAAGTCGCGTTGTGTGTGTGTGTGTGTGTGTGTGTGCGCGTGCGTGCGTGCGTGCGTGCGTGCGTGCGTGCGTGCGTGCGTGGGGGGGGCGGTGGGTGGAGGCGGTGGGGCGGTAGTTAAGTTTTTTGTTTCGAATGACACCGCGCGATTTTGAGCGCAGTTCAGACCGCATTCATCTGTGGAAACGCATTTTGTTGATTTGTGGGTCGGTAGATCATTGCTCTCGCTCATGCTCATAGTGATCTTATGTTGTCGCTTGTGCCAGACAGTATCGCTGTGTGGTTCTGTTACACGCTCGCTGTGCGGCGTGAGGTGCCGGCGATGCCAGCCGTAGGGCGGTCACAAACGCGGCAGGTGTGGCGATCACCGTGTTCCTGTGGTAACGCCGGGACAGCCGGTGTCACATCGCCTCTCACTTCGGTCGCTGTGACGGTGGGCCGCCTGTCGCCTCACATAGCTGAGGTGGTGGGATCTTACCACGACCGCCTGCACAGGCTGGTGCAATTGCCCCCTCCCCTGCGGCCTAAGGCGGCAGGCAGTCTTCCGTTGCCAGAATCGCTGAGGCGGTGGATCCGCCTTCAACCATTCCTGACTAGGTTGACCGGAAGTCCTGCCGTACAGAGCCGAGACGCCAGCTTCGAGTTTTATCCGCCTGTTGCAGTCCCGGTTAACATCTTGCCCTGATTTCATGTGCTGAGGAAATATCAGGCAATATATATATATATATATATATATATATATATATATCTATATCTATATATATATATATATTGTATAGTCGAGACCATCTCCCGGATCGACTGAGACAAACGTCTGTCTGGCAGACCTACCCACAAAGCGAGCGGTCTGTGAACTGCATCAGCCAAGAGGAGGGCCTCGCGAGTGGTGCGGTACGGGACCGATAGGATGGTGCGTATGGTGGCGCTCTTAGATATTTATTTGTCGCCGTGGTTGGCGGTGTGGCAAGCTAGAATTACGAGAGCCCGCGGTGTGGCTCGTAAATACGGCCAAGGTGTTGCTGGGAAGCACAACTGCAGGGAGTGGCGGGGTGCAGGTTTGCCGCCAAGTTTGTGGTGTGGTACAAGACTTATTTAGCAATACTTTGCGCGGATTGGTGCGGTGGTGCACCATTCTCCCTGTTTAGCTGACCTGTTGTACAGCATCGCCCGTTGCCGTGTTTCCGAGCAAATTGGAAAGCGGAAATATTCGTTTGCTTTATGGCTGTGGTTCAAAATAAGCCGTAATGCAGGAAATTAAACCACGACTAGTTGGAGCTTGGCAACCGACGAAGTGACTCGGAGCGCAGCGACGAATCTGTCACTGATCGGTCACCAACCGGTCTGTCAGTCGATTTGTAGGAAACCGGTCTGTCAGTTGTACCATGCATTGACCAATCGGTTTTATTTTACCATTGCTGATGTGAGCAATTACGGTGATAGCCACCACTCGTGTAATTGTTCCACTATATCATGTGTTTGATATTACATGTTTCGATGAACATATCGCGCAATCGTTCGGCGGAAGTACGAGAATTCCAGGGTGGCCCGCTACTGTGGGGTTTCAAATCTGTCTTGATGGGTGGACAACAAACCGAGCGTCGCCCTGAGATATGCAGGTCAGCCACACACAATGTCGATGTCAGGCTAAAATGAGGGGAGGCCGCTTATCTCAATCGCCAGTAGTCCATCTGCAGCCAGACCAGTGGTGATACTCATTGCAGCACTGCGCGAATGCATTGCCCGGTGCATCTGTCTGACTTGGTTCGTCAACCATCGCTTGACCAATATTTTTATAGGGAACTTGTTACCATGGTGGCCAGCGATTTGGTACACGTTGCGGAGGCACCATCCGTTTGACCCGACCTCCTCCACGTATCGGTTTCACCGACCCAGCGTGCCATTTCCGAAATTAAACTCCGTTGTGCAGGAGTCATATTTTCGGACCTGTCCGATTGGAGGAACCGTCGACCACGGTCCATTGAGAACTGCGCCCCTTTGCCAGAGTTCGATGCAGAGCGTAGGGCCGCAGCTGCTACCCCCAACTGTCCAAGAACCCAGCTACTGTAGGAGCCCGGCGCAGAAATTTGCACGGCAACAAGAAATTTTCACAGAACAGTGCGGGCGCAGACCGGATGCGGTCAGACTTTAGATGACAGGTCAGCAGGACGCTCCACGCGCTCAAACCGCATGTGCGGCGCATACTCGCCGGCGGTGGCGTTAGTTGCTATGCGCTGAGGGAGTGCGATACCCACATGCTATTCCGACCGATTACTCGCCACCAAGGTCGGCATGGCCATACATCGGCCTGGTGCTGTCTTGGTGGCGCAGCAACACCCACTCCTCGACTGTGGTGCGTGGTGGCCTGGGTCGCCAGGACGAGTCTCCCGGCGACGGGCGACGGTTGCCGGCCGGCACATGAGCCGCGCGCCCCGACTGTGATGTTATCGTGAAATATATCGTGACACGTCACCGATTGTTTGGTCAAAGGTCAAAGACCGGGCGCTAAGTGATCAAACCTTATCGATGCGCCCAAAAACTAGAATAACCAACCGAACTCCTCATCCTGACATCCTTCTTTTCGTGGAGTGATTGAAAAACAGGTGTTCCAAAGCGCGGAATTAGGTCGGACAAGTAGACAAACTGAGCCTTAGTACATAACCAGAACGGCATCCAACTGCGTAAATTTCATGAAAATAGTAGGAAAACGGAGTGTGGAGTAGGGCACAGCGTCCTTGAGAAATTTTGGATTCGAGATTCGGCCCTACGATTTTGAGATGTAATCGAGTGTGGTAATTTCAAATTCGAAAGCTGTTTTTGGATCAAAGCATTTTCTGGTCCGCAAATTTGCACTTTTCTGCAGGTATGTTTCCCAATTTTATGCTAAATATGGGACTATGGACACAAAGGCATGTCTGAAGGTTGTATGACTGTTATATTCGTGATGTTCACACCAAAATACCTATGACTACCACTTTTCAGCGCGCTACAGCGTATATTGGATATATTTCTGACGGTTTCTCTGGTCCGTCCGACACATCTCTCACTAACGCCATCTATAGGTGTTTTTTTCATTAACTCGGAAAATTGACTCCCATTGAACTAGACATATCAAAAGCCTGTCCAGTATACATCTAAAATTTACACTAACGAACTGAAAACTGATGCCTAGATTCCCTCAGGGGCGGACCCAGGGGGAGGCAATAGTAGGTATGTTGAAAAAGGCAAAGGCAAGTTCGTATACAAAATACAAAAAGCGAACACGTTCCTTGAAAACTTCAAATAACATAAAACAAGCTTTGAAGTATCATAGTAATCGTTTGCAATGTAGGAAAACATTGCATAACACACAGGACTACCGTTTAGTGATCGGATGATGGAAATAATATGTATCTGAAGGACAGAATGCATTAAGTACAGTTTTGTGTGACCTTTTTACTACTCCACGTCATTGGCCTACTTCATAGCTTCCATTATATCCTTCTTAGAGAGGATCACTGGCAACTGTTTTCTGTGGTGGGCGCTGGCGCGGACAGAGCCATCTCGGGCCTCCTGACCTTTCCAGCGGCTGTCGTGACGTGCTGGACCGCCCGCTCCGTCGACTGGGTATTCGTAGAGAACGGAGGGACATCCAGCGGCATGGATATGATCCTCCTGAGTTCTGTTGTGGCGATTTCACACGTAAACACAGGTTCCGTGATCTCTGTGTCGTCCCAGTCGATCAGTTGTATAAGTGATGAGGTGGACATGTTGATCTTGGGGTTCTTTCTCGTCCTTGGCGACTTGTCCCCGTACTCTGCTCCTCCTCTCACACCGATGATCATTTCGATGGCAAACTTCCTATCTTTAGGTTATTCGCTGGCGAGAAAGGACAGCAGGAGGCTCTCAGGATGGGCGTACCAGGCGGAAGACCGAACACAGCGGGTAACCGCCGCCTGAACCTCTTCTGGTTGCGTACGAAAGGTCCGGAGATGGGTTATTATGTGTTCGGGTGGGTCCACGATTTTGGGCTTCGTCTTAATCTCAAAGTAGCACTTGATATATACGTTGACGCAGAACTCTGCCAGCCGTCTCAGGATTCCCTTGTTTGAGTCGGTGAGGCCGTGCTACCTGGTCCACAAGTACACTATCCTCTCACTTGTTGTCAACCAGCGCGCGTGGTTCAACTTGCCAGGCTTAATTTCTTGCATACTTGCAGGCATACTTCCAGCTTTCACCGCCCGACACAGTTCGTAAGAGACCTTCTGGTCTGTTGACATGCTGTCAAGTACATCTTCTGGGATCTCCACATATTCCTCTCTTCAGCTAGCCGTTCAAACGCTGGATCATACCTCATGCCTGCAAGTATGCAAGAAATGAATCCTGGCAAGTTGAACCACGCGCGCTTGTTGACCACAGGTGAGAGGATAGTGTACTTGTGGACCAGGCAGCACGGCCTCACCGACTCAAACAAGAGAATCCTGAGACGGCTGGCAGAGTTCTGCGTCAACGTATATTTCAAGTGCTACTTTGAGATTAAGACGAAGCCCAAAATCGTGGACGCACCCGACCACATAATAACCCATCACCGGACCTTTCGTACGCAACCGGAAGAGGTTCAGGCGGCGGTTACCCGCTGTGTTCGGTCTTCCGCCTGGTACGCCCATCCTGAGAGCCTCCTGTTGTCCTTTCTCGCCAGCGAACAACCTAAAGATAGAAATTTTAGATTATTTTATTTTAGATGTATACTGGACAGGCTTTTGATATATGTCTAGTTCAATGAGAGTCAATTTTCCGAGTTAATGAAAAAAACACCTATAGATGGCGTTAGTGAGAGATGTGTCGGACGGACCAGAGAAACCGTCAGAAATATATCCAATATACGCTTTAGCGCGCTGAAAAGTGGTAGTCATAGGTATTTTGGTGTGAACATCACGAATATAACAGTCATACAACTTTCAGACATGCCTTTGTGTCCATAGTCCCATATTTAGCATAAAATTGGGAAACATACCTGCAGAAAAGTGTAAATTTGCGGACCAGAAAATGCTGTGATCCAAAAACAGCTTTCGAATTTGAAATCAGCACACTCGATTACATCTCAAAATCGTAGGGCCGAATCTCGAATCCAAAATTTATCAAGGACGCTGTGCCCTAGTGTGGAGTTCATTAGTATCGTTGTGGGTTGGAATCCCACAACCGGCAGTGGTGGCGGTGGTTGCTGATTTTACGTCACGTCGACCGCCCAGCCATGCAGCGTCGCCAATCTCTCATGCCGATCGGTCGCGGGCAGGCAGGCAAGACTCGAACCCACAATCTTTTCGATTGAGACGGGTAAACTACCGCTAGACCACTTGTCGCTCGCAACCGGCGGGATTATCGTTTCCGCCCGCGACCAGCCGGTGTGAGAGGCTGGCGACGCTGCACCACACAGCGATCGAATGCGTCGTATAAGAACCCAAGCACCACCACGAATTCATTGGACATATTCAACGGTGTCCTGGGCTGCGCGAAACAGAATTCCGTCGGGCACTAGTTCCCGGTTAGAATTGATGATTTGAAGACGTTCTTTTTACTACAACTTATGCAGTACTTCGGGGACGCGATGCTCTTGAGACACCGCAGCGTTACGCTCCGACACGGCTGAACGTGCTCCATCGGTGTCGGCACCACCAGCGCCGGCAACCAGCCGGCACGGCCAAACGTGCTCTAACACGCCGCAGTGTCGGCGCCGCCATCCTCGCCAGAAATCCGTAGACGGCGAGCGCTAGTCAGTTTATTGGCGACGAGAACGGGCGCCGGTCACAGCAGGACATGAGGTGATGCAGGTGGCGGCCGCTGACACGACCGGCAGGCCGGCTCCCGCCGGGAGAAGATGGTGGCGCCGGTCACAACGGAACTGGTGACGCAGATGGCGACCACCAATCAACTGCCCGATCCCCGCCGAGAGAATGATGCTGGCGTCGGTCAGCTGCCCGTCGCTGCCGCCCAGACACAGCCACACACAGAGACGGCCGAGTCCTGCAGCAGACGGCAGCGTCGTCAGCCATGTCACGTGACGGCGGCGGCTGCGGCGGCACTTCGGCGTCTGTACCAATAATCATCTCAACTAACGACCATGCACTAACCATTGTAGATCTCCATTATATTCAACATAACATCAATCGGGACATGTGCCAAGCAGTAACAATATCTTCTTGAAATTATTACTTTACGTGAATAATAGCGCAAACGTCCAGAAATGTAGAATTGGCGCTGCGCGGCCAGCGCAGTCGATGCGCCCCTAACCCCAAATAACCAACCAGAAATGGAGAACCATGCGTATGGATTTCCTAACACCATTACCTAAAAATTGAGAACATGGAATATTCAGAACTGCTAACCACAGTCATCCGAAGAAAAAACCTGCACACGAAGAATTATTGATTGATTATTTGGGCTTAAGGGCGTGACGCGAAAAATTAACAGGAACACCAGCTTCAGGTTGCGTTTTTGTAATTTTTGGTCGCGTCGACTGTTGTGGTCTTCTGCAGCTTCAGATTGCAGTGATGGGCATTTGTTTTCCCCGGGCTTACGCTACGTCAATCTGGGACGTAACTAGAGGCTGAGACGCAAAGACTGGGACATAACTAAGGGTCCGGACATAGACTGGGACGCAACCAATGGCTCTGATTTAGACTGGGACGTAACTAAACGCTGATATGCAAAACTGGGACGTAACTAAGAGCTGAGACATAGACTGGGACGTAACTAAGACTGGTTGGTTGGTTGGTTATTTGGGATTAGGGGCGCATCGACTGCGCTGATCATATAGCGTCCATAGGACGTAACTGAGAGTCAAAACGTGAATACTGAGACGTAAATACAAACCTGGACAAAATAAATGCTTAAGATGACGTCGAGAAACGGAACCGAATATTACTCCGACTGGATCTCTTCCGAACCGATATGTTGAAAATGAGCATGCCTTGATTAGCTCCAGCAAAATGGGCAAAATGGCCATAGTAAGATCGGCAGCGAAGGTTCATCCGGGTTATTTCGCTCGCACACACTGTTCGGGGGTTGGTAACCCGTTTTTAACATGATGGGATATGCATTGTGTGAATTAGTATAATTTCACAACATGGGAATATCCATGACATGCCTCTACATGGAATCAGAAACTTGTAAACGTTCTCGCGCGCGTGTGCTTGGGAGGGGTAACGGGCAGGGTCACAGACATTTGGGCCCACAGACTGGAGAGGTCTCAAGTTAATGAAGCTTGGTGCCACAGAAATCCCACCAGCACTCGCTGGCCGCCTTCAGCAAGCCGACACTTGCCTTGGGAACAGATGCTCATGATATGCTATGCATGTAAATTGAGCAACTTCCATGACCTTAGCAAACACTATTTTCACGCCATTCTCCATCATCGTTTCTCAAAGTAGCGCACACAGATGCAAGCCTCGATAACGCGTGACCTCATAGAGCCAGTAAGAAAATGCAGTGATGCGCGTCATCGGCGGCTGTTCACACCTCACCTCTGGCACTGGAGTCGGAGGTGTGCCTTCACTTGACTGGCAAGCATAACGGTGATATTTGTCCCGGTCGAGCTCCGAACACTGGAGCTCTGGAGCTCTTATCACCAATTAAGTGACTACACAACTGTAACGGATCAGTCAAATATGGATGCCAGGGTTGGAAGCGCTTTTGCAAGCGCCATGGATATCGACTCGATCATGCTATCGAGATTTGCGTCAGGCCTTGCATCAGAGATAGTGGAAATGTGTCGACACCTGGTATACATACAGATCGTGTATGAGGAAAATTATGCAAATTTTCCGAGTCGCTGAACAGTCTTTTGTCACGGAAAAGTTTTAGTGTTACAAACCTCTTCGTAAAGACATTTTCGCTTCACTATATTAGATCACGGAGGAAAAGTCGCCCACTTCTGCTGGATTCACAGCCACGTAGGTATCACAGGTAATGAGCAAGCCAACGCTCCTGTCAGGCGAGCGGGGCGGAGCACGTTCCGTAGAACATTCTCAGTCCCCACCGGAAACTACCACCAAGGGGTCTCGTTGTTTTCTGATGAAGTAGCAAGCGAGCTGGGAGAAGTTTTGTTGACAAACTAAATATGATTAAACGATCCACCAGCCAGTGGTTCTCGTGTTCGCGTAGAACGGGGCCAGACGAAGTTACACTGTACCGTCTCAGTATGGGTCATGCCTACACCACCCATGGTTACTGTTATACATCTGCCGGCTCGGCTCGGTTCTCAAGAATGAGGTGATGATGATGATGAATTGGAGCTTAGGGGCGCGTCGACTACCAGGGTCATTTTGCGCCCACAACGGTGTTTACCGACAGCAACTAGAAATCGTTAGGATCGATGATATACTACATCAAAGCGTGCTTGTTGAAGGAAAGTAAAAATGCTCCCAGACGTCACGACATTAGCGTATGCAGGGTAGTGTCGGCGTCCTGCTGTCCTAAAATCTGGCGTCGCAGTGGTTCTAAAAGTACGCAACCTACTAGAACGTGATATACGGTAAGCGGGTCTGAACAGCGTGGGCATAAAGGTGGGTCATCACCGGTAAGTATGGTCTGTGAAGATCACGTGTTTGGTGGCCCGGTCTTCTTGTATAGAGTACAGGGTTTTAAGAATTGCGTACAATTCAGCAGTGAAAATCGATGCTTGTGCTGGTAAACTAAAAGACCCAACACCGTGTCGACCGACGTAAGCGCATACAACACCCGAGTCGGCCTTGGAACCATCCGTGTAAATCCGAGAGAAATCACGGAATTCGTATATCTTTTACAATGCCAGAGTGCGGAGTTCCTCGGGGCTCGCCTGTTCTTTCTTTGAACATGACAAAGTGACATCAATTTGCACTGGGACAACCTGTCAAGGGGGAGTGGTCAGCGTAATATTACGTGCCATACAACCCGGCCTAATACTACAATTACGAAGAGTCGAGGCCATACGAATGGAGAACGGCAATCCACGTTGCATATGGGCCCCCTGACGTGACCTTGGTGCCCTAGCGAATATCCACTGATAGGCTGGATGCTTTCGGTTTTGTGCCACATTATATGCGTACCTGGCCCCTAATAACTTACGGCGCAGCGCAAGAGGTAGCTCGTCTACCTCTGCCATCATACTATCGGCCGGGGAGGTACGAAATGCTCCAGTAGCAATGCGAAGCGCTGCATTATGAATCACATCCAGGAGGCGCTTTGTCGTGGCACATGCTCCGTCATAAATAAAGCATCCGGTCTTCTTAGACCGGATGCTCCGGTCAAGTCAATCTTAGAACGCACAAGAGATCGGTACATCAGTAGTAAAGCATCTATCTGCACCATACGAACATCTCGAGACAATGTTCATCACCTGCAGTCTCTGCACATTTCCGCGCGAGGTCGCTGATGTGGATGCTATACATCAACCGGCGGTCAATCCACACACCTAGAAACTTGGCAGCTGGTTTGAATGGAATGCGGTTTCCGTTGAGCATGATCACCGGTCCATGCAACAACGTTCGCGACAGAAGTGAACAGCGACAGTCTTTGTTGCAGACATTGCGAAACCTGTTTCGTCACACTAATCCTGTATCTTCTTGACAGCCAGCTGGAGTTGTCTCTCAATCGAATATACAGTGCGCGAAGAGTACCACACGGAAAGTCATCCACAAATAGTGCTTTCCCTACAGAAGTTGGCAATGATGCACCCACGTCATTGATGGCGATAGCGAACAACGCAACACTCAGGACACTTGCCTGCGGAACTCCATAAGCTTGTTGGAATGTGCCAGAGAGGAAACCTCCTACTCTGACACAAAGTTCTGGAAGCTAGGAAATTTTTCAGGAAGAATTCCATGGAGCCTCGGATACCCATGCGATGCACTTTCATGAGAATACCGTGTCTCCATGCAGTATCATATGCTCCGTCAATGTCGAAAAATATCGCAGCTGTGTGGCATTCTTCCTAAAACTAGAGCGCACCACAGAGTCAAGTGGCAAAACGTGGTCAAGCGTGCTGCGGTGTTTTCGAAAACCACTCTGTATCACAGTGAGGAGATTGTTGTGTTCTAAAAACCACATTAGTCTGACATTCACCATCTTTTCAAACAACTTACATAGGCAACAGGTTAACGAGATGGGGCGAGAATGCAGTGGGTCCGTTCCTGTTTTGTTTGGTTTACGTATAGGCACTACGATTGCCCTCAGCCACGAAGATGGAAATGTGCCTGTTGTCCACATGTCATTTAGTATCTTCGGGAGGGTTTCGAAGGCTTTCGCAGGAAAACGTTTGATAATGTCATTGTGCAATATATCGGGACCCTCTGCTACACTCTTCAGAGTACTGACAGCTGCAGTCAGTTCGGAAACAGTAAATGGAGTATTGTATTCAAGAAGGTTTGTTCTTGAATACAATACTTAATACAAACACTTACGGCTCTCTCCAATCTTCAGTATTATTGTTGAAGGTTGGTTGAAAAATCAATGGTGCGTGCCTCGCAACGAGCCTTGTAGTTTGAGAAGCACACACTATTACTATTGTTCGATCGTGCTGATAAAGCTCATCCGATCTCGTCGGCCACTTCTTCCGGGTCGATGATGTCTCGGCCCGGAAGAAGTGCACACAATATACAAACTGTCATTTCCAGTGCCTTCTGTGCTTCTCCTACTTGTGCAAACTCTACTTCAATAGCCCCATCCTTTAACTTTTCGCAGCGGGTGATGCTCCCAAATCTGTCGCATCCGTCTCGCCTCTGGAAAGGGGACAATAATGCAATATTCTTGGTCAGTCCTCGGAAGATGAGGATGCGAGGGACATTCGAAGCATTAGACACGCTCCCGCCTGTGACGGGTTGGGCGATGGTCTGGCCCCTACGCGAGGGGCCAGGATTTATTTGGTTTGGAGACGCCATGCGCTGTTCTTGGTTTCGGCTCCTCGGGCGCTCCACCCCTAAGGGGCCCTACTGGGGGGACGCCTGGGTCCCGCGAACGGGAGGTCGCCAGGCGCCCTAGGAGCTATACGGGGCAGGCGGTGCCTTCACCCGACCGGGAGAGAGAGACTCACCACCCCGACCAGGATCCAACGCCGCCAACACCCCTTGACCCCGGCCGGCCGGGCCGGCAGGCACTGGGAAACCCAGGCCCCCAGCCCGAGGCGACCTGCCACTTGACCCGCGTGAGGCCGCACGGGCCCGCCCGCCCCTCCAGGATATCAGGACCAAAGAGGTGTGTTGGTCCCCCGTCACAACTAGCACCTTGCGACGGGGGACCTCAGCCTCCAGGACTCCGTCAACCCCGGGGGACGGGCCGAGGGGGCGCGACTACCCCGATAAAACTGAGCTGGTGGGCAGGACCGGGGAAGTTGCCCTGCCTGCTCATAGTAGGGATAGTTGGTGTTGCAGGGCCAGGTGGGGGACATGGATGCTGGGATGAGATGGGCATTGGAATGGGAGCGTATGGATGGAAGGACGAGTGAGGCACTCCTAGTCTCACCCCTCGCCGGGATGATGGTCGCCGGGTGATTGGGGCACTCAATCCCCCACCGCGTAAAGGTGGTGCCTCATCGGGGGGTGCAAGAATGAGGTGGATACACATCAGTACCATCCCAATGGTGATAATATGCCAGTGTCGTATATGCGATTCCAGTGTCAACATCTTGTCACTCTTTGATCTCATGTCCGAAGCATAACGTTGAGAGTGGGCGTCCTCTCGGGAGTACTTCCGGAAAACTTCAGCTCCCTTCGTGTACAATTTGGTACCAACTATCCTGAACGTCCGCATACAGTTCACCACGTACTGAGAAGGGAACGCAGTACAGTTGTCGTTGGGTAGTCACGTACTACACAATTAATTGCCATGGGCACAAAAGCGAGTAGTAACATACCATTATCGCACCCTCTAGACGTGCAAGTGCTGGTAGCGTACCTTGACTTAGCGCATCTTGTAGCTCCTGTCGTCCTTGAGCGAGCACAGCTCCCCGTGGAATTCAAATTTAATGTTGAAGTCTAAATCCCGCTGAAAAGAATCATGTGGTTAGCGAATGATGTAGTGAGGCTTCATATTTCAGGCACGCTGCTTATCTTGTTATGAAACACGAATGATACATCTGCCCTGAGAAACCTCTTCTGAATACAGTGCAGTACAGTACAATATTTTAAATAATGTAGGCCTAACATCATTCATTGTGGAAAAATCGGAACTGAGCGATCACTCCAGAAATAATTTCTGATACCCGCGAAGCACACCATCCGACGCACCCTGAGCGATTATTCGATAAATAATTACTAATACTCAGGAAGACATCACCACAACACAACAGCATCAAGAACATACCAATGTATCCACCAGGTAAAGGCCCTAATATCCACAACCCTGGGTAGATGACTATGGGTCTGTTCCGGCGACCTCATCCGGAATAGGTTAAGCTTTGGCCAGAATAGCTCTTCCAGATAGAGGCGCTGGAACGACCGCTAGAGTTTTGTCCTTTAATCAGCTGTTGGCGGTGATATGGTTGTAGTGTTGCTTGGCGCATATGTGCAGATCGGTGGCATTCTCGGTCGCTTGCTCCGATCTTGCGCGTAGCAGTGCCCATATTTGTATTGATTGATCTACTTATCTGCTGTTGTGTTAGTCAGTTATTCGGACTTTGTGGCGTATCGACTAAATTGGTCATCTATCGCCCACATTTATTGTTGTGAAAGCCCGATTAATTCCATTGTGCAGCAGCTATTCGAGGATGAATAATACACGTCGCAAGCTGTTTTTTTTTATTCCGACTCCGACCGGGAAGTTGACGCACAGTGGACGGCGATGGCTTGTGCTGCTTCCGGAGCTCCAAAAGCATTTATTTCAGGGGCGGATATCCAGACATTTTCAAATGCTGGGTAGGCAGGTACTCGTCTGGAGAGGAATCATTTCTTCAGAAGGGCGCTGTTGCGTTAGTCCCTCGACGCTCTCGTTCAGTACACTATTCATAAAGCGAGGAAAGTGGACTGCACTGGAGCATACTGAATGAGCGCCTTTTACTCTGAGGGGGCACCTTGGGACGAAAGACCCTTTAGCGAGGGGAATTCGAGTAGTACGGTGTACTTGATGGGCTACCCGTTTGAACAGGGGTGTCACTTTATACATTTTTGAGTGAGTGTCAACTAATGTTGGTTTTCCCTCCCAAAATAATTTTAACTGCTAGCATTCGGCTCTATGGAGTGGAACCTCCAATCCATTTCTACTCGGTCATTGCCTTCACATGCCCTTCCAAATAATTTTCATAAATATTCAAAGCCCGTGTGTCAGAGAAACCACCTTCGCATGTGGAGGGCACATGGAGCTCCTCCATCAGCCACTGATAAATACATGCAAAGAAAAAGCATGGATTCATACCAGTAAGCATGACCCCTCAAAGGCATGCAAATTGGCATGCATGTCTGAACCCACAATTTACCCATTACATTCCAAACGCCCATCTCCAATTTCCACTTGGACATTTGATGCTCCCGGAGTGCACTGGAGACAAAGTTGTGTAGTTGGTGACAAACATGGGCAAGTGCTAATATGCATCACATATCCCATGTCTCTTGGATTTCTTCCCCAAAAATAGTTATAAAATAAAGAAAATGATTTATACAACCTAATGACTGCTCATGGCCTAAGTCAAGTTAAAAAACTATTTCATTCTGAACGCCACTGTTGCGGTAGGTTTGATTGATTCATTATTTGGGCTTTGGGGTGCATCAACGGCTACTGGTTATGTAGCGCCCACATCTGTTTTTGTAATTCTATAATTGGCGGCATGTGTCTATTTTTGGAAGGGATAGATTACGTCTAACTGGGCCGTTAAGATGTATCGATATATTTTTCCTGTCTGGATGCTCTCAGAATTGTTACCTAAAAGATCAGAGTATGACAATTTGTGGAAATTGGAGCCGAAGTGATGTCTTCGATCAACCATGAAGTTGGGGCAAGAAAACAATATATGTCGAACAGTCATTGGTGAGCCACATCGGGAACAGTAAGGTCTTGCCTGCTTTCTCAAAAGGTAACCGTGCGTTGCATAAGTGTGCCCTATTCTCAGTCGTGCAAGAATTACCTCTTCTCTCCTATATTTTCTCAGTGCTGATGTCCACGGTGCCAGAACCGGTTGTTGCGGCAGGTTTGTTGTATTCCGAGTTTGCGCTTTCTCAACCGCCGACCGGCCGGATTAGATTTTGCTCATCCGATGGAGGTTCGATGAGGGTAAACCTATTCCGGATGAGGCGCTTGAACGGGTGGTAGAGGAAATGGACCCTTAACTTATTCCGGATGAGATCGCCGGAACAGACCATGTGACGCGCAATCCAATTATTTCCCAAATGTCACAATTGGACCATCCACACCGTCGCACAGCTGAGCGATGCACCTCCCAGCAGTGTCAGCTACAAGGTAGCCAGTCAGTGATCACTTCCACATGTCAGAGCCGGATCATCTACTTGGTGGCCCTTTGCCTAGCATCCCTACGCACGTCTACGTAGTTGCCCGCCAGGAACCCCACACTACCACATTGACTCCTCCCAGCGACGCCTACAGACTGATGGATGAGCGGACCATCAATTCACGCGGGTAATCATGCTAATCCGGAGGCGCGACCTTTTCCCGACGAAGCCAACTTGCGGAAATGTCACCGACCGTACGTCACAGACGGCCTTCTTGATGATCAGCGGGCTTGTGATTGTCCAGTGACGCACGAAAATCGTGTTCAGCCTGCCGCATTAATGCTGAGAGGTTGGGAGAGGCAGCAGCTGGAGCCGAGTGCAGCAACACACGCTGCAGTCGCCATCATCTTGCGAGACAGGCTGCATTGCTGCGCGGACTCGACGAGTCACAGCAAACTGCCACACGCTGCGAACTGAACGAAAGCGCGGGAACTACGGTCTTTACGCACGCTGAGGTCCTCCATGTAGCTTTCTCACCTGTTGCCATTAATATATTTACTTCGACCGGTGGAACACTTCTACTCGCCAGAGACAGCACTACTGAGGTAACAGCCAGATCGGCTCTCGTCTCCGCCACTGGTATGGGAATCTCCAGTTCTGGGAGTCTTCCAGCAAAGATTTACGAACATCTTGCAGTCTGAAGATCTTCAACCAAAACCAAAGCACAAATCGTGGGCAGAAAGATACTGGAACCAAGCAGATACCTCAACCTCAGACCTCTGGGCTTCTAAGAAAATGTCGGCACTGTAACCGGCATCTTTGGTGCTTCTTCGGGATTCGGGCCATTGGAGCTTGGATAGATAACCCCATCAAAATAACGAAATAAATTTACAAAAGTTCAATTCAATCATGAAAATTCCAGGAGAACCTTAACAAGATCAATGCAACGAGCATGACAAACGGATCGCAAACGCTGGCGAGTTTTTCAGTCACCCGTCGCACTGAAAACCTGAAAAGGACTGGATCCTGTTTACAGTGAACGAATCCTGGGCATCAAATCTGCAATACGAAAAGCCATAAGGCACCACACTGCCTGCCCTCTTAATTACGTCACAGATGACGTCACGGTGAGCAATGGACGACACCTCAGACACACATTCCTCCTTTGACAGCACGCCAACATGACAGCATGACAGTATGACATGACCCGCACAAACCAAACGACCGGACGCCACCGATGCACACACAGCCAGCGTTTCATCGCTTATTAGGGTTTTAGGGCGCGTCAACCCCAATTGGGTTATTTTGCACACATAACAAGATTGATTTACCTTTTCACGTCCGGATAACAATAGTTAAATGACACTAATTCATCTGCTACCCGGGTGTGTATATGATTTGGAAACCTACTTCCGCAAAGAAACAAAACACTGCTCTATTTTCGATAAATCGATAATTATCGCCGAGCAAGTCCACTAGCCTAGGAGTGTTCCGGTTACGTCCGAAATGGCGCCTGCGTTCCTCCGTGCAGTTCTGGCAAGATAGCAACACATGACGCACAGTCAGCGCTGCGTCACACCTCATACATTTGGGTCTTTCATCCCCGCACAAATATATATGTGTTCATAGTGTGTGTCCAATTCTAAGACGACATAGGGCCACCTCGTACCTTCTAATCTGACTAAAGGACGATGGCCACAGCGCTAAGTGTGGTTTGATTTCCTTCAATTTCTTGGAATCCACTTGGTCCCATCTGTCCTGCCACCGTCTGAGAAGAAATGATGAAATAATTGTGTAGTGGTCAGAAGCAGGAAATGGGAGCATACGGCTACATGGTGCTGGTGCTGCACGCCTCGTAGCCTGATCAGCCAGCTCGTTGCCACGTATTCCGATATGTGATGGAATCCAACAAAGTTCTACTTGCTTTCCCATACGATGCAGCGAAGCAAGTTGATATAAAATATCCCCGTACAATGACATGTTGGTTAAAACTGCGCAATGACAAAGGACTGCTTAGGGAATCGGTCAGAATTACATCAAAATCCTCGTCGTGAACCTCGATGTATGCAAGTGCTTGGCTAATGGCCATCAACTCGGCTGTGAAGGCAGGGGAAGGATCTAGTGATGGATCCTCTCACGAAAGCGCTACCCACGGCGGCTTCCATCTTCGAGCCATCTGTGTATGCGATAACGAAGCCACGGTATGCTGATAAAATGTGTTATAATGAACATGATAGTAGCTCCTCTCTAGTAGTATCCCTTTTCTCTCGGCAGTGATGACGCTGTCGATAAAGGGAGAGATCAGCTCCCACAGGGGAGTTGCTATTCGTTCACATTTCCTAATTCCTTGCAGTCGAAGTCTCGTCTGTCTCAGGAGTGTCCTCATTCTCACGCAGTAAGCTGTTCCCCTGCTCACGTGGCCACGAAGGATTGAATGCATGTCACGAGAAAAAACATCCTCATAGGATGGGTGTGTCGGAAACTGAAGCATTTTGCATGCGTAGCGAAGCCCCAGCATTTCTTGTCTCATGCTCAGTGGTGGCTCATGGGCATCTGCCAGTATGCTGATCGTGAGAGAGGTGCGAAATGCTCAGGTAATTATTCGCAACACAGCGTGATGCATTGAGTCTATAATTCGTTTTGCGGTCGCACACGCACCGTCATATATAAAACATGCATAGTCGAGCTTTGATCGAATCAGACTGCGGTAGAGCAGGTATGTCTGTCAGTCCTGTCCCTTCTGTCAGCCTCATACGACGTTCGGGAAACACACTTCATTATGTTCATGGTTTTAAAACACTTGTCTCGGAACGTATTTAAGTGTTCTCTGTATGAAAGGCGATTGTCAAATTGCACACCAAGAAAGCGAGCCATTGGTACACAGGTCTTGCCTATAAAGTCTTAACTTCATGTCCGTAGTGGCGACGACGACGGCAGAAATGAACCGCTGCCGTCTTTGCAGTATAAATCTTAACACTCGCACGTCCGGCGGTCCGCGCCAACTTCGCATGTCCGGGGGGCAGATGACTGCCCCCCTAAGATCTCTGGAACTATGCTAGCTAGCGACAAACGAAAAACGGCGTTGGATAGCTGGTGACGGGCTCTCTCGGAAGTGTTTCGGTATTTTTTTTTCGCTCAGGTCAACATTCAGGTCACTGGGCCATCATAGGTCAAATTCGACCGGATCAGGTGGGACTCAGAAATTGACACATATCTCAGGACCTGTAACAGATAGAAACAAATGGCGAATGCTATTCGACAGTCCTTGAAATGCGCTACCGACAATAGGCGGTGTAATTTAAGGTCAGGTCAACCGAAACTCAGGTCAAGGTCATGAAGTCATGACCTTAGGTCAAGGCCTAGGGAGGTCATGTAAGGTATCAATCGACACGTCTTGACGATACAAGCACAATGACGGTAATTTTAGCCTTCTAGCTAAATGCAGTGCGATGTAATGCGCATAAATGTGTAGTGATCTCAGGTGACCTCAGAGACCTTGGTGAGGTCACTGAGCAAAAATGTCAGCGGTAGCATTGAGCATAGCTTCCATCTACATGCCACAACCGTTGAGATCATTCGGAGCGCAAATATGTAACTAGGAAACATTTGTATATTTTACCATAGCCCTATAATGGGGAAGCCATGGCAGCGACCTGACCTAAGGTCGATGCTACGAAAAAAAACCGATATACATATTATGGTCCCTGATGAGATCATGACATGTTATAAGTTTGAAATCAATAGTCCAATTATTGTGGAAGTTATGCCACCTAGAACTCCGAGTGTAGTTAGGTCATTTCGCTTGACCTGACCTGAGATGACCCAGAATTAAAAATGTATGAGGATACGCGGAAAAGACCAATGAACAGCTATGCGACGTTTGGCCTTGCTAACCCTATTAGGTTGGCGGCAAATGAGGAAAAACCGGAGTGCTCAAGACGCTGCCTTGAGGAACTCCCTCAACTTGCTGCAACCAACTTGAAAACTGGATGCTTTCCTGCACACATAACTCTATTTGTCAAGTTAAAAGTTATATAAGTTTTATTTTAAAAAACGTGCCCGAAGATCCACGGATTCCATACCGATGAATCTTCCGCAGAATATCATATCTCCGTGCAGTGTCAAAAGATCTCTCAATATCGAAAAACATGGTTCCCAAGTGTCTAACGGCTTTTGCGAAGCAAAAGCCATTAGACAACCGGAAACGGGAAACGCGACTACAGGAGGCAGGTACAGGGAGCACAAACTAATGCGGGTGTCGCGAAGCGTTACCTGCGCTGCGGTTGTCTGAAGTGGTTCGTAGAGGCAGCTTGCGTGCTGGTACACTGGTGGACATCAAGCAAGACACCTCCATGTGAATTATTTTCTGGGCTAACAGCACTGCGGAACACAGTGTATCCCTTGACCTTGAGACTGTCTTGGTGCGAGCTTATTCTCCTGGACGCAAATTACTGCAGGACTGTGTTGTTCTAAAACGGTCATAAGGTAAAAGATCGAGGTTTTTAGACTCGGGCAGTTCCATTGTAAAATGGCCGTAAAAGATACATGTAAAACGTGTTAAAACGACAGTGACTAACTGAATAGTCACTGTGAATAAAAATGTAAAACGTGTTAAAACGAGTGACTAAATGAATAGTCACTGTGAATAAAAAGTATCACATGTTGTTGTTTTATGTTGCACATGAATTTCCACTCAGTTCCAGTGGATGCCGAGTGAGCACGAGGCCGAGATCTCGGGGTCCCTCCATCTGGTGGTGATGCAGACCATGGTGAGATGCACTTACGTCCTGCCGCGGGAAGCCAGGGCCGGCTTCCCGCCTGCATGGGAGGGCGTGGCCGGTGAACCCATTAGCTTGCGTGTGCTCTCAGGGGACACTATATCCGTGCGGAGTGACATGAATGGGTGATTCACCTGAGGCCCCGCAGCTCGTGCGGCTGGCGATCGGTCCTGGGACCCGCCACGGGAAGCCAGGCCAGACGCCCCCGTATCAGGAGGTCCAGAGCGGACCGCCACCGCCGATTGCCCCTGGGCATGGTACCGCTGGGACTTCGCGGGCCGCTGCACCGGTCTCAACAGTGGTGGTTGGAGATGTCGAAGGGCTGACAGTGGATTTGCATGAGGGCAAGCTGTGATGGATGGATGTGGATGTGGTGGTGAAGGTGGATGAGGTTTGGTTTTGAAAGGGCACGGCGGAGCAGCCTGGCCTCTTGTTTTTTTTTGCGCCACAATCCATCCCGGTTGATGTTGCACTGTGGGAGTAGGCGATGCTCCGCCGTCTGAAGCTTCCACCCGGTCAGGGTGCCGGGTGGGCTGTGGCTGCTCTGATGAGCAGACTAGTCCGAATGATGTCAAGAGGCCTGAGTCGTGCCAGGACTTGCGCGGCCTTGCGTAGCTCCGACTGCTGTTGTACCGTCTGACTTACTTGAGCAAGAGGAGAGGAGACCTGGGACCTGGGAGGTATTGGTTGATCCAGGGTGTTCCTCGCCTTCTCTGCGTAAGAAACATAGGGGGGGTGTCTACGTATATCTCCATGGCCTGCCGAAGACAGGTTCCTGGAGCATTTGAAAGTCAGGATTTATCTCTCCCTCAGCTATGCTGGACATGTTCTGTTAAAGGTAGGAAGTGGAACTTGGCCGTGTCCGCAATTGACACATCACAGGTGTTCCGATTAACACTTTTCGTTGGGATGTTCTGACAAGCCACACCTACCACAGGTCGGGCGGCCGGGGCAATATTGGGTGGTGTGTCGGTAAAGCTGGCACCTAAAACATCTCATCGGGTTCAGGACGAAAATACGAACCTTTAGCCCCACGTATCTCACGCATACTGTAGCTGGGAGGTCTGTCGAATCAAAAGTTAAGACAATGTTATGTTGTTTGCAGGTCACTCCCTCTCCTTACCTTGATTACACGCGTTTCCACGACACCGTACTCAGAGAGGCCATCGACGACTTCTGAATCAGGTATGTCCCTAAGATCAATGCAGTTGATAACTCCTTTCGAATGGGTCTTTGTCTTGTGGGGCTCGACCACAATGGTATAGTAACATCCATCGTGCTACCTTAGTTACCAGGAGGGTCCTCTTAACGTGGTCTGCACTTCGAAACTCTATCTCTATTACCCCATCTCGCAACTTATCACATCTCACTACGTCACCCAGTTTATCGCATCCGCGCTTACGCTCAAAGGGCGAAAGTGCAGATGGGCTCTTACCAGGCTCAATCGATTTCAATACAAGTACTCGTGGAGAAGGCTTCCCAACTATTGTTCCCAACTATATTTCCTCTGGAAGCAGTGGTTGGAATCACGGTACGGGACGACGAACACGTAGTGCAGTACGCCTATGCAGGTGTCGGGCTGGAGCGAGTGGTCTGGTCACCACGAGAGCGACCAGGAGTGTTTTCTTGTGTTGTGGATGCCATGCAGTGTTACTTGGTTTCCGCTCTACGGGCGCCCTATCACATAGGAGCCCAACAGGGGTACGCCTGGGCCCCGCGGACGGGAGGTTGCCAGGCGCCCGAGGAGCTATACGGGGAAGGCGACGCCATCACCCGGCCGGGAGAGAGATGCTCACCACCCCGACCGGGCCGGCAGGCACTCTGGGAAGTCCCAGGCCCCCGGCCCCAGGCGACCAGCCACTGGGCCTGCGTGAGGCCCCACGGGCCCTTCCGCCCCTCCGGAATATTAGGACCAAAGAGGTGTGTTGGTCCCCCATCAAAACTAGCACCGTGCGACGGGGACCTCAACCTCCAAGACGACAACCCCGGGGGACGGGCCGAGGGGGCGCGGCTACCACGATACAACTGAGCTGGTGGGTAGAACTGGGGAAGTTGTTCTATGTGCTCTTAGTAGGGAGAGTACGTGTTGCAAGGCCAGGTGAGGAACATGAGTGAGGCACTCTTAGTCTCACCCGTCTCCGGTAGATGGTCGTCGGATTATTGGGGCATTAAATCCCCACCACCACGTTAGTTAGTTAGTTATTTGGGTTTTAGGGCACACCCCACTACCACGGAAAGGCGGTGCTTCGTCGGGGGGGGAGGGCACAGAGCCCAGCGGCGCGCACATTCCGCTCCTCCTGAATTGTGACTTTACAACGCACTCAGCAGCTAGTGCCATATGGCGTCGCCAGCCTCCCACCCTGGCAGGAAGGGCGGGCATTGAATGGCATCGAACCCCGTACCTTTGGCGGACCAGACACTCAGATTAACCACTGAGCTACTGCTGACGCCCCACATTCCGCTCCTTGACGATCAGGACGCACTCGTCGGTGGCGTTCCCGGCTGTGCTGCAGGCGGCACCACGAGGGCTCCTTTACGACTCGGCCGAGTTACTATTGCCATCGCAGCTGACCGCCCGCGCAGACTGATTGCCGGCGGCGTCGTCCAGGCAGTGCCACCGGAGCGGAGCCGAGCCGAGCCGAGCACCGCCCAGCTGCAGCCCGCGGCCGGCCGGCCCCTACTTACGTTGTTCCTCTCGTTGGGCTTCATCGAGAACTCGCCGTCGATGGTCTCGCCCACTTTGCAGGTGAGGTAGTCGGACGTGTAGAACACGGTCTGCTTCCAGTGTGTATAGCGCGCCTCCGGCGCTGTCGATCGGGTGGTGTAGTGTCAGGTCAGGTCAGGTCAGACCATGCGTCGCCGGTTGGTTGGTTGGTTATTTGGGCTTACGGGCGCATCAACTGCGTTGGCTGACACGAGTTCCGTGCCACAGGTCACCTACAGGAAGTTAGTTAGTTATTTGGGCTTTCGGGCGCTTCGACTACTCTGGTCATATTGCGCCCATAACTTATATAATCATGGTGGTGCCGTTAGAAGCGGTACCCAGCGTCAACACGCGGACACAGTTTTTAATCTGTTACGAAGTGCACACGTCGTGGTTATCGGCGAGGGGTGTATATAGCTGAAAACGACGCTTCGGATAAGAAATCAATCAGTTGTCCTGATTGGACAATGGGAGAGCTGTTGGAAAGAACACTGCTAAGAGAGGCCGCACGGAGAGAACCAAAATAGCGTCTGCGTTGGTCAGCATATAAAGGACACGAGATCAGAACATGGTGGACTGTCAGTGGTGATCGACATCTGGCGCACTGGGGTCTGTCGCCACCGCACAGCAGGTAACCGTGTGTGGCGTAAGTGTGCCCAATCCGAAGACGACACAAAGTCACCTCTTCTTTCCTAAACATACGACTGGACGAACCCCATGGTTCCAAACGTGGCTTGATGGCTTTCAGCTTGTTCGCTTGGGTTGCGTCCCACATTGTTTGCCACTTGTTGAGGAGAAAGATGGAGATCTGTCGGTGATGATCCGTGGCGGGAAGCGGTAGCGATCGAGTGCACGGGGCATGCGCTGCTCGTCTCGCCGCAGCGTCCGCTAACTCATTTCCAGCAATTCCAACATGGCCAGGAACCCAACACAGAACCACTCGCCGTTCCAAGCGGTGCACAGCGGTGAGACACTTTAGGATATCACGCACAAGTCCGTTGGAGGGATAAAATGTGTTCACGGCTAAAAGACTGCTCAAGGAGTCAGTGAAAATCACATGACGGTCACCCCCTGACACTTCAATATAGCAGAGCGCTTTCAAAATGGCGACGAGCTCTGACGAATACACAGATGCGTACTTCGGGAGGGAAAACGATCGGGTGACGGAGCCGCAAATAAATGCGCTGCCAACACCATCATCCGTTTGAGAGCCATCGGTATATGTCGTCACCCATCCATGAAATGACTCGATGTGTTCGAGGGCAAGTGAGCGGAACTCTTCTGGAGCGACATCAGTTTTTTTGGTCTTAGCGAGGGAAAAATCCACCTCGGGTGCGACCAACTCCCATGGTGGGGTCTCCATGTGCACAATTTTCCGGATTCCTTGGAGTCTAATTTGGCTTTCTTGGAAGAGCTTACGTATGCGCACACCGAACGGAGCAACACTCAACATTCGATCTGTGGAGAAAATGGTCGACAACCGTCTCGAGAAAACATGTAAGTAAGCGGGGTGATCAGGGAACTGGCGAAGCTTGCAGGCGTAGCGCATTCCCAGCCTTTCTCTGCGCAGACAAAGAGGGGGCTCGTGTGCCTCGACTAGAAGACTTGACTTTGGTGAGGTACGAAATGCTCCTGTTGCTGTACGGATGGCCGCATGATGAACGGTATCAAGTGAGCGTTTGTTAGATGCAGCTGTGCCGTCATAGATAAAACTGGCGTAATCGAGCTTTGAGCGTATCAAAGAACGATATAACAACATAAGTGTATATCGATCTGCGCCATAAGAAGTACGGGCAACGCATTTCAGTATGTTCAGTGCATTAAAACACCTTCCACGCAGGGTCTTTAGGTGCTGCTTATATGTAAGACGTCGGTCGAATTCCACTCCCAAAAATCGCACGACGGGCTGGACAGGTACATCCTTACCATACAATTTAATTTGCATATCCTGACAACACCGACGACGGCAAAAGTGGAGGGCGACAGTTTTTGTTGCTGAGAACGAAAATCCATTCCTATTCGCCCACTTTTCCAGGCTTGCAGCTGCTAGTTGCAGCTGTCTTTGCAAGGTTGGTGTTTTTGAGGCGCAAGTCCAAATAGCAAAATCATCTACGAAAAGTGAACGTCCCATGGTCGGCGGGATAGAATCACCTATGTCGTCTATCACGATGCCGAATAACGGTACACTGAGTACGCTTCCCTGTGGGACGCCGTTTTCTTGCACGAACCATCGGGAGAGGTGATTCCCGATGCGTATTCGAAATCTTCGTTCTTTCAAAAAGTTCTGTAAAAAGTTGCCCATGTGACCACGGATTCCCTTCTTAAAAAGTTTCAGGAGAATTCCGTGACGCCAGGTGGTGTCATACGCTTTTTGAATGTCAAAGAAGACTGCACCTAGGTGGCGCTTTCTCTGGAAGGCCACCCTCACCTCGGTGTCTAGTGATACAATATGGTCTATTGTACTTCTGTTTTTTCGAAAGCCGCATTGACAATTCGTGAGGAGATCATATTTTTCAAGAAACCACGAAAGACGGGTATATATCATTTTCTCAAATAACTTGCACAAAGCAGACGTCAAAGAAATCGGTCGGTAGTCTAAAGGGTCAGTGCCAGTTTTGCCAGGTTTTAGTATCGGGATAACCGTGGCATCCCTCCACATTGGAGGGAATAGGTCGAGTTCCCATAAATTGTTGAAGGCACGTAAGAGCAACGTGATCACCTCCGCTGGTAAATGCTTCAACAGTTCATTATGCACCCCATCCGGGCCCTCGGCGGCGCTTTTAAGTGAAGAAATGGCCGATACTATTTCAGGTTCGGTAAACGGTTGGTTATATGAAAAATATTGTGGCGTAGAAAAATCAATCACGGACTTTTCGCAGGCGGATTTGTAGCGCAGGAAGCTTCTGTCTGTGGTTCCGGTTCGACTTCTCTCAGCAAGTGCAGTTCCGAATTCATTTGCCACATCCAATGGGTGAACCACCTCACGATCACCAATGATTAGTACAGGGAGAGGAACCGTGCTGAATTGACCGGAGATTCTTTTAATTCGGGACCAGATCAGAGAATGAGGGGTAAATTGGTTCAAAGAGTTTACATACTCGCGCCAGGAAGACCGCTTTGCTTCCCGTATCGTACGGCGCACGAGAGCCCTAGCACGTTTGAAGTTGATTAAATGTGTGATGGTGCTGTCACGTTTGAAAATTCGAAATGCGCGTCGCCTAGTCCGAATGGCATCACGACATTCCTGTGTCCACCATGGGACTGGTATCCGCCGAGGGGAACCAGTGGTTCTCGGGACACATTCGGTGGTAGATTCTAAAAGGAGAGATGTGAACGTCTCGATTGAGACTGGTGGCTTATTGTAGTGATAACCAAAGACACGCTGTGCATTTTCTTCAAACGTTTTCCAATCCGCTTTTTTAAGGTTCCATCGTTGTGGTCGGGGACCTAATATGGGACTTTCTTGATAGTGTAACCAGATGGGAAAGTGGTCGCTCCCCAATGGGTCCTCGTCAACAGTCCATTCAAAACTGTTCACCAGCTGTGGGCTTGCGATACTAAGATCTAAAACTGAAGTAGAACCTGATGGGAGGTTAATGTGGGTACCTGCGCCAGTGTTCAAAATGCAAAGAGACGTCCGTAGAATAAAATTTTCCAGGAGACGCCCACGAGAGTTAACATCAACACAGTCCCACACGGTGTGGTGAGAATTAAAGTCTCCTAAAAGAAGGAGTGGAGGCGGGAGCTGGGGCAAGAGCTTCCCAGATCATTGATTGGCAGTGCGACACCAGGGGGAGGTATAGGGAGCACACAGTAAGAGCCCGACGGTTTAAGAGGATACGCACAGCCACCGCCTGCAAGTCAGTTTTCAACGCGATCTCTTTCCCGGGAACGCTATGGTGGAGGGCCAGAAGCACCCCACTGTGAGCAATGGTATCAAACAGGGTATCCTTACGGAATATAGAGTAGCTTTTAATAGATATCTTATGCTCGGGTCTAAGCTTAGTTTCCTGTAGGCATACTACCGCTGGACAACGTTGATTAAGGATTCTCTGGAGTTCTGAGGCACTAGTGCTAAAACCTCTACAGTTCCACTGTAAAAAGGCTCGCATGATGGGCGATTTAAAGGTTCAAACAGACTACGGGAAACTTTACAAATAAAGTCCTAGTTTCTGTAATAAACGGTAGTTGCATGATAAATGGTCGTTTAGAAGGGGAAGTAGGAGATTAAGGCGTCGTCCACTAACCATGGTCGGAGTCTATTAACTCAGAGGGTTCACTTCGATTACGACCCAGCGACTGGGTCCTGGGGCGAGAACGCGGCGACGCTTCCGCTGGTGGGGAACCCGACAGCAGCAATCCTCTCTTCTGGGGCCCCAACCGGGGTGAAGGTGGAGGAGGTCCCATCTCATTGACTGACGGAGCCGGTCCCTCCACTCGCCGTCGTGGCAAAGGGGTGGCTGGCAGAGACTTGTCACTTCCTTGGCGTCCTTCCGTCCGGGCTCTCTCCATCTGTGCGAGTCGTGCTCTTTTGGCCTCGCGGGCACGCCTTTCGGCTTCCTGGTAGTGAAAACTTGCATCAGATATATGGATTGGTCGCTGGGTGTTGCGTGAAGGCGATGGAGGTGCGGATGCACATGTGGATGGTGAGGTAGAGGCCTGCCTCACGGGAGGGCGGTTGGGTTCTGGAAGGGAGGATGTGGATAAGAGGGATTTGGATGTGGTGGTGGTGGTGGTGGTGCGTGAGGGGACTGGGGGAGAGTTGGAGGAAGAATGGGCAGTGGAAGGTGGTGGTTTCGAGGAGAGCGTCGTTGTGGATGATTTTTGGCTGGACTTTTGTGGGGAGGATAATGTGGGTTTTCCTTGACGTTTCTTTCTTTGTACTACCTGCCAGTTTCCATCACACTCGATGGGGGCCGTGGCTGTATCCTCCGGGGGAACCCCTGCTTGGGAGCCACGACCTGTGCTTCATCCTCTGTTATCACGGTTTCTCCAGTCGCTATAGGGGATAATGGGGGCCATGCGACTCCAAATGATCGCAACAGAGCTACGAGCTGACCTATCAGCACAGAAGCGCTACTCTGGTCGTACTGCTGCGGATGGGTAGGCGGCTTCCTCATCGGTGGTAGCGTTGCTGCCTTGGCAGCGTAAGAAGTTGCAGGATGTGTGCCAATATACATGTCTCGGGCTTCGCGGAACGAAATGTTGTGTGTAAATTTCAATGAAATGATCTCCTTTTCTTTTACGTACACAGGGCAGGAACGGTCATAAGAAGTGTGGGGAGATTGTCCTCTCCCACAGTTTAGACACCAGGGATCCTGGGTGTTACAGTTTTCGACTGTGTGGGTAGTGGCCGCGCAGTTTGCGCATGCGGGCCGATTGCGACATGCAGACTTGGTGTGCCCGAAACGCTGACATTGAAAGCATCGCATAGGATTCGGGATGTATCTGCGCACTTTGACACGAATGTATCCTACGAGAACTGTAGCTGGGAGGTCGGGTGTATTGAAGGTCAAGATAATATTGTTGGTGGGCCGCACCTCCGGTCCCTTTCTGGTATTTATACGACGAGCCTCTGTAACCCCTGACTCCGAGAGGCCATCCACTATTTCTGCGTCAGACACATTTCTCAGGTCGAAACAGTTAATGATGCCCTTGGACGAGTTTTTTGTCTTGTGGGGCTCCGCACTGATTGGAATGGTCACTTCCCGTCTGATATTACCATCTCGCATACTGTATATGAAAAATTCAGCTGAGAGCACTTTCTTCGCATCTTCTCCCCTTGAAAACTCTACTTCTAATCCTCCGTCACGCAAAGCCTGACATCTGGTGATAACTCCGAATCTGTCACACCCGTCACGTCGTTGAAATGGTGATAGAGACGCTAGTTGCTTGGAGCCTTCACGTGCTCGTAAAATGAGTATACGGGGGCATGCCTCGTTTGCAGACGACCGATTTGTCTGGCCCTCGTAAGAGGAGCCAGGAGTGATTTTTGTTGTTCTGGATGCCATGCGCTGTTCTTAGTTTCGGCTCCTCGGGCGCCCCACCCCTAAGGGGCCCTACTGGGGGGACGCCTGGATCCCGCGAACGGGAGGTCGCCAGGCGCCCGAGGAGCTATACGGGGCAGGCGGTGCCTTCACTCGGCCGGGAGAGAGAGACTCACCACCCCAACCAGGATCCAGCACCGCCCACCACTTGACCCCGGCCGGCCGGGCGGGCAGGCACTGGGAAACCCAGGCCCCCAGCCCGAGGCGACCTGCCACTTGACCCGCGTGAGGCCCCACGGGCCCGCCCGCCCCTCCAGGATATCAGGACCAAAGAGGTGTGTTGGTCCCCCCTCACAACTAGCACCGTGCGACGGGGGACCTCAACCTCCAGGACTCCGTCAACCCCTGGGGACGGGCCGAGGGGGCGCGGCTACCCCGATAAAACCGAGCTGGTGGGCAGGACCGGGGAAGTTGCCCTGCCTGCTCATAGTAGGGAACGTTAATGTTGTAGGGCTAGGTGAAGGACATGGATTGGGATAAGGTGGGCATTGGAATGGGGGCGTATGGATGGAAGGACGAGTGAGGCACTCTTAGTCTGACCTCTCCCCGGCCGCCTGGTGGTCTGGCCGCCGGATCCTTGAGGCACGCAATCCCCCCACCACGGAAAGGTGATGCCTCATCGGGGGGTCACCTACAGGAAGTACTTGGGTTCTTCTACAACGCATCTGACTGTTAGGTCACAGCGTTGCCAGTCTCTCACGCCGGTTGGTCGCGGGGATTTGCATTATGTTAGAGTCATTGGAAGTGCTCCGCATGCTTTCAAGACGGGACACATACCATGAGACAGCTTGGCTAGCACTGATTTGATAGCTATCACAAATTTGATCTGAGAAAATATTTTGTTCGTTAGTCAATAGACAAAAATGTCTGCCAAGTTTTGCACATCGATTGATTGGGTCCGCTACGTGTCTGCGGCTGTCTTATTTGTTGTCTATTTACTCCTTAAAATATCGTCGGTAATACCCAGGGGTAATAGTAACTTTGAAATATGACATTGGAGTAATACCTGGAGCCCTCCAATCCATTCATTGCGAATACTGAGTGTCACCTGAGTACGTGCATGAAATCGGCTGTAGCACCCCACAGGCGGAGAATTCCCCGCTCGGAACTTATCTTATCCCACGCACAATAAATAGGCGCCTACGAATGCCCTTAGGTAAGGGGTTTTGAAAATGCTGGAATGGATACAATTAGCACTTTGCTTGGGCTCGGCTTGTGATATCTAGCCATTGCCGGCCATGCACAATCTATCTGATAGACGTCGCAACGCCGGAGATTGAGTCACCGTTCGGGCACAAGCCCCCACCCCCGCTGCCTCTCAATACACGAATGGCGTCCATCACGGGACCGGCCCGCGCCAGTTCTGCAATGCACGGTCAATGCACACTCTCCAGTGGAACCTGTTAAACCTAACATTTTTGAATAGCTTGAACAAGAACCTCGGTCAATTATTCTCATGGTCGCCTCAGCGACAGCTGGATAACAGGCCGGCGCGAACACAGGGCGAAATATACACATTGCGGCGCTTCACGAAGGCTCTCAATTTGAGGGGCTTCGTGGATAACTACCTGACTGAGGACTGACAATCCTAATGCGAACTGACTGAGCATCGAACTCGCCAAAGAGGGTGGAAGAGGGCGTCCCCTAAAACAAAATATGAAATTCAACGTTACGCCGATATTGCGACGCGGAAAGATCGATTTAAAAACATTATTAGCTCTCAAAAATATAAAGAGAGCGAGAGCGAGAGCGAGAGCGAGAGAGAGAGAGAGAGAGAGAGAGAGAGAGAGAAGAGAGAGAGAGAGAGAGAGAGAGAGAGAGAGAGAGAGAGAGAGAGAGAGAGAGAGAGAGATATATATATATATATATATATATATATATATATATATATATATATATATATATATATATATATATATATATATATATATATATATATATATATATATATATATATATATATATATATATATATATATATATATATATATATATATAGAGAGAGAGAGAGAGAGAGAGAGAGAGAGAGAGAGAGAGAGAGAGAGAGAGAGAGAGAGAGAGAGAGAGAGAGAGAGAGAGAGAGAGAGAGAGAGAGAGAGAGAGAGAGAGAGAGAGAGAGAGAGAGAGAGAGAGAGAGAGAGAGAGAGAGAGAGAGAGAGAGAGAGAGAGAGAGAGAGAGAGAGAGAGAGAGAGAGAGAGAGAGAGAGAGAGAGAGAGAGAGAGAGAGAGAGAGAGAGAGAGAGAGAGAGAGAGAGAGAGAAGAGAAAAAAAAAAAAAAAAAAAAAAAAAAAAAAAAAAAAAAAAAAAAAAAAAAAAAGAGAGAGAGAGAGAGAGAGAGAGAGAGAGAGAGAGAGAGAGAGAGAGAGAGAGAGAGAGTCAGGGCACACGTAAGGAAATCAGAGTTCACAGGAATAATTGAGGATCTACACGGAGAGGTCAAGGTCCATTGGGAGATGCCAGGGTCCACACGGATATTCCATGGTCCACAGGGAGATGACAGGGTCCACAGGGAGAAACCAGTATCCACAGAGAGGGATCAGGGTACACAAGAATGTCAAGGTTCACAGGGAGAGGTTAGTGTCCAAAGGGGAAGGTGAGGGTCCACGGGATAGGTCAGGGAGCGCAGGGAGAGTTCGAGTCCCCAGCCGACTACGTTCCCAGGTGGGAAGACACACCAGTACGCTCACTAGGCTGTTCGAAAATTTGGCTGCAGAGCGAACAATTCCTCAGGATGGTTGGAGCACGCACATCTGAGTCGTTCGGGGTGGTATGGTTTGGGGCTGCTGGGCGCAATCATGACTGAGATTACAGCCTTTAGTTAGTTATTGGTGTTTACGACACATCGGCCGTTGAGTCATGCAGCGCCGCCAATCTCTCACGCCGATTGGCCGCGTGTTAAAAACAACGACAGGTGAGACTCGAATTCACAATCTTTCGATTGTGAGACGGGCAACTTACCACTAGACTACTCTTCTCCAATTACAACCGTTAAAACGCGTATTTCATGATCATGGGTCGATGGGTGTGTACCCGTGCTTGGGAAAAAGATCAATTTGGGAAGATCGTTCTGGAGAACGCGATAACTGAGTGGCTGGAACATTTCACTGATCATCACATGCAAAAGCAGCATCGCCAAACGGAATGCAAATAAGCCAACTGGCAAGACCGAGCAACGCAGCAGCTATGTATACAGGATGGGATTGCACTCTCTGGGTACATCCTGGCCGGCGCACTGAAAGCAAATACCCCCCAAAAAATGTTGAGAAAGATTTGGGCGAAGCACATCTGCATTAACTGTCCCTGAGCGCTGATGAGGAAGCTGGTTCACAGGAGAGGGAGTCACCACTGTGCACCGCACACAAAAGCCACTCACCTGTGCTGAAGCCCACCCGCTTGTGACACTTGGTGAACTCGACGTTGAAGAATGTGACGAACGCCTGGATGTAGTCATTCCTGCGCACCTGCAGGCTGAAGGGCGCCGAGAATGTCAGCTCCTCCTTGGTGATGGTGCACAGGTCGACCTCTTTCAGCAGACACGAGTTGCTGACCACCTGTAGCACGGACCGCCCGGGTCATCACAGACCTGACACATTTCGCAACAGTCGTGACCCGCCAAATATTTACCGGACCACCGCCGAAAGATACGCCAGCCGAAACTCTAAACAATAATATTGCAAAACTTGCACAAATGAACGCAAATTCGCGTAGGGGACAGAATAAAAAATCCCGGTGAGATCTTACGGCGTACTTTGAATATTATTTTCGCTGTGGCAACAATAAATATTACGGGACTTATGCGTTTCCCTAACACTCTCACTAGTGTGACCGTGAGAAGTGGCAACACCACGCCCGGTGTGCTCCGAGGGGTGGTAACGAACAGCAAGGGAACCGTCAACCTCTCAAGCTCGTATTTTGTTGTTGTTATTTTGGTTTTTGGGCGCATCGACCATATTTGATCATTTAGTGCCCATAACTAGTGAAATGATACCATACTTAGGCCTTCCAAAGTTTTAAAATCCATAGTTGCATACGTCCAAGTCGCACACATAAACATCGACGCAGAATATATATTATGTCACGTTAGACCAGTGTACAGATGACAGCAAATCCCATTTCAGAGATATAATCAAATAATTTGCCGGTCTGGACAAAACGTGAATCGTCACCTAAAATGTCAGTAAGCTTAAGCGCGTTCATTTGTCGCCCAAAATACCGTCTACGTTTAACTCCGAAGAGGGGGCATGAAATCAGAACATGGCGCACTGTCAAAGGCACATCACAACAGTTACATATCGGCTTTGTTCCCTTCATGAGCAAGTAGCTATGAGTGGCGTACGTGTGCCCAATCCTTAGCCGTGCAAGTACTACTTCTTCCAATCGAGATTTTCTCACTGATGACTCCCATAACGCTAGACGGGTTTTCAAGCTTCTTAGTTTGTTATTTTCAATGGAGTCCCAAGTATGTTCCCAAGTCCGAAGAATGTGTTGATAGATTGGTTGAAATGTGTGACAGGGAGGGGAAGTAAACGCGAGGAGGGCCGACCAGCTGCCCTCCTTGTCGCGGCATCAGCCATGTCATTTCCGGTAATGCCGACAGGGCTATGAACCAGTACAACGTGACGCTCTTCTCAGAATGGCTGAGAGCATTAAGACGCATCAATATGTCCTGTAAAAGCGAGTCACGAGGGTAAAAGGACTTGAAGGCTAGAAGACTACTAAGCGAATCAGAAATGACGTGAAGATTCTTATGTGTATTTAATAAACTTTGGCATAGCTGTAACTTTCCAGTTTCCTGGCGGGAGGCTATTGTGGTGCCTCTGCTTAAACCTGGAAAGAATGCGTATGATCCACATAGTTATAGGCCTATTTCACTCACATCATCATTATGTAAGCTTTTTGGAGAAGCTGATTAATGTCAGACTGGCATGGTTCCTAGAAACAAATAGCATTTTAGCTAACGTCCAGTGTGGTTTTAGGAAGTATCGCAGTACAGTTGATCACATTTTAGCTCTCGACACTACTGTACGTGTTGGCTTTAAGGAAAAACGACATGTTGGGGCAATATTTTTCGACATGTACCCCGTTTACATGAGCATAAAATAACGGAACGGTTCCGTCATTTTCATTTTCACGCAATAGTTGGCTCATGTAGCCAGGCATTTCGTGCTGCCAAACTAACGGAAGTTTTATCGTAAAATCACTTTTAGGAAGTTGGAAGTTTCAAAGTAACGCAATCTTCGGGGTCATTTTCATTACTAACATGAGGTTGTTTACAACTAAAAGCTAATTAATGACTACAACGCCAGTAAATATATTAGGTACTTACACTTAAACATGTTTTAGGATATTATATAATAAATATAACTCAAAATATATCACATATCCAACTTCCATACTTCTGAGCTGCACTATCGGTTCTGGCGCCGCTATCAAGTCGGCTAATACCAGTCAGTATCAGGAGGGGAACGCGTGTTAGGACAGCTTAATCCAGGTATTGGCTGCATTTGGCCTAAGTACGGGCCATGCCCAAACAGTGGGATGATACCGAAATTGCAGTTATGCTGGGAGTGCTGCTGGATCTGCAGATGTACGCTGCCATTGCCGGAAAAGGCAACGAAACGCTCGGGGACGTATTTACCTACATATTGATAAGGGAAGAGAGGGGGTTCTGAACACAGACATCATGCAACAAATAGCTCTACTGCTGTTTCTGTATGGCTGGACCAGTGATCGTAGAGTGCTTACTGAACATGAAAATGAAAAGCCTCCAATCACTTGTAATGAGGAAACTTAAAACAATTCTTTTTAGTGGTGTGCTGTATTCAGAACACAAAAATGTGGTTATGCAGGATTACTTCACTTTAGGTGTTGTGGTACAAGTTATTAGTAGCCACCAGAAAATTATGATGTAATGACAAAACATATTGGAGGTAGCCTCCTGGTGGTTTTCTCAAGCAGGCTGCTCTTGGAACCCTAAAAATGGCAGAAATGGATAAAATGGTGCAAATGCAGAGCTCCATACACAAAGAATTGTCAGACTTTGCAATTGGATCCTCATATTTTGGCACAGAAAGGTCCATCATTTATGAATACCAGTCTTTTTGTTATGTATGTGGTGAAAGTGGCATTCGAAAGTTTTAATTAAGGAAATGAAATATGTTTGGATACTCCTGCTACCTACCTAGGTCCTACAGACCTACCTACCAAGGTAAATATTACCAACCTACCTGAAAACTTCCAGTGCATGTGAATGTTATGGAATCATGAAAAATTGGCATTTGGATACATGGCCTGTTTGGATATTCGACCAACCTAAAGTAGGTAGGGGAAGCAGGGTATCCAAACACATTCTGTTTACAGAACACCTACATTTGGACATCTTCATCACTTTCAGCATGTAACTAACAAAAAATGGCATTATTTGTAAACAATGGACTTTTCTCTACAAAAATGTGAAGGTCTGATCATAGTTCTACAGATACTTTGTGCATGGAGCTAGCAAAGTCTGCAGGCACCATTTTCGGCTTCTGAGAGCAGTCAGCTGTAGAAGACCACAAGCAGCTGTAGAAGTGTTTACATTAAAGCTCTGCTTCTTGTCTTCAATTTGATGAGTTGTCCATGGATGAGATACCATCTTTAGATTGCTCAGAATAATTTATGAAATATAAATGTGTCAAGAAATGTTGGTCAGAGCTCTGCAATTTTGGACACGTCTGTTGGTTGTAGATTATAATGTGTCTGATACTAGCATAGAGGCATTTTTGTGTTGTCCAATGTTTAAAAATGAAGTATTACTCAAACAGTGCAACAAGTTGGGTATGAAATAAGTAGCACAAATTAGGGTAAATTTACACATTAAAGTTGAATTCTTGGAATTTCCTGTTCTGATACAATGTCAATACATGTAGATAACATGATGGGTTCATGTCATGTTCATGATGTGTTCGTTCATGATGGCAATGGGTAACATAACCTAAGTTAACCTAGCCTAATCTTTGATGTATGAAGAAAATCATGGTTGAACATCAAATTGTCAAACAGTTTTGTAATCCTCCAAATCTCGCCTCGCCTAGGTTAGGTTAGGTTAGGTTAGGTTAGGTTCATTTTTGTCGTCGTCGTCGACCATGCCCCGATTTTTCGGTGAAAATGTTTGGCACGGTGATCCCTACCAAACCAGTTTGGAAGTTTTTGGGAGTGCATTTTGACAATCGCCTGACATATCGAGACCACTTTAGAATTCGTATGGATAGGTGTTTTAAGGCATTGAATATCTTGAAGTGTGTGGCAAGAACTTCATATGGTGCAGACCGTAAGACATTACTGCTTTTTTACAGATCACTCATCCGCTCCAAGCTTGACTATGGCTGCTTCGTTTACGACTCGCCTTGTACATCTGATAAGCGAACGTTGGATGTTGTGCACAACGCAGCCTTGCGAATTGCCACTGGTGCATTTCGAACGTCCCCTACGGCAAGCCTTCTGGTTGAAGCGCATGAGCCACCCCTTGCCTTGCGGCGTATCATGCTTGGAATGAGATACGCACGCAAGCTCTCACAATTTCCGGACCACCCCACACATGATCTGGTGTTTTCGTCACGCATTGTGAGCATATTCCATGGATTATCTAAGCAGCGTTCGTCACCTTTCTGTATCAGACTCTATAATGCACTGCGTCTGAGTGGAATCACTTTCCATAACGTGATCAAACTGAGCGCTCTGGATACTCCTCCCTGGGAGTTACTGGCGCCGAAAATCTATGTTACACTGAGTGAAAACTTCAAACATGATACCCTACCTCAAGAGTTCCGAATTAAAGCACTGGACCTCATTGCGTCCTACGTCGGCTACAAGACAACATACACCGACGGTTCAAAGATCGAAGCTGGTGTTGGCTCGGCGTTTGTTAGCGGCTCCGCCACACGATCTTTTACGCTACCTGTGCAGGCATCCGTCTTCACATCGGAATTGGTAGCCATTAACACAGCATTGTGCTTTATACAAGTATTTGACGAAACATTGCACCTCATCCTAACAGATAGTCTCAGTAGCCTTATGGCACTGAGGTCGTTTAATTCATCACACTCCATTGTCCAGGAAATAGTTTTACGGTTGAAATCACTACGTGCAGATGGTAAGACCATCGTTATGTGCTGGATTCTGAGCCACGTCGGTATATCGGGGAATGAGGCTGCTGACGGGGCTGCAAAGCGCACAGAACAAAAACCGTGTACACGGTATATGACCATTCCTGCTAGAGATATATATATCTAGTCATTAACAATTATGGTTTTCGTGATTGGCAGGTGCTTTGGGACGCGGTTGGTGAAAACAAGCTTAGGACAATTAAGCCTAGCATCGGCCAGTGGTCCTCGTGTTCGCGTAGGACTAGGCGAGACGAAGTGACACTGTGCCGCCTACGTATTGGCCATACTTACGCAACTCATAGATATCTTCTTTGTGGTGATGATATGCCCATGTGCCCCAGATGCCAGGGACGTCTTTCAGTGCGTCATATCTTAACCTCATATCCTCAGCTTTCTAATGTTTACAAGCACTACTTTGGTCGATCGCAGGCACTATCAATTCGTGATGTTCTTGGGGATGACTCGGTCGCGATCAATTCTGGTAAATTGTTCCACTTTCTTTCGGAGGTAAACTTCAATTCTATATATTCTCCTGTCTAATCCCTTGTACGTGAGCAAGTCCGCATGGTACGATTGATTAGAATTGAAACAGTTTAAATAGTTAAGTTATGGGCGCTGTATAACCACTGCAGTTGCTGCGCCCTAGAACCCAAATAACTAACTAACTCCTGATGATCTTGCAATCTGGGAATCTGCATCACGAACATCGTCCCTATCGAGACAGATGCAGCTTGCCGTCTCCAATCTGGAGAGGTGGAGCATCGCAAATGGCTTCCGATTCTCCAAGGAAAAGAAAGTGGCCATGCATTTCTGCCTTCGTCGGAACTGCCCAAAAACAAAAATCGAGATCTGTGGACGCGATATACTTTTCGTACCAGCTTCAATATTCTTTGGTGTAATACTTGGCAGTCGCATGACATGCATGAGTCATATGATAGCTCTACGGGAAACATGCGGAAAAGCTTTAAATATCATGAAATGCCTGTCACGCACAACGTACGGATCGGACAAGACTACCCTTTTTGCGATTGTACCGATCACTTATTCGATCGAAACTCGATTACGGTTGTTTTGTATACGACTCTGCCAGTTTTTTTTCTTCAAACAAACACACTCGACACAATTCACCATGCAGCCGAGAGTTGCTACAGGAGCTTTTCGCACCTCGCCAATAACGAGTCTCCTGTTGGAGGCTCGTGAGCCAAAATTATCCATGCGAAGACCGAAACTCGGAATGCGCTATGCTTGCAGGATCAGAGAGTTCCCCACGCACCCAGCTTACCAGTTTGTGTTTTCAAATCGTATACTACGGATGTTCCGGCGTGGAAGGGTTACCAAATTGAACCTATTTTGTGTCCGCGTGTTGGAATAGCTGCAGGAGAGCAGCATTCGTTTGCTCATCATTATGAAAGTGGAGTTAATTACCACTCCGCCTTGGGAGCTTATCCCGCCTACAATTGACACCCACTTGACTGACAACCGTAATCATCCCCCCAATGAGGCACCACCTTTACGCGGTGGGGTGGGGGGGGGGGGATTGAGTGCCCCAATGCCCCGGCGACGGGTGAGACCAGGGGTTCCTCACTCGTCCTTCCATACATACGCTCCCATTCCAATTCCCATATCATCCCAACATCCATGTCCTTCACGTGATCCTGCAACACCAACTATCCATACTATGAGCAGGCAGGACAACTTCCCTGGCCCTGCCCACCAGCTCAGTTTTATCGGGGTAGCCGCGCCCCCTCGGCCCGTCCCCCCGGGGTTGACGGAGTCCTGGAGGTTGAGGTCCCCGTCGCACGGTGCTAGTTGTGACGGGGAACCAACACACCTCTTTGGTCCCGATATCCCGGAGGGGCGGGCGGGCCCGTGGGGCCTCACATGGGCCAAGTGGCTGGTCGCCTCCGGCTGGGGTTCTGGGACTTTTCCCAGTCCCCGCCGGTCCGGCCGGCCGGGGTCAGGGAGTGGGCGGTGCTGGGTCCCGGTCGGGATGGTGAGTCTCTCTCTCCCGGCCGGGTGAAGGCGTCGCCTGCCCGTATAGCTCCGCGGATGTCTGGCGTCCTCCCGTTATCGGGACACAGGCGTCCCCAGTCCCCAGCGTAGTGGGGCGTCCGCTGAGCCGAACTTCAAACACTTCACATGGCAACCACAACACGAAAAAAACACCCCTAGTCCCTTTCGAAGAGACCAGACAAAGAGTTCATCTGCCCCACGCGTACTTATCTTTCTAGGTAAGACATAAACATAAAGACATTATTGCATGACGTGAGGATATAATAGCCACGAGCTAATTGTGGATGGCCTTAATACATGTGTGTCTGTCAGCTTTGCTTGCAAAATACACTGGCTTGAAAGGCGGCGCAAATGGCATAAAGACATCAAAGATCAGTGCAACTATGAGCCACAAGGGCACTTCTTGGTTGCACTCTGTACACTGAACCAGTTGCCCACCAAATCTGTCAATCAGCCCTCCCCGTAATACTGAAAAGCAAGCCCTCTATTCTTATAATGATTGTCTATGCTGTTTTTAAAGATGTTCAATGTGCTGCTACTGGCAATGTTTTCTGGCAGCTGGTTCCAGTGTTCTACTACCCTGTTGGTGAAGAAAGTTTCATTAACCTTGTTTTGCCGTGGTTAACTTGAATTTTGAATTTATGACCTCTGATTGCATCATTTCTGTTCAATTCACACATTTCCCAAAGATATCCCCTCTCCAGACCATGGACAAATTTAAAGACCTCAATGAGATCTCCTCTCAGCCTTCTATCTCTAAGTGAAAACATATTCAATTTCTTCAATCTTTCCTCATATGCCAGGTTGCTTATGCCATTAACCATTTTTGTAGCCCTCTTTTGTACTCTCTCTAAAAGCCAACAATCTTTCATAGCTAAGAGACCAAGCTTGGATGCAGTATTCCAAATGTGGCCTGACGTATGCAGTAAAGCTTCCTGACCACTTCTTCACTTCTGTATGATACATTCCTATTTATTGCCCCGAGCATTCTCAGTGCCTTCTTCCTGGCTTCCTTGGCCTGTTCTGATGCTCCCAGTTTTGTGTTTAGAATAACACCTAAATCCTTCTCCTGTTGAGTCACTGATAGGACTTGGCCACCCATCAAGTATGGAGCCTTCATATGCTGCTTACCTACATGCATGATTTTGCACTTATTAAAATTAAATTTCATTTGCCATTCTTCGGACCACTTCACAAGTTCGTCTAAGTCTTTTTGCAGCGAGATATGCTCATTTTGACCTGTTATTGCCCTAAATACCTTCAAATCATCCGTAAATTTCAAAACGTTTCTGCTTAGGCCACTTTCAATGTTATTTACAAATATAATGAACAGTAGTGGCCCCAGTACTGACTCCTGGGGGACAGTACTGTCAGTCAGTACTAAGACCAGGTCCCTCGCCTCGTTATCACCATTTCAGAGGCGAGACGGATGTGATAGGTTTGGGAAAATTGTACGGTGTGAAAAAGTAAAGGAAGCCTTAGATTTGCAAGGGCAGGAGGCGGAGAGCGCATTGAAAGTGTTGGAATGTAGATGGAGCGTCCGGAAAAATCACAGTAGGTCAGACGAGATTATTCCGATCACCATTGAACCCCACAAAACCAAAAATAATTCATGAGGCATCATCAACTGCTTCGACTTGAGGGACGTGCCGGAGGACGAGATTGTAGACGGTCTGTCGGAGTTTGGAGTGACTGAGGCAAGGAAGATGAAAGCAAGGAGGGTCTCTGATTGATTGATTATTTGGGTTTAAGGGCGCGCCCACTACTAGGTCATTTAGCGCCCATAACTGTTAATTGTTCCCAGGGTAGCTATAAGACATCCCTTATATTACAAGTATTCTTTTTTCTGGCGTATCTAGATGTTAACGCCATGCGTAAATAACTTAAAACTTCACATCACATAGGAAGCTGAAGAGCCTTCCGGATTCCAACACCTGTGATTTGTCGCCTAGCACTGCTAGGAGTGAGCGAACCTGGTCACTCCCGAAATATCGATGACGCTCAAGGCAAACCCTCGGGCATGAAATTAGAACGTGGCTAACAGTTAGCACTGCTCCACATCTAGAGCACAGTGGTTTATTTTCACCACTAAGTAAGTAGCCATGGGTGGCGTAAGTGTGACCTATTCGTAGACGACAAAACGCCACCTCGCTTAGCCTTGTGCTACGCGAGCATGACATCCCTTGGCCCAGAGACGGCTTAATTGTTCGTAGTTTATTGGAAACAAGCTCGTCCCAATTCGCGTGCCACTTACTTGTTAGAAAAGCTAAGATATCTGAATTGTAGTCTTTGGCGAGGATTGGGAATGCTCTCCGCAAGGGAGCCTGTGCCACTCTCCTAGCAGCACTACCGGCTTGTTCATTGCCTGCGATATCTATGTGGCTAGGAATCCAACAGAAGTGAACGATTTTTCCTGCGTAATCTAACATAGTCAGGCGGCGTAAGATATCGTACACTAAATGGTCAGGTGGGATTAAAACCGCTAAGTGACAGAAGGCTGCTCAACGAGTCGGATAAGATGACGTGATTCTCATCCGTCCCGACCTCTATGAAAGCGAGTGCTTTGTAGATTGCAACGAGCTCTGACATGTAGACGGTTACGTGCTTTGGTAACGTGAACGATCTGGTGGCTGTGTCGCACACAAACGCACTTCCAACACCAGCGTCTGTCTTTGATCCGTCCGTAAAAAATTTGGCGTGAGTAATATAAAATGTCGACAAGTGGTCCAAAGTTCGTGCTCGAAATTCATCTGCGAGAATATCCCCTTTGCGGGTGTCAGCTAAGCTGATATCTATCCTCGGTTGTAACCAGAGAATTCTCCATGGAGGCGTCACAACAAGCGGGGCACGTTTAACATTGCGAATTTCTAATCGGCTTTCATCAAAAAGATGCCTAATTCTACTGCACAGAGGACGGTACATACGTGCTCCATTGTGTAAGAAAATTGATAGTGTGTGACGGGAGAACACTGCTTGATATGCAGGGTGTTGCGTAATACGGCGTAATTTGCATGCGTAGCGCATCCCTAACATCCGTCTCCTCAGGGAAAGTGGAAGCTCGGTGACATCGGCCAGTACGCTCGCGATTGGCGAGGCCAGAAATGCCCCAGTCACAATTCTCAGAGCTGTGTGATGCACGGTGTCCATAACACGTCTTCCGGACGCACAGGCCCCATCATAAATAAAACAGGCATACTCTAGCTTGGAGCGGATGAGAGATCGGTAAAGATGCAGCAGTGTTTGTCGGTCCCCTGCGTATGATGTACGTGAGAAACATTTTAGAATGTTCATAGATGTAACGCACTTGTCACGAACAATTTTTAGATGTTCTCGGTAGAGCAAGCGACTTTCAAAATACATACCCAAGAACTTAAATACCGGGCATAGTTTAATGGGTTCACCGTACAAAGTAAGTGCAGGACCACGGCAACAATGGCGGCGACAGAAATGCATTGCTGCAGTTTTTGTGGTGGGTAGCGTAAAGCCATTCATGGTGCTCCACTTCTGGAGATGGTTTGTCGCCAGCTGAAGCTGTCGCGATGATGTAGAGGTTCTTGAGGAAGAGGACTAAATAGCTGTATCGTCTACGAAGAGAGATCGGCCAATACTTGGTGGAAGCCCAACAAAAACGTCATTAATCATAACGGCGAAGAGAACCACACTCAGCACGCTGCCCTGTGGGATTCCATTTATAAGTTGAAAGCGTGCCGATAAATGGTCACCAATACGGACCCGAAAAAAAACGGTGTGCCAAAACGTTTTGTAGGAACATGCCCATACGGCCGCGGATACCGTTTCTCTGCAGCTTTAGGAGAATGCCATGACGCCAGGTCGTGTCATATGCCGCTTCAATGTCAAAAAATACTGCATGAAGATGTTGTTTCCGTTTAAAAGCTGCACGAATCGATGTATCCAATACTAAGATATGGTCAACGGTACTTCGGTTTTTCCTAAACCCACACTGTTAGTTTGTGAAAAAATGTTGGCTCTCTAAGTACCACGTCAGTCTATCGTTTACCATTTTTTCCATTAGTTTGCCAAGTGAAGATGTAAGCGATATGAGGCGGTAGTGCGATGGATGTAATCCATTTTTGTGAGTTTCCTGATTGGGATAATAACTGCCTCGCCCCAACCCTAAGGGAAAGCGCCTTCCTCCCATACTCGGTTGAAGGTGGCCAATAAATCTTCCAGCGCCTGGGGAGGAAGGCGCTTCAGCATGGCATTGTTCATCTGATCGGGGCCTTCGGCAACATTTTTCAAGGCGCTAATGGCTGATGTTAATTCGGTCAGTGTAGATGAGTCATTGTACTCAGGTGATTGTGAAGTGATGAAATCGATTGGGTTCCCCCCGCAATGCGATTAAAAAAAATAAAGTAAAAATAACGTAATAACGTAAATAACGTAAGGCAGGGCAACTTCCCCGGCCCTGCCCACCAGCTCCGTTTTATCGGGGTAGCCGCGCCCCCTCGGCCCGCGCCCGGGGTTGACGGAGTCCTGGAGGTTGAGGTCCCCCGTCGCACGGTGTTAGTTGTGACGGGGGGATCAACATACCTCTTTGGTCCCGATATCTCGGAGGGGCGGGCGGGCCCCCGGGACCTCACGCGGGCCAAGTGGCTAGTCGCCTCGGGCTGTGGACCTGGGATTCTTCCCAGTGTCTGCCGGCCCGGCCGGCTGGGGTCAAGGGGTGGGCGGTGCTGGATCCCGGTCGGGGTGGTGAGTATCTCTCTCCCGGCCGCGCGAAGGCGCCGCCTGCCCCGTATAGCTCCTCGGGCGCCTGTTGACCTCCCGTCCGCGGGACCCAGGCGTCCCCCAGTAGGGCCCCTAAGGGGAGGGGCGCCCGGGGAGCAGAACATCTTTCACACTTCATGGCATCCTCAAACATACACAACTTACCTGCCCCCTCTAGTAGGGGACAGACAAGCCGACACATCAGACACGCAAGCGTAGCGCGTATTGGGACCGGCATGTTAGTATCTTCTCGATTTTAACTCCCATCATACCCTCTGGGGTTCTGTCACTTCCAACCCCCGTGGTAGACACATGGAGGCCTTTTTAATCGACGAATCGTTGTGTTTACTGAAGCACGCTTGCTGCAAGCTGGGCGGTTTCTGTAGTATTGGGTAGTGTGACCAAATTTTTGACATTTGAACTAGCGCATTGGGTTTGAAAAAAAAAAAACTGTCGTACTTTCGCTCGTAGGTAGCCAACTCTGATCTCGGGAGGTATATCTGTTATATTAAATGCCAAAATAATGTTGTTGGTTGGGACGAAATCAGGACCTCTCTTCACCTTCATTTTTATGGCTGCGATGACTCCGAAATTTTCCAATCCATCAACGATCTCATCCTCCGATACTTCCCTCAGGTCGAAACAGTTGATAACTCCCCGCGAGGTGTTCTTTGTTTTATGATGTTCTACTGTGATTGTAACTGTTTCATTCTCTTTTTTGCCGTCCCTCCGCACACCGTATACAAACTGAGATGACTTAAGTGCCCTAGCTGCCTGCTCTGTTTCCGCGAATTCAACCTCCAGTGCTCCGCCTTTCCGTTTATCACATCTAAGAATGCTTCCAAATCGGACACACCCGTCCCTTCTCTGAAACGGAGACAGAGAAGCAAGACTTTTGTTCATTCCTCTGAACACAAGCACACGAGGCACATGTCTATATTCCCTACGGGTGTCATCCCGATGTCGGCGAAAATAGGGGTTGGTCTGGCCCTCACGAGAGGGACCAGGGATGTTTTTAGTTGTCCTGGATGCCATGAAGTGCGTTTGTTTTCGACTCCTCGGGCGCCCCACCCCTTAGGGGCCCTACCGGGGGACGCCTGGGTCCCGTGAACGGGAGGTCGCCAGGCGCCCGAGGAGCTATACGGGGCAGACGGTGCCTTCACCCGGCCGGGAGATAGACTCACCACCCCGACCAGGATCCAGCGCCGCCCACCCCTTGACCCCGGCCGGCCGGGCCGGGAGGCACTGGGAAGCCCAGGCCCCCAGCCCGAGGCGATCTGCCACTTGACCCGCGTGAGGACCCACGGGCCCACCCGCCCCTCCGGGCTATCAGGACCAAAGAGGTGTGTTGGTCCCCCCTCACAACTCGCACCGTGCGACGGGGGACCTCGACTTCCAGGACTCCGTCAACCCCGGGGGACGGGCCGAGGGGGCGCGGCTACCCCGATAAAACTGAGCTGGTGAGCAGGACTGAGGAAGTTGCCCTGCCTGCTCATAGTAGGGATAGTTGGTGTTGCAGGGCCAGGTGAAGGACATGGACGTTGGAATGATATTGGGATTGGAATGGGAGCGTATGGACGGCAGGACGAGTGAGGCACTCCTGGTCTCACCCCTCGTCGGTATGATGGTCGCCGGGTCATTGGGGCACTCAATCCCCCCCCCCCACCGCGTAAAGGTGGTGCCTCATCGGTGGGGGGGGGGGGCTGCAGAGGGTAGGATCGAGTTGACCAGTCGGCCTTGTCCCAAGCGAGTAGGTTCTCGGCGAGAGCGTGGTTACTGTGTAGAAAATGTATACGATAGTCGTGTGACTGCGAGTGACAGCATGGAAAACTCGTTTGAAAGATTGGTGTTTGTCGCCCGCCCCAGGGAGAAGGTCGCCGTTGGTTCAGACAATGCCCCAGGGACTGAGTTCTGGGGGAGGAGCTCGTAATTTCTTGGCCCGGTGGGGAGCCAGTAAACGGTAGGCTTCGCTTCTGAGGCCCCAGTCGAGGTGTGGCGGGGGAGGGCCCATCTCATGTGCAGCGTGAGTTCCTGCAGGTCCCTCAACTCGCCGTCGTGGCGATGGGGTAGCCGGTCTCGCAGGAGTGGCCTTATCATGCCCTTGGCGGCTCGTCGCCCGAGCCCTCTCCATCTCAGCTAGCCGCGCCCGCTTTGCATCGCGGGCGCGCCTCTCGGCCTCCTGGTAGTGGAGGTTGGTATCTGTGATTTTGATTATTCGGGTGTTTCTGGATGACGATGAGGGTGCGGAAGTGGATGTTGAAGGTGGAGGTGAGGAGTGGCTCACCGGAAGGGGAGAATGGTCAGGCAGGGAGGAGGTGGAGAGGAGAGTGTGAAGCGGTTGTGGGACGTGTAGGAGAGGAGAGTGGGTTAAGGGGCCGATGAGAAGTGAGAGGTATGGACTTCGAAATAGATGGGGAAGGGATGGAATTTGGTGGCAAGGATCGGGGAGGCCTCTTGGAGCACTGGACCAGAGTCCACTCCCCACCATCCGATGTTGATCGGAAGGGCTCCTGATGGACGACGCGTCCACTCGAGAGTGGTGCCTCGGCCGGGTCGTCGTCCCTTTGGGTTGGCCTCTCTCGTGCCGCTGGTGACTCAAAATGCGTTTCAAAGGCCAGAAGAAGGGCCGATAGCTTCTCAATCAACTCAGAAGATCTATCAAGCTGAATGCTATGCGAAATCGACATGGTATTTCTAACTTTGGATGAGTACGATATTTTAGGATGAGTTTGTTCGTAGATGTCTCTCGCCTCCCGAAATGTTACTCTTTGTGCATGCTTAATTTATATCATTTCCTTCTCTTTTGTGTAAATTGGGCATGACCGATCATACCAAGTGTGGGGGTTCCGTCCCCTACCACGGTTTGCACAATTATTTACCTCTGAAGTGCAGGTCTCACTTGCGTGTTCAACTGACGCGCACTTCCCACATACAGGGCGATTTTGGCAGTACTGGTTGGTGTGCCCATATCGTTGACATTTGAAACATCTCATGGGGTTGGGAATAAAAATTCGAACCTTCACACGGACGTAGCCAACACGGTTTTCAGTGGGGAGATCGGTAGTATTAAAGGTCAAAATTACGTTGTTCGTTAATATCATCTCTTCCTAACCTTCATTTTCCTTGCTTCCGTTACCCCAAACTCCGACAGGCCATCCACAATTTCCTCCTCAGACACAGCTCTCAAAGCAAAACAGTTGATGATGCCTCGTGACGAGTTCTTTACTTTGTGTGGTTCTACATGAATTGAAATAGTTTCATATACATGCTTGCTTCCCTTCCGTACACCATAAATAAACTCAGCGGACAACAACGCTCTCTCCGCCTCCTCCGTTACCGCAAACTCGACCTCTAACGCCCCATCCTTAAACTTTTCGCAGCGAATAATTTTTCCGAACCGGTCGCACCCATTTCGTCTCTTAAATTGCGACAAACCAGAGGTTCTGTGTTTGAACGCGAAAAATGAGGATCCGAGGAATAGCGGAATACATCTTTGTGCCGCCTGAATAGGTAGTCTGGCCCTCGCAGGAGGGACCAGGAGTGTTTTTTGTTGTTGGTGCCATGTGCTCTTTCTTGTTTTCGGCTCCTCGGGCGCCCCACCACATAGGGGCCCTACCGTGGGGGCGCCTGGGTCCCGCGGACGGGAGGTCGCCAGGCGCCCGAGGAGCTATACGGGGCAGGCGGCGCCTTCGCCCGCCAGGGAGAAAGATACTCACCTCCCGGACCGGGATCCAGCACCACCTACACCTTGACCCCAGTCGGCCGGGGCGACTAGCCACTTGGCCCGCGTGAGGCCCCACGGGACCGCCCGCCCCTCCGAGATATCGGGACCAAAGATATGTGTTGGTCCCCCGTCACAACTAGCACCGTGCGACGGGGGACCTCAACCTCCAGGACTCCGGGGACGGACCGAGGGGGCGCGGCTACCCCGATACAACTGAGCTGGTGGGTACGGCCGGGGAAGTTGTCTTGCCTGCTCGTAGTAGGGATAGTTGGTGTTGCAGGGATAGGTGAAGGGTATGGATGTTGAGATGGGATGGGTATTGGAAATGGGAGCGTACGGATTGGAAGGACAAGTAAGGCACTCCTAGTCTGGCCCCTCGCCGGATCATCGATGGATTGGGATTCTGGGTCCTTAGAGCACTGAATCCCCCACCGCGTAAAGGTGGTACCTCGTCGAGGGAGAAGCTCGTATCTGTGACAAATCGACACCAGAGTATCGACCATCTCGTATTTGTGACAAATCGATACCATTGGTCCTGACAACCGCGTGCCAAACGTCTCGCCGACGCCCAACTGAACGCTACCAATCAGTTCAAAGAGAATGAACTTACCGCGTTTTCAGCATACAAACAGCACACCGAAGAAAGGTGCACTCTATGTTTGTCTTGCCAGCAAATATCTAGCGTCTGTACTTACCAGCAGTGTAAGGCACGTCAGCTTCTTACACTTGATGTCTTGGTTTTATAGTCGAAACGCATTGCTTGGATTCCCTTATCGCACTCGGCCAGCTAGCTACATGGCGGTGTTACACTCACACTGAATGGTCACATGAAAGCCGACTGCTCTCGCACCCAGCAAGCCTAGAACTCGAGACTTTTCCGCTGGGTGGTACGCGGCACGCAATCTTGGTTATATGGACTTAGGGGCGCATCGACACCGCCAAAATATAAATACGTTGTTATTGATACTACCATGCGTGACTACTATGCTACCACGCAGCTACCACCCAGTCCCCAGGTGGCACGCGTTACCGCAGCCCCGACAGCACCTGCTTGTGGTCGACCACATCGACGAGCGGCTCGGAGACGGCCACCTCCCGGATGCAGCTCATATCGAAGCCGTACACGTCGTCCCACCAGTTGATCTTGTCGTCCTTGTACTGGCGGTCCTGCGGCGCAGGAGGGTGGCCGTCACTGGCCAATCGGCACCGCGACACACCGCAGCCCACGCTCAGGCGCCGCCCCGGATGGACGTGCTGGCGCGGCAGTGTCATGCACGCGTGGTCTCGTCGTGACTGACAGCGAGGCGACGTATCACGAAGGGCAGTGGAGCGCACACACACACACACGGGCAGTGGCGACAGGCGGACACGGCCGTCTCGACCGCTGCGCTCGCGGCAGAGCACGACCGCAGCGCGCAGCTGAACAAGGCACGTGAAACCCACCTCGATGGCTGTGATGAAGAGGGTGGCGCGGTCCGGGAACATCATGCCGTCCTTGACTAGCCACTTGTCGCGCGCGTACAACACAGTGTCCAGCATAGACTCGTAGAAGAGGCAGTAGCCCATCCACTCGGAGATGATGATGTCCACTTTGCCAACGGGAAGGGCAATCTCTTCCATCTTGCCCTTTATAATCTCAACAACTGGAAATAGCCATCGACTGCAGTTAAAAGGACACCATTATACCCAGATGCAACAATTATCGCCAATCAGTAAATCAATAAGGAAATTTACAGAAGCTATATAACATCACATTATTCCCCGGAACCCTTCACGTCGTTATTCCCTTCTTTGTGACACACTAAGCATGTTCTTGGTGCAAATGCAACTCATTGCTCTTCAAGGGAACGAACGATTCTGTTGGCTAGTCCATCGAACGTAGAGGAAGACTTTTCTGGGGACTCCACAAGGTAATACAAATTGAATCGGATGATCATATTAGAAAATACGACCAATAATACACTTAGCTAGCTGGGACACTTAGCTATGGCTTTACTGCATGACGATTAGTTTTAGTATGTTGGTCGCGGACTAATAATTTAACATCAGGTAGTTTATGCGCCACATTTTTAACGTAGTACCTGCCTTGTGACTTTTCGACTTCGTGACTAGCGAGAAGTTGTCTGTCGGATAATTTTTTTACACTTCAAAGAGTACCTTTAGCTGATAGGTTGCTCTTTCGGGTACGAAAGACGGCTTAGAAGTGCTCGCTACACACACACATCCGTTCTCGCCCATGCTCCACCATCCCGCACGTCGGCACAAGCGAGCGCCGCCGCCGACGTCGCCGTGCAGCAGCAACGGCGGCTCATTGGCTGCCAGCCATCTGCAGGCCACGCGCTGCCCGTGCGCACCGAGGCGGCGCGACACTACCCACTGTGATCGAGTTTGTTGGCCTTGACGATGGTCTTGGCGTGATCGACGATGTTGGAGCAGTCGACGCCGAACACCTTCTTGGCGCCGGCTTTGGCAGCGAACATGGAGAGGATGCCGGTGCCGCAGCCCACGTCCAACACCACCTTGTCCTTGAACAGGTGCCGGTTGTGGTACATGGAGTTGCGGTAAGTGAGCGTGCGCACCTCGTCCTTCAGCATCTCCTGCAACGGACAGGTGGCTGGTCAGACGTGAACGCTGCGGGAGGAAGTGCCCTTTCGGTGATGAATGGCACATGATGTTACACAATACTAAAACGTACAAATGGTGGAAAAACATGATCAGAAAAATACATACATCATGCGACAATATTTAAATTATAATTTTCATCATTCACTGCTCAATGTCTATGGTAGCTAGAGATTCATGATGCATGCAATGCGGCTGACACTAGCTTCCCTAAATTGCTGGTCTTTACCATGACGGTGAAGACTACACATGCCAATGATCTCACTCTGTTGTCTTCCAAGTTCAAGTATGCAACTTCAGCTCTTTGTTTACATCATTGACGAGACATACCAAATGTTCTTCATATCTTGACGCCCAATTGGACACGCATTTGATCACACTGCACAATATTGGGCGACTGCTGCAGCTGCGGCGCACCGACGTCCGACGTCGTGCCACACTCCGTGGCACTGGACTGAGTGGCGCGGGTGACACTGGATGAGTAGTGCGGGGTGGCACTGGACTGAGTGGCGCGGGGTGGCACCGAATTTAGCAGTGTTTATTTTTCTTTGCTAGGTGTGAGATGTCAAAACGTGTATAGAGGGATGTCGAAATTCCCTATGGAAGCATGCTGTATAGTATATTGCTGAGGTCCTTCAATCTAAATTTTGGCCTCGCAAAGTACTCCTCGGAGTACGCATTTTATTTCTGGAGATACCAAATATAGGGGACACGTACGACAACGATAACACTATACTATCAACAAACTGCATTGTATAACAGATTACATCACATGCAATCCCTTTACCTGGAATTGCATTACGATATGTTTGTGCATCACAATCCGAAAGGATAAGCATAGATATGAGGATAAGCATGATGCTTATGTTTTATACCCCAGGTACTGTATCAACTTTGCAACTGGGAATGGATAGGATCTAACAAAATACATTCCATACTAGCCGGTCGGTTTCGAGGATGCTTATTACACAACGGTATATTTGAAATCATTTTCAATTAACTGCATTAAACGTTTTGGCAAACAAGGATTTTATAATTATCTGAAGAGGATAAAGTTCAGGATGACAAACGTTCAGGACAATGTCATGATTCCAACCATGTGCCCGAGTTTTGGATTTTGTCGCGTCGTCAAAGATCGAAATACTTCGCAACTAACAGACAGACAGACAGACAGACAGACAGACAGACAGACAGACAGACAGACAGACAGACAGACAGACAGACAGACAGACAGACAGACAGACAGACAGACAGACAGACAGACAGACAGACAGACACAGATTTTATTGAGGCCATCCACAATTGACTCGTGACTATTATGACATCGCGTCAAAGGGATAAAACAACACAGCGCAAAAGGTCAGACTCACAGAATACAAATACAAATAAAATACGGAAAGTCGAGCAGTCAATCAGTCTGGCACCGGCGGCACGTCAAACATGTGGTGGCGACCAAAGATCCACACGAGAAGTCGCGTCAGCTCAGGTGGCAGTGAGTTGTACATATGTGGCGCTGTGGCGTTAAAACGTCTCTTCCCCATCTCGGTGCGGGGGTGATATGTAAGTTATGGTCTTGACGGGTGGTCCGGACACGAATCTCTGCCATGGTGATGAGATCGTGAGCCAGTGACTCTGGCTCACCATGAAGACGCACATTGTGTGTGAGGCGAAGGGCGTGCTATCTGGCCAGGTTCTCCGCGCTGAGCCAGCCCAGCCTCCTCAGCAGATCCGAAACATGGTCAAACTTTTTGCGGCCGAAAATTACCTTTGCCGAGTAGGTTACATACATATATTTTTTTTAATGCGATAGGTTCTTTTTGGCTCCGTTACCATACACAGAAATACAGCAGCGGGTCTGCGAGAAAACCAGACCATTGACCAGCGCGGAGACGACGACAGGTAGAAGGTGTCCTGTCAGATGCGAGACCACCCAGAACCCCAAAAGAACGCCGAGTCAATTCTGAGACGTGTGAGTCCAAGCTGAGCGAGCGATCGAAAATAAGACCGATATTTTTGCATTCCGAAATGGCGAGTAGATCGTGATCGCGAAATTTCACTGCGATATCCGGTAAAACACGCAGATTTTGTGGGCGGCCCAACATCATCATCTGTCTTAGTTACGTTAATTTTCAGTCCGTTTGCTCGAAACCAGATGTCGAGGGAGGCCAGAACTGTTTCCATATGAGTGACGACATTTTGAATTTCAGATTTCTTACCACTGACTAAAATTTGGGTGTCGTCGGCGTATTGAACAACCACTGCGCCTTCGGCTGAGGTCGTTGGCGAAGACACAGTAGAGGAGAGGTCCGAGAGATGATCCTTGAAAAACGCCGATGCTGTTGGGCAACGGGGCAGATTTTTGGGCGACGCCCAGACTATCAGTAAGGCCCACACTCTGGGTGTGGTTCTGAAGATAAGCCGAAAACCAGTAAGTATCGATGCTGTGGAGACTTGATTTTGACAGGAGTTTTGAGTGATTTATCACATAGAAGCACTTCCTCAAATCCAGCAGGCAGAGAAGGGACACCTCCCCATGGTCACATGCGGATAGGATCTGGTCAGATATGGAGGTCAGAGCGGTTTCCGTCGAGTGACGAGGACGGAAGCCGTGCTGAGTTTGGGAGAGGAGGTGGTTATCGGACAGGTAATTGTAGAGTTGGCTATTAGAGTTTAGGGGCACATCGACTGCGTCGGTCATGTAGCTAGTTGTAGAGTTGCTGGTGGACGGCACGCTCTACAATTTTCGCAATGACTGGGACGATGGAGATAGGACGGAAATTGGAAGGGCTACAGGGATCACCGGACTTGAAGATGGGATGGACGAGGGAGTGCTTCCAAGAATCAGGAACATCGGTTTGGGTAATGCTGGAGTTGACCAAATGCAGGAGCACCTCACCTAACGAGTCGAAGCACACCCTGAACATGTGGATGCTGATGCCGTCCTCGCCACAGGCTGACGAGCCGTTCTATATTGAATTGAATTAAAAAACATCTTTATATTTAAGGCATCTCTCTAATGGCGATATATTTAATCGAACCCATGACTGATTATGCTTTCATTCCATACCAATTATGCTACCAAGCGTTTCCTTGTTTGGTAAATAAATATTTCAGTTCTATCCATTGATGCCGATGTTGCGAGCGATCAGTGGAATAAAGTAGGATTGTGCAGTTTCCTCCACAATGCCGTAATTTGACGGCGGTGAAAATGGTGTATGTGTGGCTCACGCTTAGAAATATCGGTATCAGATGAGTGGCACATTCATATTGCTACAGCCGTAACATCTATGGGTTAATTTTGACCTTACATGAATAGATATGCAGCAGATGGGCTGCTCATCAAATAGCTGCACACTTATAATTTAGAAATTAATTTGTTGATTTGTGTATTAGGGTGTGTCGCCTGAACGGTTTTTCTTATGCTTAGTGAAATTATCGTGCAGATCACCTAAAAAACCCTGTGATCGAAACCAAATCGAAATGAAACAATAAACAAAATATGCGACAGGCCGATAAAGAAACAAATTTGCCGGGCGCCCGGCGTTGAAGTCTCCAGTGATGGCGCTCCGTTGCGATTGGCATCTAACACCACGCGTCGGCCGCCGTCGGAGCGCCGCCGCGGCGCTGTGACGAAAAAGGCGGCAGTCGTTGCTGTGGATGACTTATAAATGGATTCTGGTAATTCAAAAACAGATCAGGGGAGCCGGGATATATCTGATTGTGAAGATTAAACTTCACTGAAGGACTGATCGCTCCACTTTCCTTTTGCTGTGCTCCACCTTTCACAGTGCTATGAATCATCATTCGAATAAATTGCGTACGCACCAACGACACAAAATATCTTCGCATGCCATACATCCCTGCTTTATTAGTCAATCCAAGTCTCCTGTTCCCTTTCGTTACTCAAGTTTCAAGGCAAACTGGGATTATCAGCAGTAGGGACAACCTATTAACGAGGGCGACACGAGCCGTGCTGATATCTGATATCGATGTGCTGAAATGATATCGCGATATCGCGAAAATGTGCTGATATCGATAGCTGCAAATGTGCGATGGCCGACAAAGTGCCACGGATGGAGTTTCCCTTTGTCCAAGACCAGAGAGGACCTCGCCAAATGCAAATCGGCACCGCAGATATCCGTGAAACCACTCGTCGACGCGCCATGGACGAAAGGAGGCGTCTGACCGCCGAGAGAGTCACATCACCACAACCGGGACCTTCTGGAATGGCCCAGCTAGATTCTAATTCAGACCAAGATTCCGCCACAGATTCATCATCGCTCACATCTGTAGTCAATGAGTCAGAGTATATGGTGAACAGTAACACAGACGAACTGCTAAATACGGATCTAGCAGCAGATCGGTACGGAGTGTCTAATCGTGCGTGTGCTAAGATCATAAACGGTTTCCAAGTGGACATTGGTCGGATCACTTCTGACGATATGGACTGCATAGTGGATAGCAAAAAAGTATGGCGAGCAAGGGATCGGATTAGAAGAGAGGTAGTAGCCCAGAGCCATGAGGATCATGCAGGTCGTGTATCTGGTCTCTACTTCGACGGTAGAAAAGATGACACGCTTATGACAGCCAGTTCAAAGAAGACGGAAGAGCACATTGTGGTTGTATCCGAGCCAGACAGTGCATATTTAGGACATTTTACCCCACAGACTAGGAAAGCGGAGGACATTTTTCAGGACCTGAACGCCGTGGCATATGAGTTTGGTGCGGATGTTTCTGTGCTTGGCTGTGACAGCACGAGAGTTAATACTGGCCAAAAAGGTGGTGTTATCCGTTTGTTTGAGCTCGGACAAAAACGCCCCGTCCACTGGTTTGTGTGCCAACTTCATGCAAATGAACTTAATCTTCGTGCAGTATTTAGCCAGTTAGATGGAGTCACAACAGGACCTAAGTCGTTTAGTGGGCTGATTGGCCGGGCTGCTGCAGGCGCAGTAGAAACCTTGCCAGTGGTCGATTTTGAGCCAATCGATGGCGGAAATGTTTCAGAAATGACGCAGGAGATTCTCAGTGACCTAAGTTCAGGCCAGGCTATTCTGTACAGTCTGGCGCGTAGTGTCCAGACGGGCTATATCTCAGATAGAACTGCGAAAATGAAGATCGGTTCACTAAACCACTCCAGGTGGCTAACTGGCGGCGCGAATTCTCCGGCTCTACTTATCAACCGAACAGCCATCAGACAGTTTGAGAATGCTAGCGGAGTTCATCGTGTGCCACTATACTCCCATGTGGTTCTGCATCAAGAACTGAAAATGTTCTGACGGTCCTGGCAATGCGCTGCACAGCGTGCAACTTCTCAAAAGTTTGCGACCTGAGATAGCGGCCATGGTGCAGCCGGTAATACAGCGCAACAGCTACTGGTGTCACCCTGAGGCAGTACTGCTAGCAATGGCAGCGGGCCAAGATCAAGCCACACGGGAAAGGGCGGTCACTCAAATCCAGCAGTGTCGCAGAACTCAAGTCGAAAGTGATACTGACGAAGTGCGGAAGTTCAAGCTTCCAAAAGTGAATATGGGGGCAAACAGCATCATGGAGCTGATTGATTGGTGTAATGAGGCGATATCCGAGCCGCCCTTGACGCAACAACTGTCCGATGATGACTTACTAGACATCATCGCGAGTCCTCTCGAAGTACCGCCATACCCCGTGCACAGTCAGACGGTGGAACGGATGGTGAAAGTGGTGACCGAGGCGTCTTTGAAGGTAATTGGTGAAGAGGCCCGCCACGGTTACATTATGGCGAAGCTGAAACACAGGTCGGCAATGCCAGTGCTCAGGAGCAAAAAGGATTTGATGTCGGGTTTTCTGTCGAGCATGTGGACAAGTAGTACAGTTATAAAATGATAGTTCGTACAAAAAATGTGGCCGCTCGTACAAAAGGTGACGTCACTGTATGCCCGTCTCCTTCGGTTGTAGTGGAACGGAGCATGATGCCGATTTCGCCTGGTCTATTTGTCATAACAATAAGATATCAAGTGTCTCATAATGATTTAATTGGTCTTCGATGTAAACAGAAGAGGAATTTTGAAGATGTTCAAGCTTTCAAAAGTGAAAATATTAGCATTATACGCCGATAGATCTACTTATTGAAAATGGAACGAACAAGCGACGTAAAGTGAACCTTTCTTTCATGCGTCAAATATCCACGCAACTTATTAAGCGACTGGTGCTTATCAAAAGCCTTTTACCCCACTAAACACTTTCATTGAGTTTTATTAATTAGCTTCATCGCCAGAATCCATTAATCAGTCATCCACAGCACCGACTGCTGCCATTTCGTCACAGCGCCGCGGCGGCGCTCCGACGGTGGCCGGACGCGTGGTGTTAGATGCCAATCCCAACGGAGCGCCATCACTGGAGACTTCAACGGCGGGCGCCCAGCAAATTTGTTTCTTTATCGGCCTATTGCATATTTTGTTTATTGTTTGATTTCGATTTGGTTTCGACCACAGGTTTTTTTAAGGTGATCTGCACGATAATTTCACTAAGCAAAGTGCAATTTCCAAAAAAGGTCCTTCGTGACACACCCTATTGTGTATTGTCCACAACCATCAACAGCATGTTGTGCCCTTTACAGGATAAGTCAATAGCTATAGAACATAAATAGAACAGGTCAACAGTTTCCAGTTTAAGCAGATAAACGGCTGTCAGAAATGCATCGAAGCCCGGTGACTACGCGACTGAAATGTGAGCGTGTGACGCAGCACAGTATCTAACTACCTGAGTCTTAAATGCATTCAGTGGGTTTGTGAACATGTCCGCACTTGGTGGCCTCGCAAAAAATGTGTTCGCTTCTCTTAATAATCTATCAAATAAGCAACACCTGATGGCCTCTACACGTGCATGCGGTACATGAAATGAAACAGGTTGCCTATTTCTCCTGACTGGAACACAATTCAAAGTTCTGCAATAACAGTGATGAGTCAGTCCTACCACCTAAAACGCTTCGTAAGAACATGATGTCGGACTGTACGCGACGAATGGACACAGACGTCATGTTATAAAAACGAAGGAGGTCCTGATATCGCAGGGATTCCGGTCGAGATGTGACGCTAGTGTTCAGAAAGCCACGCTAAAATTTATGTTCTACCCCGCCAATCCTGGTCAGATGTGTTGTGGCTGCGCCTGCCCAGATGACAGAGTAATACTCAAGGCGAGATCTAACGTACGCTTTATATGCCGCCAACGGAGCAATTTTCGATAATTTTCTACCGGGAACTCCTACTTGCATTGATCTAATAAACAGTCAGAGAGTCCGGTTCGCAGTTGACACAGGTTTTGCCACATGTGCGAATGTCCGGGTACACACCCAGGCCTCGCATCACAGTCTCACGCTGCAGCGTTGTATTGTGCACCTTATATTCGAAGCGCACAGGAGTACGACGGAGAGTCACTGTGAACGACCTACATTTCAGAGGGTTGAAGGATATCATCCAGTCTGCAGACCACTTGCAGAGTGAGTCAATATCCCTCTGCAAGCGTGTCGCGTCGTCCACAGACGCTACCCTCCTAAAAATGTTGAAGTCATCAGGAAACATCAGACACTCTCGAGTCAATCCTGGATGGCAGGTCGTTAACAAGCAAGGAAGATAACAGAGGGGCCAGCAAGCCCCCTTACGGTACACCCGAAGCGACATCAGCTCAGTCCGAGACCGCCCTTTTGATTATCACCCGCTGCCGGCGACTAGTCAGGTATGAGCGAATCAGAGACAATTTTGTCTGAAACATGATACGCATTTTCGAGCTTGTATAGTAACAGCTTATGGTTGACGCTTTGGAAAGCGGAAGAGTAGTCCGTATAGATTTCATCTGTTTGGAAACCAGCAGCGACCGAAGCAAAGGCGAGCCTCAAGAAAACTGACAGGTTTGAAACCCATGACCTTTTTGGAATAAAGACGTGTTGGGTGTCAGTCAGTACTGGCAAAATGTGGGCACTCAAAACATAAAATTTCCTTCTTCTAAAATCTTGCCACACAGACAAAGAAGTGAAACGGCTCGGCAGTTTGTCGGATCTCTCCGGTTGCCTATGTTGGTGTGATGCTTGCCATATTTCACCGGTTCGGAAATTTTCCGTGCCTGATGGAAAGGCTACAAATTTTGTACAGCGGAACGCATAATTTATCAGCACACTCTCGGCGGATTCGGACGCTGATATCTGGTCTGCATTCTTTGTGCAGGTCAAGTCCAATCGTGTGAATTTGTTATAATGAAGGCCGAAAGTCTGTGAGATTAAACAACCCGTAGTCCTGTAATTGTGGGTACTGGCCTACATCCCGTGCCGTGAACTTGGATGAAAAGGCTCTGTTCAGCAGGTTGGCGTGTCATCGCTGAGTAACGTGTTTCCGTCTAGCAGAGACGGAACGGAACCACTCCATTAAAAATATGAAAAAAATTACCAGTATCGCTTTGAGTTCGTCTTAAAATCCTCCACTAGTCCGCTCAGACAACTGCAGTAGCTGCGCCCGATCAGGCGTTTGAAGAAGTCGCATTTGTCTATAAAATCGCGCCGAATAACAGTCACTCGGGTACTTTTTCATTCGATGATGTGCACATTCTTTCGCGGCTAGTACGAGCCTGGCCTCACCGTCAAACCAGGGTGGGAGGCTACGACGAGGGGGCACGACCGGCACATACGAGTAATCACGAATAGCAGCTTCGATTAACGAGTAAAGCATCTCAACAGCATTGTCAACGTCTAAGCCATCCAGCACGTTCCACGGTAAAAGTTTCAAACAGCGTCGCAATGAATCAAAATCTCCTCTCTTGTAGCTATAGGCAATCGATCTTGATACAGCTGGAGGTGATAGCCTCGGCAGAAGGAACTTAATCTGGATCTCGTCATGGTCCGAGTCTATGATTCCCTTCCGAACAAATGTCTCTGTAGCGATGTGGATAGTGAGCATCGAGTCTAAAATCGTGTTGCCTCTGTGGCGTATTGGTGCAGGCCGTAGAAATCGCACGCTTCCAGGAAGCAGTTGGCTATGGCCGTTGGCCTAAGCCTGACTGGGTTGGTTCAATCGGACGCAAACGGTGCCCAGCCAAGCTCAGGAATGTTGAAGTCGCCCAGGACTACCAGCCGGCGCCCGAGTGAGAGCTCGCCGAAATGCCGAAAAATGTGTGTAATGGCGTTGTCGTCGACTGGTGGCCTACACAGCCACCGTCACTGCCGGACTGGCGAGGTCCACCAGCAACAACTCAGTGTCCGGCACCGCCAGCAGACGCCGGGTCGGTAGCAGGACGGCACGGACCGCACATGCCACACGCCCACCCGATCGGTCCCTGCAGAACCAGATGTGTCTAGGCAAGAAAGCCTGCAGCCTAGAATCCGACATCGAATCGTCCAGCCACGTTTCAGTGTACGGTAGGATGTCGTACCGGTCGTACTCTGCCGCGGCCGCCCGAAGCTGTCCCAACTTTCCTCAGATGCTGCGGCAGTTCTGTGTGATCGCAGTTATTCCGGACCCTGCACTCCCTGAGTGACCCCGCTGGTCGGGACCGACAGCTGGCGTCGGCCGGTCGAGGCCTGGACCCGGGCTCAGCTCGACATCTCCTGAGGTGATGAGGCGTGTCAGATTCCAAGCAGAGCAGGATTTCGCGTCCTGTTGTATTTGGCTGCGGAAATACTTTGCAGCTTTTCCAACAGGTGATGAGCATCTTGGTATGGGTGGAGCCCATAGACGGCGCGGAGCCAACACTGTAAAGCTTGGGCTTTTAGCGGTGAACGTCACTGCGTGTCTTCTAAATATCCAGTCCGATTCATCACTTTCCAGGCCTGAGCAACGGAGAATACATGCAGAAACTAACAGCAACAGGAGCAGTGACACGAAAAAAAATCCGCCGGGCGGGCCTCGAACCCGGGATCGCCGGTCTTCCTTGACCCAGGGACACGAGGTCAAACGTCTTGACCACCCGTCCCCCGGGCCCCCGGGCCCCCGAGCGCCCCATACACGAAGCCTGGCCGCACTTTACGAGCTGAAGTGTACTGGCAGGCGTCGTCTGCCATGTTGGCTCGGTTGCACTATCCAAACGCAGCACCGACATAAGGGATTGTCGGGAGCGCACAGCAGCCAGAGAAGTTGGAACATATTCTCATCATAACCGATGTGAATAACACGGGGAAAAATCCAAGAAACTGAGGGAAATCACACAATTCCACACGTCAGGTCGAAAAGGGCTGGAGCATCCGACGACCAACCACGCAGCGGCCGCGCACGCGCATCGTTCATAGGCGTTTACAGGTCAAATTGTCTCCGTATTTTGTCACTTCGTAACATGGATGGCTTCTGCGGTCTATAACTTCGAAAGTACTTGACCATTCCTCACAAAACTTATAAACGAATGTTGGAAGACCATTGGCTAGGTGATTTGAGGTGCTCACTTATGTTTACCAGAGGCGCGTCCGAGTAACTGGATATATAAGTAATGGGGTAAATGTTTCCTGCGGAAGTTCATACAATTTGTGATCATGTGTAACTATAGAGCTACATGAACGATTATGGGAGATTCGAAAACGTGATTGGATATTTTTGAGAATAGGCTTCGGTCAAGAGCGGTTCCAGCCGATTTTTTTTTTTTTTGGGGGGGGAAGGATAGAGGAACGTACCTGCTTTCTTTTTTGATTCCTTTAGTTGACTTGAGATATTGTCTTAGAACTGTGTAGCACCTAATATACAGCTATTGTGCATGCAAGCATGGAAGCTACATGCATACCAGAGGTGAATGCGGAGTGGGTAGGATGGGGAGGGGGGCTGAGTTTGACTTTTCAGACACATATAGTTATTGAAAGTGAGGTCTTTTATTCGTGCATGAGCATAAGGAGAATATCCTGAGACATCCTGTAAGTTATCAAATACTACTTTGGTGAGAGACAGCACAAAGCATGAGGTTTGGAAGGCATGTTTTCATAGAGGTGATTTACAAGCTTTTTATCAAGGTTGCTATGTAGCAATGTAACTTCTTGCATGTTGGAAATTAATTTTATCATCCAGGGCAGCCCATGGCAAGGATGAAAGCTGGAAAACATACCTTCCAAACTTCACGTCCGAATGCATAGTGGGTTGATGGAGGATTTCAGCAGAAACTTTAGCACCCTCAAAAGGTGCTTAATGCCTATCTTGTCAGGGGAGGTACAGGAGGAAGGCTTTTGGGAGGAAGTTTTACTTCTGCACTTCATTTATACAACTTGGTTAGCTTAGTTTGCATTTATATTAAACTGTGCAGGTAACACCCAACAGCAACTCAAGCTAAATTGATAAACAAAACATGACAGAAACCTTCAATGAAACACAACACAATTGACATTCTCCATAGACATTTGCACATTTCCTTTCACGGCAGCCTTTCATAAACATCACCCCACCATACCACTAAACTCTACAAAAATACACTTCATGATGCAAGCATGGAATTATGCAAGCATGAAATTATGCAAGCATGCATAATGCCACTCAATGACACATCATGTGGAATGCAGTACACTCACAGCAAGCGTCCCACTTCATTGATTTGATTGGGAGAAGCTCATAAGATCTACTTTCAGAAGACCTACGTTCAGTAGATCTACTTTGAGAGGATTTATTTTCACAGGATCTACTTTCAGAACATCTATTTTCACAAGATCTACTCTCGGGACTGGGTTGTTCAGAGGATCTACTCGAAGACGAAAGTGTTCACAGGATCTACTTTCAGGAGAATGTTTTTCACAAGATCTACTCTCGGGACTGGGTTGTTCAGAGGATCTACAAATAGGTCTCAAGTGTTCAGAAGATCTACTCCCGAATGCAAATGTTCAGAGGATCTACTGAAAGCTGGAAGTGTTCACAAGATCTACTCTCGGGACTGGTTTGTTCAGAAGATCTACTCGAAGACGAAAGTGTTCACAGGATCTACTTTCAGGAGATTTTTTTTCACAAGATCTACTCTCGGGACTGCATTGTTCAGAGGATCTACAAATAGGCCTTAGTTGTTCAGAAGATCCACTGCTGGAAATGTTGGGAAGATCTACTACTGGAAATGTTCAGAGGATCTACTCGGAGGATGGAAGTGTTCACAAGATCTACTCTCGGGACTGAATTTTCAGAAGACCTACTCTTGGCCCGGAATGTTCAGAAGATCTACTCTTGGGCCGGTATGTTCAGAGGATCTACTTTCTGGACTGGATTGTTCAGAAGATCTACTCTCAATTCCGATGTACAAGAAGCATAAGTTCAGCTTTCTCTCGCTAGGTAGCAGCACGGTCTTGGTATTACCGCGTTGAATAAGGAATGAATGTCCGATTGAACGCTGAAGCATAGGTAACAATATTTCTCGGTAGATGGCAGGATGATGCTATTGAATACGAGCTCGTTGTGTGCCTGTATTGTTAGCGTTTCATAGCTTGGCAATCGGCTGCCGTCCCGTGGGAAACTGATATGCAGAGTAGTGGCGGATAGAGAGGACGCACACATTGTTCGGACCTATTTGTATCTGAGCTTACGGTTGGCTTAAAATGTTAGATGCACTGTGATACTCTCGCAATATTTACATTGTATCCACCCGCAATATGGCGGTTGGCCATTCCCTGGTGACGCCATTGACTAGCAGCCTGGGAAGGACTGAGAAAACGCAGCGTCTGTGGCGCTCCAAATTTGCTCCCGTCACGCCGGCAATGATTCTGCAGCGGGAACGCTTTCTCAGCGCCCTGCGGCGCTGCCGTAGCTATCGCCCATGCTGAGGCGGATGAGATCGTCATGTACTGATATCATTGTGCGGCGGTGCCGACATCTGCATGCATGCATCTACTGCATGTTATTAATAGTAGCATTGTGAACTGGAAAATCATTACAATAGTGCCGATAGATAAAGGCGACGATGCTAAGCGGTGCAACTATCGACCAATGTCGATATTGCTGGTCGTGAGTAGGCTTTGTGCGCTTACAGTATGTACAAAACTGACGCAATACGTACTTAGTCTGCATATTATATTCCGTCAACAATATGGCTTCCGCCCTGACCTATCGACGAAGGCGGCAGTGCTTGCTTGAGCTGTAGTATATGCGACTAGCAATGTTGACAAAGGCATGATGATTTCATTAGTCACGGCAGACACCTCAAAAGCATTCGACAGTGTTGAGCACTGCCTCGTGGAGAAGCTAGGGTGGTACTGCATCCACAACCAGTGGTTCGCCGCATGGTTTAGCAATGGCATGCAGTATGGGTGACACGTCTATGGGTGACACGTCTACGTTCAAATGATTCACGTTCATCCACGTTCAAATGGACCCCAGGCAAGGTTGGAATTCTGAACTCACACGGTGTCGAGAATAACCCCTTTTATCTTGGCATGGCGCTTTTGTCCTACAACACAACATTACGCATTTCATCGAGTGGCAATTTATGGAGGTGTCCAGACGTGTGAAAATGCTATGTAGCCTGACAATAAGTATGAAACAAATAGATGAAACGAAAGTGTTTCTGAATATGGACAATTTAAAAGCTATTCAAGTTTACCAAAAATGTTGGTATGATCTAGCACACATGTTAAATACTGTATTTTTAGCAAATACTGCCTTTTTAGTTTCAATTAATTACCGACAAGTAATGAGTACATGATACATGATGGGTATCTGAAGAACTGGATACATGACTATATGAGAGATATTGGCTAATAAAACACCTCTCGAAGCCAAAACTGCATACAGATCAGTGGTCACCCCTGAATTGTCGCCGCTTTCATTCACACCGATGTCTTGTCCATCCAGCGAATTCGACCAGTGGGCATTTGGTCGCTGTCATATGCGTCGTAGATAATTCGCGATGCAACGCATGTACGGTACGTAGGCTTCGGTTGTGAACAATATGGGTTAGCAAAAAATAACTGATATACCTCGTGAAGGAAATGTGGATTTCAGCAGATTATAATCAGATTGGACACGTCGAAATCCAAGCTATTTTTACACACGAAATGCATTATTTTCGGGTGAAGAATAGAGCACAGGACATGGCACAGAGAATGGAGTCGGAGAGGAAAGCGCGAGTAACGGCTTTCAAGTGTCCAAATCTGCGACAAGTGACATTTATTAAGCTGCCTTTGGAATCCAACACCAATCCAGCACCTGCGAATTAGACAGCACATGTCAGACTGTTGCAAGCAGCTCACCACTGCTTAATCCATGATTCCGACGGAGGGAGGGTGGGCAGGTCAAAACGAAGTGTCATAGATTAGGAATCAAATTGTGAGGCACTGAAAATTAGCCCTAAAAATAAGCACTAAAAATTAGTAGCGGAGTACAATCTAAGCATACATGGGGAAAAATATAACTTGCAATGTCTTTATAACCATTGAAGGTTTTTTAAAAAATGAATTACTAATATTTAAAGAAATTTCAAACGTTTCGGATTTCGTGATCAACTGCTGGGATTCGGTGATCATGTCGGAAGCACGAGGCGTCGGCAATCTAGTGGAACAATATAACTTTTGAATATACAGTCGAAGAACGTTTTGTTTGTTTGTTTGTTTATTTATTTAGCACATCATAGCACTCATAGCATGAACAATTTTGCGATTGGCACAAAAGACCAAAATGATCTTAATTCGAGGTGCCTCTCGCAACAACGTTTCCATCCAATAAAACTTGACCACCGACACGGTGCGACAATCGCCGCCCGCCCCGCCAGCACGCCCGGGCCCCATCGTCACAAAGTATGCACACATGTGTGGTACTCATATTGCGCCCGCACCCGGCAGCACCTGGTTAGTTCTGTATGTTAATTTTTTGTGTTAAAGCGTTTGTGTTGATAAGAAACGTCTGAAATGCTAAGGCTACACACAGCTGAAGGTTCTTACCGAGACCATTTCCAAAAATGAGCGTTTGTGAAATCTTCTTTTCGGTTAAGTTAGTGAACATATCTGTCGTGTTTCTCAGTTTGGTAAATATAATATTTATATGGTAAGCATAAAGAGGACAGTGAAATATGAAATTAATTGCATCTTGTTTGGAATAGCCGCATGAGCATAATGGGTCATGTAGAGGATTGACAACAAATGTGTCTGCGTTTAGTTCAGTGAGGCCCATCCTGAACCTTGCATGCAGCGTGTTGCCTGGTTTCGTACCGAGACAATAATATTGTGGCGGTATCGTGGCACCTGTGCGACCCATAATTGCCCTCTTGAATTTATTGATGTTTCGTTCATACCTCAAATTTTCAGGAAGATTGTTCCACACCTTTGTTGTAGCCAGGAAAAACGATTTTTGGAACAAGGCGATTCTATTTAGCGGGACTGTCAGTGTAGTTGAATTTCTGAGACGCCTCCCTGTAACTGTATGTCGTGGTTCAGTAACTAGTTTTCTAATATAAGTTGGTAGACCCAGACCTGCGTGCTTGATTTTGTGGAACAAAAGAAATTTATGAATTTCTCGCCGTGTTTTTAGCTCATCCAATCCCAATTTCGGTCTAATTTTTCCAGATGATGTTCTATATAGTTCACCTGTGATTAATCTAGTTGCTCTTTTTTGTAATTTCTCAAGTCTGAGTGCATCAGATATTGTTATATGTCCGTCATATATAGTATCTGCATAGTCAAACAGAGGCCGAATGTAAATTTTATACAAGTTACAGAGGATTTGTTTGGGAATCTTACTTGCAACAGGATAAAGGGGGCTTAGTGCACAATTGACCTTTATGATAATACCGTTTATGTGACCATGGAAGCGCAAGTCGGAAGAAAATGTAAGGCCGAGGTGTTTATGATTTCCTATGATTCCCTAAGCATAGCCTATGCCTCCCATTCTGAGATTTAGCGGTTTACTGATACTCTTACATGTGAATCTTTGTTGGATCGTTTTTGCCGCATTAAATTGTATGCCCCATGTTGTTCCAAATTTGTGTATAATATCGAGATCTTTTTGAATCGATTGTTGTGCTTCTAGTGAGCCTTGTATATGTGAAGCGTAAAGCGACGTGTTATCAGCGAAAAAAAGGATTTCATTTGTAATCATGTCTGCCAAGTCATTTAAATATATTAATGCCAAAAGGGGTCCCAAGACAGAACCCTGTGGGAAACCCGCATTTATGGTAGTTGGTGGTGAAAGGCTGTTTCCTACCCTTACACGTTGTTCCCTATTATGTAAGTATGATTGCAGCCACATCAATGCAGTGCCGTCAATCCCACAATGGTTTTTGCCCTTAAAAATAAGCCCTGCATGCCATATAGTATCAAAATATTTTTGTATGTCCAAATATATACATGTAAAGTCAAGATTTCGATCTAAAGATGAATATAACGTATGTGTCAAGTAGAGCAACTGTAGTTGGGTCCCACGGTGCAATTTTTCTGCTTCCATCGCGATTTTTCGGGAGGATGGGTCTGACGAATTTTGGGTTCTGGTACGATTGTCTTAGGCTGCGGTGCGATTTGTTTGGAGCCCAGCAAGGTTTGTTTGAGCACTCACTATCGCCGTTGTGGGGTCGGGCGATATTTTTTAAGGGGATTCCCAGCGTCTTGTTGTTTGTTTGTTTTGAGGCTTAGGCCCGCATCGACTGCAGTGGACTGAGCTTTGTTTTGAGGTGAATGGCTCACTTAACCTAACCACAAGATACCGTCTCAGTCTTCGTAACACCCAACCCTACATATTGTATTGCAATGTTTTGCAATGTCCTTTTCGCAGCGTTTTAAAAACAAATTGTGATGCCTATGATTATGAAAGTACTGAAGCCAATGTATTACGAGTCGCTACACGCCATGGCCTAAGAGGATCAAAATGGCACAGTCCAGGTGGCAGCTTGCGAGGTTTCCATGTAAACACTTGAAATAAACGTGACAACAGTAGTAGGGGAGACCGGGTCTAGTTGATGCACGGGATTGTTGATACAACACCATTCTCTCCAAAAGCATGAAGCCGGTTGTCATTGCTACTGTTGCACATGTTGCTACTGACACCCTCATCTCGCACAAAAAACAAACCCGAGTCCTTTCGACTTCTGACTGCGGTATGGTGACGATGTGACACATTTGTGGACCGAAAGTAAAGTTCAAATCCCTTTGCTTCACCCTTAATTTCTAATTTGTCGTTTTTTTTACTAATTTCTAATCATTACTATGTTCTCCAAACTTTGCGACTGTGAATGCGTTTAAATTCATGATTAAAATGGACTGAAAGTAAACATTAAATCCCTGATATATTACTCAAATTTTATTCCATTACATAAATTTAATCCAAGTTCTTCCTGGGGTTGCTTTATGAGGCAGGGCTCTGTTGCTAAGCAGAGCTCGTTGCGTGAACCATGACCTGAACACCCGATCAATTAATTCCAGTTCAACGGCGGAATTTGGGCCGAAGGTTTGAATTTCCGTCAATGCACCGACACGGCGCCCGATAGCTCGTCCCAGGCCTTATCGGGCCGGCTGCGAACTGACATCTCCTCGCTACGTCTCCAAAATGATGAATTATGTTGAGTTTCGCCAAAGTTGTGTCAACTTGATTCGGTTTCCCCTGCCCAATGATTGCAACAATGACGTCTTTACAGTTTGCTTCACCTCAAGCGTAACAATTGTTGCTCTTGAGGTGAGAAGGCTGTAGCGAGAGAGAAGAACATGAGCTTATCACGCGACGTCATCAGATAAGTACAGTAGATGCTATCCTAAAGTACGCCCACACATCCGAAAAATTAACCTGACTTCGGCCGCTTTCCTTTAGACACGGGGTATTTTTAAAACATTTTTTTCCCAACTGTAAAATCAAGCATGTATTTGGAAGTTGAGAGGGCCCTGCCTTCCCAACTTTGAAGTTGGAGTGGCAGTTTCCCATACTGGCATCACAGTACCTACACCAATGATGCATTTCACCTCATTAAACTTAAAATTTAAATAAGTAGTACTGATATCAGATTACTTCCTGAACGATCTCCACAGCTTGAATGAGCTAATTCTTGCTTTATTTGTGGTTAATAAGATGTATTTCAAGGCATAAATATACATAATTATTGTTCTAATTTTTATGACTATGGAATGTCCACAAGAAAGTGAAAGCGGCACGGAGATGAGTTTTTTTTCGTATAACGCGCCACGGAAATGAGTCGCGTTTTTTGTTTTCACCGTGAATATACACGAAATCCGTTCCCGAAAATCCCTCTTGGGGGACAGGATTTCAGCCCACACTGAATTAGGAAGTTACTAACTGGCAAGTCTGGCAAGCGTTTTCAGTGGACGGCAAATGCTACTCTGCGCTAGTTAAGGTAGAAATTCGAATTATCACGGCCCATACAAAATGGGTAGCTGATTGCATGAGTTGGCTTAGATGCTGTACTAGCTGCATGTGCATGCGAGCAGCATGATTTCAAGCTTAATAATCCATACATTTTACATATCGTTCAGCACCTTGCCAATAAACATATGTGTATCGACCTTAAACCAGTCAACCACATCGGCCTTTGAATAAGCCGACCATCCGCTGGCGTCAGTTCCCAACAGCCCAGCCCCAAGCCGGCGTGGGAAGACCATGCATCAACTACCCCTCCCCTCCCCGACGACCGCACGACACAGTGCCTCACCCTCGCCGTACCGAGTGAGATGTGCACGTTGCCAGTGGCGTCTTCAGCTTGATCTCTAAGGACACTTACACATGACAGTGGCAGGGAAAAGATAATGAACCAACGGCGCAGCAGCATACAGATCTGAAGATACTGGACACGTTGACAAAATGATGAACAGTTCAACAGCTGTGTCCGCCACTGCAGTCGTCCGTTTCCCAGCCTGCAAGTCTAAGCGCCCGACGTCGCAGCCCGGTTCATATTTCCCAGAGGAGGCGAGCTGGCCGCGATCTGAACGGCCAGCCTGCGTCTAAAGCAGAGCTGATCTAGAAATGGCTAACTAATGGCGATCTTGCAATTTCTAATGGAGCACTGAATCGATACAAAGCAAATGAGTGTTTCATATCAGTGATAAAAAGGCGTAAAATAACCTTATGCTCATAATAAAACAAAGACATAGATCCAAATTCCCACTGTATCTATTTCTGTCACAGGCCTTCCTCAACAGCAAACATTTTGCTTTTAAGAAATCACAAAAACACACGCCTAATGCACCTCATCTCGTGCCACCGCACAGTGAATCGCCTTCATTTTATATGTAACAATATCTACCTACTCGTAAAATACATACAATTTATGATCCGTGTGTGTATTATGCATGTGTCAACTGCGGCTGCGGTTGTATTGCATGTGTGCTTTCCTCAGGTGGTGTAAGGAACCGGGTTTTCTGAGGGTCCAGGATGCTGTCATTGTGTTTAATGGAGGTCTTTTGGCCCTAATTTCAATTGGTTCGGTGATTTTGAGCTCAGCTATATCTTTGCAGACTTGCAGAATAGTTATGCTGAGTGTTTTACAGTCAAAAGTGCTGCTCCCATGAGTGATTGTGAAGTGTTCGCCAAATGGGATATTAGCGGTTGTATTTTTAGCGTCTCCAAGTGCACATTAGGTCTGTCCCTGACAATGCTTTTTGTTTACCATATATACGTCATGTCCCATGGTAGGCATAGCTGGCATGTTATAAGGCAGACGCTGTTCCGTGTGTTGCATCTGCTTTGAAGTCCTGCGAGACAACGGTGACACTTTTTTATCCCAGCAGGACACGGGTGTTAGTTGAGAGCGGACTTGGTCAATGTTTCTGAAAGTGTTTTCCTACTCTGCAATGCCACACGTATTGATAGTTTTAAGGTTTTGATTGCCGCTGTTATTTTTTGATGAGCTCAACATCTATGTAGGGGAGGCTGACGAAAGTTGCGTTGTCTCTGGGGTCTGAACGTCGCGTTTGTGTATGTGCACTTCTCATGGGGTGTGCTACCTGAAACATTGCTCTTTTTTTTGATCATGCGAGGTGGTTTGCCAGAAACAAAGTGTCGATTTTTTTGCATGCCATGAGTCTAGGCATTAGCATTAGGTCCGATACGCTTTGATCTCAATGTCTGTGCATACAAAACTGCTCTTTTTGTTTGGATGGGGTGTGCCGAGAAATATGGAAGGGCTATGGGTGCCGCCATCGGTTTTATGTATAGCTCGGTCATGTGATAATCGTCCTTGTTGATGGTCAGAAGTGTTTCAGGAAAGGTACTTGTTTACTAGAATGGTCACTGCGCTCCATGGATAGTTTTATGGAGGGACGGAAGTTGTTGAGAAAATTGAAGTAATCGTGGAGTGCTTTTGATCCGTGTGTCCAAATACCCAGGACATTATCAATTGAGTGCATACCTGTCGTGGGCTGGTGTTGATTTGACGTCAGGAGGAGTGTCTCAACTGCGTTCAAGAATATGATGGCCAGTGGTGGAGCAATCCGACTCCCCATAGATGCATCATGCATACACATACGGATCATACACTTTCAGGTGGTCTTATGTCAATGAGCAGATCACGACTGTGCCCATCGGGCATATGTGAAGGGAGCAGACACATACCCATCTCGTCCACAATACAGAGAGCATATCACGTCCGACCACTTCCCCCGTCCACAATACAGAGGCCATATCACGTCCGCCCACTTCCCCCGTCCACAATGCTACCAGTGAGCCTGGTAACCCGAGTGCTCGTCCCTCGCAGGCGGCTCTCCCTCGTCGCACATACGGTTCGCACATACCCTTCAGTTGGGTAACTGCGTAGTGGCATTGACAGCACGTTCAACATTGTATTCAAATTATGTCGTTGAACAGAAATGGTTCGATAAAATGGCGGTGTTATGGCATATGTAACAATCTCTGCTTAGCAAAGACGCTGATCACAAAATTTAATCGATGAAGACATTTGACTAAAAGTACAAAACACCGAATTACAACGGAGACTACAATTGAGTCTTTTCATCGTCCACTGATGTGCACGTCCAGGCTTAAATTTAAGAACCCCGAAGATAATTAGATAAATTTAGGCAAATTGCAGGGTGTATATTTCTTAATAATACTTATGGTGCAAGCAGTCAAAAGGGCATAGGAATGTCGATGGTGTGCGATGTACTCCATAGATGTCATGGTTGAGCTATGCAATCATTGGGGCATGCACAGTGGCGTACCTAAGGGAGGAAGCACTGGAGCAGTCCCCCTCTCCATGATAGGTTGTGGGCCCCAACAATTGCGCCTCGGTGCGGAAAAATAGCGTCACGCTACCTAAAAATCATGTTGGAGTCCCTTACAATCGCAAAGGGGCCCACACACATCAATGGGTCCGCCAAAAAGTCGCGCAGGAGTCCCTAAAAAGAGGCTGGAGCCTCTCAAAATCACACCAAGGCCCCTAACAATCACATTGAAGACCTCAAAAATCGTCCCGGGACCCTAAAAATGAAGTTGGTAGCCCCAAAATGTGGGACCGGACTCGCGAAAATACTGTTGGAAGTCGCGCCGGGACACCGATAAGTAACGCAAGTGCCCCATGAAATTACGGAAAGGCTTTAAAAGGTGTGATTGTGACTCTGAATCTCGCCGAGGGCCAAAAAGTTTATCCGTGGCCCCGAAAATGACGCTGGACCCGAAAAAGACTGTTCGGGCCCTCGAAATCACACTGGGTCCAAGAACGTCGGGCCGTGACCTCTGATAATCGCACTGGGGGCACAAAAAGTTGGATCGGGCCCCTGAAAACCACGCTGGGAGGAGAAAACGTCGCACTGTGGTCCTTGAAAATCACGATGGTGACCGCTCGCATGCCAACAAGCTTGCACCGAACCAGACAATTTGTGCCGGGAGAGCCAACTTAACACTGGGACCCAGATAAGTACAACACGATTTGAGAACTAGCGCCAAATCCCCCCTCAAAAACATATCGCGCTTTGGCGCACTTTGGACCAAAAATTAATGTCGCTAGTCATATAAATCCTGGTCGGGTCATCAAAAATTCCCCTCAGGGCTCCCAAAAGGTTGCGTCGGCGGTCCCAGCTAAGCACAGCGTGGCCCCAAGATCGCATCGAAACCCGACAAAGATCAAGCCGGATCCCTTCAAAAGAGATTCATAAAAATGTATGTCCGAGCCAGGAAAATCGCTCCTTAGCTCAAACATACCACCAGATGCCTTAACATATCGCATACGGCACCTAAAAACGCACCGGAGGTTAAAAAATCGCCATGTGACCCCCCCCACACACACACAAAAAATATGTCGCCGGTGGCCCGAAAAAATCAGGCCGTGGCTCGGACTTTGCATAATTCAGGAAAAGTCAACAAAAATTGTGTCGAGCCTAGAGAACTGGCGTCGTATTCCCCCGGAACCATGCGCCTGGACCTGAAATGTCGCAGGGGGACTTCAGGACTGGAGCCCCAAATATCGTCTTGGGATCCCACAAAATGTGAGCGAGGAACCACAAATAAGCACAGGGGGATCCTAAGAGCGCAACTGGAGAACAAAAATGCACCTCGCCCTCCAAAGCGTACCGACTCTGGTAAAAAGTGGCGGGGCCTTCAGAACCATATACATTTAGAAAAAATATACACGAACACTATTCAATTATGTTTGCCTGCCAATATTTGTCTGCCAGATACCGAATAATGAATGTTCAGCCAGCGATCACCCGTCTTTTCTGCTTTTAATCCTTTCCATTTATGCCTCCCCCACACACATGCACTTAGCGGAAGTTGACGAAATTTTGATTAAACAGCAATAGTAATGGTTTCACTCGCACCAGGGAGATAAACCTAGTATAAAGAAATCATCCATCAGTCGTGAAAAGAGTTCTAAGTCAGGCAAGAAGTGTGAATTTGAAAGTACTTATATTGTGATGATAGTCCTTTTTCAGCATCACATGCTGCTGTTAGTCGCCTACCCCCATCTCCCTTAACGGCGAAAGTTGTTTGTTCGCTCTTGAAATTCTCTGGTTATCTATCCAAAAGTGCTCAATCGCGGTATTTTGCGAGATTCCTGGGTGCCACCCTGCTGTTGACTCTTACCCTTCCACTTTTTGAGACGTTCCTACACCTATGATGACTTGCAGCATATTTAGTTGTAATTAAAGAATAATTGAGCAGGTCTCCACATCAGCTATTGTGCACAGATGCGCTACCTACATAGGGAATGGCATAAGATTAAGAAGCAAATAATTCTGAGGTGTTTTGATAAACTTGACCCAGGTGGTCCCTATTTAGGAATCGTAAGCATGTGCTAAGATTACAATAATCTTATATATTACCTCAAGATTTCAATTCGTCGCCATTTCCAACTGGTATATGGTTAGCAAAACTACTGTTGTCAGATATGCGATACAAATAAATTAAGATTTCCCATCCCTGCAATTGATTGAATCTATCATATCAAAGACCATATAATTGATGGCGGCCACCTTGAAAATGTCCGCCATTTTTGTCAAAGGTCGAATCTGAGAGCCCATATAGGAAAAAAATTTATTTTGAGACGTAGCCTAGCTGTGCGCAAAATTTCATGACGGTATCATCTAACCCACGATACTTTCATGTATTGACAGTACCACTATGTCGAGAAGGGTAAAATCCCGCACTATCTATGACTCTTGGCCGGACCCTGGAATTAGAGGAAAAGATGCAGGGCTATAACCTGGCGTTGCAAAGCTGTACTTTGTCCCCAGAGACTCAAAGCATCAATCAAATTATTACAATTTGTGCCCTGCACTTATGAAGTTCCACTGCAATACATGCGGCTTCGGAGTTACCGTGTCGCAGGCGACACGTACCATGCAATACCGGGTGAAAACTTTGGAACATGTGACTGTGTTACGATGAAAGATATCGTAAGCATACGCCCTTGCTCAATATCTACACATGTGCACTGCACCACGCAAGACAAGATGGCCTTGCTACTTCGATTCTGCTATTAGTGCTTGCTACGATAACATTATCGCTGTGCTTAGTTCCCAGTTAGTGTCAGATGTGCTCTGCTACAGATCAAGTAGAACACGAAGAGATGTGTCCCAGAACCAAGTAATCGCTAGATCTTAGTGGCGACAAGTGGTAATTCTCTACTCCACTAATGCCATGTTCACTCGTGATATAATATTGCTCGTTAGGAGACGGAGCATCAGATTTAGCTGCTCCCCAGTATCCTGAAATCCTAATGTGGAAGCCATCGCCTGCTTTATCCTCCAACGAACAGACTTCTTGAATTGATATCTATGAAGCTTCATGACATCCGATGAATGTTGTGAACTCTGAAGTGAAGAGTACATGTGTTTTCATCAGTTGTTTTGGTAAAGTGTCTTCTCAGCGTGACAAAAACAACCGAGGTGTGCGCCATTACTGTCATCGCACTGCAATGCATACCTCCAGACTTCTCTGTAATATTCGGCTGCTGATGTCGGTCACCGGACCTCTCGTGTGCCGCCGAATAGTCGTCCATCCAGCACGTCTCAAATCGTGTTCTAGATGGCTGTGTTCATCTTGATTGATAGGTAGCTCGTGGAACAGTTCTACTACTTCAAAGGCAGGCAGGACTACAACATGGCGAAATATGGTATCTGCACTTGAAGACCAGACTAAACTGAAACCGTAGGTTCTGATAGATTCTTATCGATATAGTTCGGACACCGGGAAGCCCAGAAACCATAATGTATGACCTGTTTTCGAAATGGTACTTAGGCATCGTCCCAACATAACTCCGACCAGATCTTTAGCATTGTATTCAAGAGTGCTATGCATAAACAGACGTATATGTGTGAAATATTTGTACGTATATTGAAACAATGTTCACGTTCCTATTTTAGTGACATAGGCCTTACATTTCGACACATGTGTACCGTCATAGGCACATGTTTGAAGACAACCTTGCATACATTAAAGTTTATAGAGCTCTCACGTCGAGACGCCATGACAGGCACAAGTTATCTTTGCCCATAGCCTTCCCTTCCTGAAGCTGTCTATCCGTCGCTGTCGCTAATAACCCAACCTTACTGATAATCACACCGGGGAAGCATCCTTGGTCGTCCGGGTCCAATCAGCAGTACACTGGGTTTCGGGGAAGCTTTGGACATCAAGACTGGCTAATGGCAGATTGAAATTATGAGATTTGGCCTGGGTTTCGGGCTAGAGATAAGGTACAGAGAGACATGATCGGTGACCGATGGACCGGCGCGTTTCCGAAGGCCCGGTGTGTTTATTTACTGTCTCGGCGTACTTTTTTATGATGATGTCACTTTGCGGGCCCCTGGATTCTTTGGGTTCTCATGACGTCTGCAGCTCCTGTGCGGTTTGAGGGCCCGGGCGCGTTTTGGCCCCGGTGTGTTTGGGCTCCTAGTACGCTAATATAAGGTTCCAGCGCATCTGTATCAGCTCTATCCAGCGTTGTAACTCTGCACTGCAACTGTGTAGCTTTTTTTCTGGACTCGCTGTGTTTTGGAGGCTCCCGGGTTTTGTTGGGTTTCCGGTGACTGAGGGCACTGCCATGATTATTTATAACCCCCGATGGGATATTTGGTGTCCTCAACACAAATTTATGCTGCCCCAGTTCGGCTTTTGTGACATATTTTGAATACACTTCATGGCATGTTATGATAGAAGAACCATGGCGGTGAAGATTGGTACGATGAATTGAATTGTCATATTTTTTGGTTGGGTGTAGGGTTACATGCGAATATAGGAGGTGTACAATAATTTTTCGGATTATTTTCTGTTTGCCGATAATGTCATCGTGTAATGGTAATGGTAAATATTATATCAAGGTAGAAATTTATCAGGAAAATACAATAGCTGAATGCCAGTCCATCTTATCCCTAAGGAATGGGTGGATCGATGAATTATTATGGAGGCACATGCCCAGAAGGGAACCACTTAGCCTTTCAGGGGGACCTACGGTTGAAAAAAAAATTGAGGGGCACACGCGAGCATTCCCGCAGGGGCGCATTTTCCTCATGGAGTGGCGCCCCTGGCTAGAATATTTGAGGCAGGGATACAGTCGGGTCTTCCAAGAGGAGCACCTTTCCTTCAAAGAGGGAGTACCCCAAAGAGGGAGTACCCCTCTTATAGGGCCTTCTCCTATGGGGCAGTGTAAAATAATTGACAATGTGGCCTGGAAATTCACAGTTAATAGAATTGTGCTATTTCATCCTTGTCTGAGGTTTTTACTGTTTTGCCACATGATGTGTGGGTAGTCATCAACACACAACTGCTAAATAATGTAAAATGCATGTGACTGAAGTGAAAGGCATTCTGCTTTTTTAATCCTTACGTGGAGATCCTTTATTTTCTTCCAATCTTTCACCATTTCCAAGCAACTTCTTTCTTCATCCACACAGTTAATGGTGAAGTAATTTTAGGACACTGCTATGGGGGCATATCTGATTCTATGACAAGTGTACGTATGGCAGATGTACGTAAGCAAATGCACTTAAGCTCAGATGTACGTATTGCAATTGTACGTAAGCGCAGATTCACGTATGGAAAATGTACGTATGCCGAAGTGTACGTAAGTGCAAAAGTACGTATGCGCAAATGTGCGTAAGCGCAAATGTAAGTTGTATCCGTGCCTGCAGATAATCGCATTTGAACTACAAAACAATCGCTCTTGGGCCACCAATATTCCCGTCACGCCCCCCCCACAAAAAAAAAATTACCTCCCAGTCAGTGCCGCTCGTTTTACGCCCACAGGTAATGCTCGACTCATGATGACGGGAGGTCACGGTTCACAATGCTACTATTAATGGCATGCACTAGGTGTGGTCCAACAACAGTAAAAGCACCTTGAGCATCGTGATTCTGATGCTGTCAGCACTGCACGCGCCTGACGATCCGTCAACAACGCGGACACACAACGAGCGCTTGTTCAATGGTGTCATCCTGCCATCTAGCGATAAATATTGTAACCTATGCTTCAGCGTTCAATCTGATGACATTCAGTCCTTATTCAATGCCGTAATACCAAGACCGTGCTGCTACCTAGCGAGTGAAAGCTGAACTTATGCTTCTTGGACATCACAATTGAGAGTAGATCTTCTGAACAATCCAGTCCAGAAAGTAGATCCTCTGAACATACCGGACCAAGAGTAGATCCTCTGAACATTCCGTCCCGGGAGTAGATCTTGTGAACACTTCCGTCCTCGGAGTAGATCCTCTGAACATTTCCAGGAGTAGATCTTCTGAACATTTCCAGCAGTAGATCTTCTGAACAACTAAGGCCTATTTGTAGATCCTCTGAACAATCCGGTCGCGAGAGTAGATCTTGTGAAAAAAATTATCCTGAAAGTAGATCCTGTGAACACTTTCGTCTTCGAGTAGATCTTCTGAACAAACCAGTCCCGGGAGTAGATCTTGTGAACACTTCCAGCTTTCAGTAGATCCTCTGAACATTTGCATTCGGGAGTAGATCTTCTGAACACTTGAGGCCTATTTGTAGATCCTCTGAACAACCCAGCCCCGAGAGTAGATCTTGTGAAAAACATTCTCTTGAAAGTAGATCCTGTGAACACTTTCGACTTCGAGTAGATCCTCTGAACAATTCAGTCTTGGGAGTAGATCTTGTGAACATTTCCTCCTCCAAGTAGGTCTTGTGAACATAGACCTTCTGAAAGTAGGTCTTCTGAAAATAGATCTTCTGAACGTAGATCTACTGAAAATAGATCTTCTGAAAGTAGATCTTATGAGCCTCACCCATTTGATTGATTATTTGGGTTTCAGGGCGCGCCGACTACTAGGTCATTTAGTGTCCATAACTGTTAAATGTTCCCAGGGTAGCTATAAGACATCCCTTATATTACAAGTATTCTCTTTTCTGGCGTATCTAGATGTTAACGCCCTGGGTAAATAACGTAAAACTTCACATCACATAGGAAGCTGAAGAGACTTCCGGATTCCACAACCTGTGATTTGTAGCCTAGCACTGCTAGGAGTGAGCGAACCTGGTCACTCCCGAAATATCGATGACGCTCAAGGCAAACCCTCGGGCATGAAATTAGAACGTGGCTAACAGTTAGCACTGCTCCACATCTAGAGCACAGTGGTTCATTTTCACCACTAGGTAAGTAGCCATGGGTGGCGTAAGTGTGACCTATTCGTAGACGACAAAACGCCACCTCACTTAGCCTTGTGCTACGCGAGCATGACATCCACTGGCCCAGAGACGGCTTAATTGTTCGTAGTTTATTGGAAACAAGCTCGTCCCAACTCGCTTGCCACTTACTTGTTAGAAAAACTAAGACACCTGAATTATAGTCCTTGGCGGGGATTAGGAATGCTCTCCGCAAGGGAGCCTGTGCCGCTCTCCTAGCAGCACTATCGGCTTGTTCATTGCCTGCGATACCTATGTGGCTAGGAATCCAACAGAAGCGGACGATTTTTCCTGTGTAATCTAATATAGTCAGGCGGCGTAAGACATCGTTCACTAAAGGGTCAGTGGGATTAAAACCGTTAAGTGACAGAAGGCTGCTCAACGAGTCGGATAAGATGACATGATTCTCATCCGTCCCGACCTCTATGAAAGCGAGTGCTTTGTAGATTACGAGCTCTGACGTGTAGACGGATACGTGCTTTGGTAACGTGAACGATCTGGTGGCTGTCTCGCACACAAACGCACTTCCAACCCCAGCGTCTGTCTTTGATCCGTCCGTAAAAAATTTGGCGTGGGCATTATAAAATGTCGACAAGTGCTCCAAAGTTCGTGCTCGAAACTCATCTGCGAGAATATCCCCTTTGCGGGTGGGTGTCAGCTAAGCCGATATCTATCCTCGGTTCTAACGAAAGAAGTCTCCATGGGGGCGTCACAACAAGCGGGGCACGATTCACATTGCGAATTTCGAATCGGCTTTCGTAAAAAAGATGCCTAATTCTACTGCGCAGAGGACGGTACATACGTGCTCCATTGTGTGAAAAAGAAATTGATAGTGTGTGACGGGAGAACACTGCTTGATATGCAGGGTGTTGCGGAAAACGGCGTAATTTGCAGCTTTAAGAGAATCCCATGACGCCAGGTCGTGTCATATGCCGCTTCAATATAAAAAATACTGCACGACTATGTTGTTTCCGTTTAAAAGCTGCACGAATCAATGTATCAAATAGTAAGATATGGTCAACAGCACTTGCTTTTCTAAACCCACGCTGTTCGTTTGTGAAGAAAAAAAATGTTGCCTCTCTAAGTATCACGTCAGTCTAACGTTTACCATTTTTTCCATTTGTTTGCCAAGTGAAGATGTAAGCGATATGGGGCGGTAGTGCGATGGATGTAATCATATTTTTTTGTGGGTTTACCGATTGGGATAACAACTGCCTCGCGCCAACCTTCAGTTAGTTAGTTATTAGGGCTTAAGGGCGCATCGACTACGCGCCAACCTTCAGGGAAAGCGCCTACTTCCCATACTCGGTTGAAGGTGGCCAACAAAGCTTCCAGCGCCTGGGGAGGAAGGCGCTTCAGCATGGCATTGTTCATCTGATCGGGCCCTTCGGCAACATTTTTCAAGGCGCTAATGGCTGATTAATTCGGTTCGGTTAATTCGGTCAGTGTAAATTGGTCATTGTACTCAGGTGATTGTGAAGTGATGAAATCGATTGGGTTCCCCTCGCAATGCAATTTAAAACGCAAAACTCTGGGTTAGTGCTTCCACCCGGCTGCGTTCGGAGATAAAACGGCCTATCTTATTAGCTACGTCTGTCGGGTGACTAATGTCAGCGTCCCCTACACTCAATACGGGGAGAGGGACTGACGAATACTGCCCGGATACGTTTGATCTGTGACCAGATCTGTCCTGTTTGTGTGAATCGATTAATATTCCCAATGCATGTTCTACAGGCCATCCTTTTTTCCTCAAGAATTGTTCGCCTAGCATGTGCTCTGGCTTTCCGAAATACAATTAAATTTGCTGTCGTACTGTGATGATCAAAAGCCTTGTAAGCTCGTCTACGAGCACTAATTACTTTCCGGCACTCTTCAGTCCACCACGACATGGGAACACGGCGGGGGTTCTGGATGTTCTGGGTATGCATTTAGAGGCCGAGTCGATTATGAGCGACGTGAAATTTTCAACGGTAAGTGGTGGGTTTAATTGGCTAGTCATCGTTAGAACATTTGTCCTGCAACAAGTCATTAAACTGATGACAGTTCGCCTTGCGGATATTCCATCGCGGTGGTCTAGTTCCTAAAATAGCATCGGAGCGAAATACCAACCAGATTGGAAAATGGTAGCTTCCGAGCGGGTCATCATCTACCACTGAAACACAGCGATGACTGAGCTGGGGACTACACAGGGTAAGATCTAAAACTGATTTGTTTCCCAAGGGTAACGGATATATGTGTTGGAGAACCTGTGTTTAGTAAACACAGTGATTCGGCGATTAAAAAGGCTTCCATATGTCTACCGCGGGGTTTGGAACTGACAAAACCCCAGAGGGTATGATGAGTTAAAATCGCCCAAAAGTAAAACGGGAGGAGGAAGTTCCAGCATAAGACTCCTGAGCTCCGCAGAGGGGAGAGCCTCTCCTGGGGGAAGATAAATTGAGCATAATGATATAACAAGATGGTGAATATTACTACGTACCGCTACAGCCTGTAGTGTTGTTTGCAATGGTATTTCTCGGGAAGGTGTTCCCTTGTGTACAGCTAGCATCATCACACCGTGTGCAATGGTATCAATATTTGTATTCTCTTTTCGGAATACAAAGTATCCTTTAATGGAACACTGGGTACCAGTTGACAGCTTTGTTTCCTGAAGCCCCATAGCGATAGGTCGTTTATGATATAAAACCCTCTCCAGGTCAGCAAAATTCGCTCTAAAACCACGCATGTTCCACTGTAAAACTAAGGGCGATATGACGGCGAATCGAGGTAAAACTGGAAGTGTCTAAAAGTGCTCCCCAGAGGGTTCCAAATTACTCCCAGAGTGGCCAAGTGAGATCGTTCTCGGTCGCGATCGCGGCGAGCTGTCCCCGGGAGGGCTACCGGACCACGGTAGACCCCGCTTCTGTGGGGCGCTCAGCTGCGGCGGGGGCGGGGGAGGACCCATACCGTGTGGTATAACTGGCTCTCCCCGAGGTGCCTCCACTCGCCTGCGATGCGTTGGCGTGGCCGACCCTGCGGGAGGGGCTTCTTCCACAGTTTTTCCCCTCGCCCGCGCCTTCTCCACCTCTTCGCCTCCCGGGCGCGCCTTTCAGCTTCCTGATATTTCAAGCTGATTTCTGAGATTGGAATTTGTCGAGAGGTACGGGACGGCGATGTAGGAGCGGACGTGCAAGCTGGGGGCGAGGGAGGTAGAGGAGACAAGGAAGTAATGGTGGTAGTGGTTGAACGTGAGGATGAGGCCTGGCTCACGGGAATGGGGTAAGTAGCAGGAAGGGAGGAAGTGGAGAGGTGGGAATTGGAGGGGGTTGTATTGTGCGTGGGTGAGGGAGGATCGGAGGAAGGGCGGGACGTAAGAGACGGGGATTTCAAGGTGGGGATTGTAGTAGAGGGAGAGGGGCTAGGATTGGGTGGAGAGGGCCGAGTAGGCCTCTTGGAGCGTTGAACCTGGGTCCATTCTCCCCCATTTGACGTTGGTCGGGGAGACGAAACTGGTGAGCAGACACCGCATCCATTTGTGGCAGGTGGTGCTTCCACCGCTACAGTGACGTGTTGAGGAGGCGACGCAGGGGGCACACCAAAAGATCGGAGAAGTGCAGTGAGTTGAGCGATTAGCTGGGAGATGTTGGGTTGTGTGTGTTGGGAGCCAATCAGAGGTTCCCTCTGGGTGTGTTTTGCTATTGCAGAGTTCGATTTTGCTGCTGCTGCGTACGATATTTTTGGGTGAGCTCTTTCATATAATTCACGGGCCTCCCGAAATGTGATCTTGTTTGTACATTTTATGTTGACTATCTCTTTCTCCCTCAAGAAGATGGGGCATGGACGATCGTAGGCCGCGTTGGGTTTCTGATTGGGGCCACAGTTTGAACATCTTGGGCATTCAGCCTCACATTTTTGTCCCGCATGGTCCGCCGACCCACATCTACCACACGTCTCACGATTTCGGCAGTGTTGTGTTGTATGTCCACATCTAGAACAACGAAAACACCGCATGGGATTTGGGACATACACACGCACCTTCACGCGAACGTGTCCAACAAATATGAATTCGGGGTCAGTTGAGCTAAATGTTAATATGAAGTTGTTCCTTGGTTGGGTTTCTTGGCCCTTTCTAATAGTGATCCTTCTCGCGCCTACCACTCCCCATTCTGCCAAGCCATCCACAATCTCATCATCGGATACGTCTCTCAAATCGCAACAATTGATTACCCCTTTCGAGTAGTTTTTAGTATGAGGTCGAATTTTGATGGCTACAATTACTATTCTTCTGCCGGTCTCATGTCGTACACTGTAAGTCAGTTCGGTTGCACCCATCGACCTTCCTGCATTATAGGTATTCTAAAAACTCTACTTCTATTCCACCATCCCTAAGTTTCTCGCACCTGAGCACCGCTCCCAACCAGTCGCAAGCTTCCTTCCTCTGAAACGGTGTAAGCCGCGAAAGACTTCTTTCCTCTTCCAATGACCTCACTACGAGGGTACGAGGAGCGAGAAAACAAGCCAAGAGGCCGGTTCCTATACGCGTCACGCTTGGATGTCTGATGTGTCTGCTTGTCTGTCCCCTACTAGAGGGGGCATGTGAATTGTTTATGTTTGAGGATACCATGTAGTGTGATTTGTTCTGCCCCTCGGACGCCCCGCCGCAGTGGCCCTACCGGGGGAACGCCTGGGCCCCGCGGACGGGAGGTCGCCAGGCACCCAAGGAGCTATACGGGGCAGGCGACGCAATCACCCGGCCGGGAGAGAGATACTCACCATCCCGACCGGGATTCAGCGCCGCCCACCCCCTGACCCCAGCCGGCCGGTCCGACAGGCACTGGGCCGAGACCCAGCCCTCCAGACCGAGGCGACCAGTCGCTTGACCGGTGTGAGGCCCCACGGGCCCGACCGCCCCTCCGGGATATCAGGACCAAAGCGGTGTGATGGTCCCCCCCCCCGCCACAACTGACACCGTGCGACGGGGGACCTCAGCCTCCAGGACTCCCGTCAACCCCGGGGGGGGCGAGGGGGCGCGACTACCCCGATAAAACTGAGCTGGTGGGCAGGACCGGGGAAGTTGTCCTGCCTGCTCATAGTAGGGATAGTTGGTGTTGCAGGGCCAGATGAGTGACATGGATGTTGGGATGAGATGGGCATTGGAACGGGAGCGTATGGACGGAAGGACGAGTGAGGCACTCTTGGTCTCACCCCTCGCCAGTATGATGATCGCCGGGTCATTGGGGCACTCAATCCCCCCCCCCACCACGAAAAGGTGATGCCTCGTCGGGGGGACGTCCCACTTCAGTTTGGCAGTTATCTAAAACAGCACCACATGTCCATTCCACATCTCACAATAGATAATGTACACATCTCACCTACAAAATGCAGCATCCAAAAACTGCATCCTTGACAGTATTGTAAAGTAGGATTTGCAGAAGTGCACCCAGTGTATCCAGTGACCCGACATAGTCTGGGAAAATGCAAGGTGTGTGCAGGACACATAACTGGTATTGCTGGCTGGTGGACCTGACATATGCTGGATGCACCATGGTGGTGGTGTTGGTGGTGGTGGATTGGAATTTCGGGGCGCGACGACATCTAGGGTGATTTTGCGCCCATGGGTGCACCATGAATTGGGTAGATCCCCAACATATGCAAGCATGGACACAGTACCATTTTCACACTCAACACTTACTTCATGGATGCCAAAGTGTGCATACGAGTCGAAATAGTAGTCCTTGGAGGTCATCTCTTCACCAGTGCCCACCTTCGCCTTGAGTGTGTCAGCATCACCAGCTCCAGTCTCTGTGTTGACTACCTGAGTGGCAAAGATACATTGAACTATGCCTCAAAATAGATAGGCTCTTCACTACCTGCTCAAACCAACTTGTTTTGCAAAATTGCACATACTTGCTTCCAGGCATAAGCAACTTCAGTTGGCAGTAATATGCAGTCTTTTCAGCCAGCTTCAACACATCTACATTCAAACTTGCACATTGCATTGCTATAAGCATACATAATGCATTTCCCATCATGCCTACTTTGATGATGGCAGATTTGCTGAGGTTGGTTGGTTGGTTATTTGGGCTTTCGGGCGCATCGACTGCGTTGGTCATACAGCGCCCATTCTTTGGTTGCTTACGTTGCTTTGCCTAGGTTGATTTACTCGAGGTCAGGCTGAATTCATACCTTCAAATCGTTCACCATTCTGGCCCTGTTCACAGAGCCTGCGGTCGCTGCGGCTCTGCGGTCAAAATAGACTCCACCTACCACTGAAAAAGTCATCAGTAGCGGGACGCACATGAACACCGCCGCGGCCCGCCGCGGTTAAATCATTCGTCAAATCTTGCGCAGGAGCTTCATGTATAGACGTAAAAATGTGGATGACGCCGATGAATTTCAAAATAGGGTGGATCAAAACATTAGGCTTAAAATAGGGTGGATACCTATTCTTAGACTGCAAGTTTTTTTTCAGTGCCAAGTAGTCGTCGATGGGGTGATATGTATGTTAAGTAGGTGTGTACCCCTTCAAGCAGGCATAGGTGGAGCCTGAAAATTATTGAGAAGGCATCCAAGCCACATGTGTTACATGGGATTGGGTGAATGGGGCTGAATATGTAAGGTAGATAGACGTTGATGAGGGTGTAGAATGCTGGTAGATGAACTCTTTGAAATTATTGATGTGGACGCCAAATGGCCCTGCAGCTAGTGTGATCTTAAATCCATATAATACATGAAATAAATTAGGAAAGTAATGCTGGTTGGGGTATGAGTGTCTGCAAATGTTATGGTATCTTCCGTTTACAGACTTAACATGGACGGGCCCTTGTGGCTTCTATTAAGTCTTGTCACATTATGACTTGATGACTTATGCCTGTGCTTTCTGTCTGTCAGGTTAATATTTGCTTCATTTTGGTGCTTCTACTGTTAAACAGGTCGATGTACATCCCTATCCAGTCGAGACAGCCCGTTCCAGCCGAGGCTATCCTTCACAGTCAGCTATCCTTCCAGCCGAGGCATGTTCTCTATCCTTCACAGTCAGCGGTGCTGCTTTGCATGCTTTTGAGGGGCCCCATGCCCCCTCAATGGTAGTTTTGCCCCTAACCATTTAAACTTTTAGCATCAGACACTACGGAGTGTGCACCCCAACCCCCACCCCCACCCCCACCCAATCAATGTGAACTTGCCATTTTCTTTATGCATTTGGCCCTGTTCCAATAAGTTTCAGAGATCAACACCTGTATTCACTGCCATTGCCAGACAACATGATGGATTTGTTCATTTCCTGGGGCCCTTTTCTGCACAACCTGTTAGATATTTCAATTTTTCCTTTGTTCTATCTATTCTCATATCTCCACAAAAGCAATGCCAATAGTGAGCAATCCATGGAAAAATCTCAAGTAGCTGATCACACCATAAAAATTGAAAAGTAACAGTGCATGCTCCTTTGCATCTGGTTTGCTAATGCTGCTAGCTTGCTTAGTTGGCTGCACTTCTTATTCTGCTGTGCTTAGTCATGCTGTGCATGGAGCATAAACAAATAAGGACAAATAAATGTGTAGATCATGCAGATAACGATTTATATGATTAAAGGAGGCAGTATGATCTGCTACATTTATGATTAGTTAATAGTGAATAAATAGTGAGAGGTATCTTCCTTTTGTGATTCCTAAAATAAAAGGCTGGGAAAGAGGTTGCTAGCTTTACTAATAGCCACAAGAGCATTCACCACTTCGCCTTCTTTCGCTCTCCACATCTATAACCACATACCGGAACTCAAGCACAGACGCACAGAAACAGTCTTAAGATATCATTACAAAACACAACTCATCGCACAACACCCATGCATCCAGGCACTCAAAATCCGCGCCAAACGCAGACACCAACTCATGAACACAACACGACTTAAAACTACAATAGGCTGCCGCATCTACCAACACGCAAATAGACTACACATCACACTCCCCACAGCAAAAGCACTCCCACCACCCACTGCATGTTGGAAACACTAAACACCCAAAACACACCTCCTCATAGACCAGCCAAAGCACACCTACACAGACGCAGAAATACACCAACACTTCCTCCACTTCAAAGCTCAACATCCAAACCACAACACCATTTACACGGACGGATCCAAATTACACAAACAGCAGACGGGCACAGCGGCGGCGCTGTATCCCAACGCAGCACCGCCGCGAGTCATCCTTCGTGCCCGTCTGCATGACACAGCATCTACATATACAGCAGAATTATATGCAATCTACTCGACATACTGCACCATACACAACACCAAAATTGAACACATCATTGCCACAGACTCAAAATCAGCATTACAGAGCATAACACCCCACACCACATACAAACACCCACTCATACCCAAAATACTACAAATCCACAAAAACTCACTATAACACAACGACCAACACTACTCTTGATCCCAAGTCACACAAACATACACGGCAACGAACACGCAGACACCGAAGCCAACATAGCCACAACACTACAACAAACCACACCATGCCCACTTTCACAATCAGACTACTACCCCACAATACGCCAGGCAATCAACGAAGACATTCAACAAACATGGGACACGACAATCACACAACTACACGAAATACACCCAAAACACGAACTCTGGCACACCATAAACCAAAACACTAGACAAAAGGAACGCATACTAACACGATTACGGCTAGGACACACTGCACTCACACACTCCTATCTTTTACAACTCCTACGACCACAATGCATAGCATGTCAACGAACACTCACAATTAAACACATACTCATACACTGCACCAAATGCAACGCAGAAAGACAACCCATCACAAATTACTGCAACATGAACAACATCCCACTAAACACCACGACACTTCTCAACGATGAATATCCAACACTACACGAACACCTCTTCCACTTTCTCTCTATCACACGCCTGATCCACGAACTATGATAAAAAATAAAAAAGAAAAGAAGAAAAAAAAAAAAAATAAAATGAACAAAATGGGGGGAAAAAAATGGGGACACCACAAACGCCCTCCGGAAACAGCCGACATCACCACACGGTGGCAGGGTGGCCAAACACAACGACACACACACGTTGCTAGGTCAGCTTGAACCAGTCATGTCCATTTTCTTTCTAATTTGTGGTCAGATATTAGTGTCATACTTTCTAATTATGGTAGGCTAGATGAAAATGCTTTGTAATCAAATGAGGAAGACATATGTGCTTAAGTACTCAACATCAGTTTTTTTTTTTTGGGGGGGGTACATTATGACAAACTTTGAGCACTGTCAGTGTGGCTAATTATCAAAAATAATGGCAAATTTGCGCTTGAGGGCATTCAAAAAGGCAATTTTTCCTGACATGACATTTAATGAACACAATGCAGATGTGACCATTGTGATGATTCCCAAAATAAAAAGCATAAAAGCAAGTGCTCAGTTTTCAGTTGGCAAGAAAAAACCAAATGGTGGCTATTGGTCAGGCACTACACATAGGCATATAGAAAATGCATTCAAACAATGGGTGCTGTATGACTGGGATGTGGGTAAACATATTATGTATATATATATATATATATATATATATATATATATATATATATATATATATATATATATATATATATTGGTTAAGCATTACATAGCACACCAAATGAGGTAAACCGCAGCAATAACATAACCTAACCAAACCTCACTTTTATGAAAAACCCACAATTTGGAAAAAAAAATTAGTTCTTTCCACTGTTGGAACTTCAAAGAACTGATAGTGTTGGAAAAACCGACATTTGTTGGTGTCATGCATACCAATACATTATGTACTCCAGGATTGTGACTAGACTAAGTGAAATATTTTGTACTCCAGAATGGAAAATGAAGAACAACATTGTTTGGTTGAGTGCTACCACTCAAAGTTCATACATGATAACAACTAGCAGTTTCAGTGATCCCTACACGCTGACCAGTCAACGACATAACACATCCTCCAAAGGCAGTACAAACCGTACCGCACATGTTCGTCGGTGTTGCGCTAAAAACGTCTCCGCACAACTGGCGGAGATGCGAGAAGACGCTATATTTGTGTCAATATAGTCAATAATTCATTCAATATTTAATGAATATTTATTCAATATTTATTCAACATTTATTTGCAGATATTTGCGATGGAGCTAGTGTCGAACCCGGGACCTTTGGTAACCAGAGCCCAATGCCTTAACCACCCGGCCATCCCTGCCTCCAGCTGTACTTGTACTGCTGGGGTAAGAGAATCTGATGGGCTCCATTTAACAGCAATAATAAAACAGACTATTAGTCGGTTTTACAGTGGTAATTTGCTCTCTCCTACAGCCGCTCTTGATCCTTCCAAGTCGATCCTTGCTTGAACTCAACATTCCAAACATGAACTAAACAAGTACATCCAGGAACTTTTAATATTAATAAGAATTGGTCCCAATCAATCTTCTCTGCTTTTTCACTCAAAATAACTGTTTCTTGGTGGTGAGTATATAACTATTTTAGACGGATTGTTTTAGTATAATCTTCATTAAACCATTTGATATTCCAAAACCCATATCCCAATAGTCGGCACATAACATATTAGTCAATGCACAAGCGTCCTACTCGTTGGGTGTGTTGTGAATATTTATTAGGTATGCAGTGTGAGCTGGTCAGGAGTGTGTCAGGTATGCATTTATAAACTTCGTTGACATTGACTAAATATACTTTTGCTATCATTTTCTCTAGCATTGCTCATGAGGTTGGCTTATAACCTCACCATAAGTCCCGATCGAATTGGGCGCATATGATATGGGTCCTAATGACCTACAGACATGGGTCAGAAATGAAGAACTGCAGATGTTCTCGACCGATGAACATTATCAATTCAATTTAATGTCCAGTCTTCAAGTAGTTGCTGTTAACTGTACCATATTTTAGTTACTCATGTTTTTAGTGCACCCAAATTTTGGACATGGCTTACTTTGTCAGGATGTTTATCCATACAAAAATGATAACATTAGTTTTCAGCCCCACTAAGACACGGTTAATTGCCAGCAAGTGCATAGTTATTTTTGTACTCCAGCTCAAAATGTTGTACTCCACTACCCAGAAAAAAGAAAATCCTACACTGGAACTGAATCCACCCTAAACAAAACTAGCCCAACATTAACAGACCTTGGGGCATTTAAACCTGCAGTGCACTCAAATCTATGCACATTGTTGTACGAATATACTGAATAGATTTGCCACGATAATATACTAATCAAACCTGAAGAGTAGCTTTACTTCTCTATACTTAATTTTTCTTAACTTCCATCAGAAATCTTTTCTGCCTACAACATATTAGTAGATGTAGTGAGCAGATCTAAGCATACAATGTCTGCATAAGGTACACTTTCCAGTTCCTGTGTCTTGCCATGTCTATCTGATAACCATACTTTTCTTTAATCTAGGGGACTGGCGTACCTGCAGATACGGGCTCCCCTTCATCGGCCACGGAACTCATCTCTGGGTGAGCGATGCTCGAGAATGTGGGGAGCCAACCAAGTGAGAGAAACAGTATTATTGTGCTTTGTTTAGCATATTCACAATTCAAATTTCATACACATTTTACCTCCACAATGCAAGCATGTTTGTTCATTCGTTAGTTAGCAGTATGAGTCCTGTTTTGCAATTTGGACATGCTTTCCCTTTTGAAAAATGGAAAAAAGGTTCTTCTTCATGGTTAGGTAGCCATTGGTTTTAGCCATTGATTTTACAACACCTGAGTACCACCAGTGGACAACCATTGAGTCATGTAGCATCACCAATCTCTCACTCTCATTGACCTTGGGTAAAGCATAGCAATAGGTGAGACTTAATCAAACTCACAATATTTAAGTTGTGAGATTGGTGACTTACCCCCTAGACTACTTGTCCCCAGTAGTTAGGTAGTTGGGTCCAGGTGGTCAGGCTAGGTGAAATTGTCATTTTTTTTTGTATATGGAAGGTTCAGCAAGGTTAGGCTGGGTTGTCAGATTATAAACAAATCAGGGCATATGCAAAGCTATATTACCCAATTAAATGCTATATTTGTTGGTGTTATTTTGCCTGCCAATGGAAAAGTAATAACTTGCAGAAGAAATGAGTGGGCACATGTGAACTACATTCGTAAGCATTGTATTGGAAAGACCTTAGAAATTAAGAATTGCATTCAATCAGAAATATACTGATTAATCTACCAGTGTGCTCTTTTGAGGTAAAATGTGTGCAAAACTTGCTTCTTGAATACCTTGAAGCACAATACCCACCATTAAACATACAAATGATAAAAGTGAAAGAACGTCTTCCTCGAGATTATAATATTTATGTATGCTGAGCATCCAGAAACAGCTGTTTTACTAATCCTGACATGTTCCATGGGTGGGATTTCAATAACAGCTGGTGCTTCAGTGCCACATATAGAAATGGCTGAACTCATAGCTTTCACAAAAGCAATATTGGTGCCTATTGAGATGCATGGAAAAGCACCACCCAGAAACCACAATCGCACGGAAAAGCACAACCTAAATTTTTTGATGACACCAGAAAATTGAACTGCCTTGCACATAATCATACATCACAGTCGGTCGGTTATTGGTTTTACGACACATCGACCGTTCAGTCATGTAGCGTCGCCAACCTCTCACGCCGATTGGTCGCGGGCGAAGAGTAGCGAGAGGTGAGACTCGAACTCACAACCTTTCGATTATGAGACGAACAACTTACCCCTAGGCTACTCGTCCCCCATACATCACAGTCAACTACCCAGCTCATCTTTCAACAGAGCATAACTACGCCCTATTGCACCAAGATGATACTTCCCAATCTTGCGACCGCTGCGGTCGGTGGTATAGCGACCACAGCGACCGCTGCGGTCGGTGGTACAGCGACCACAGCGACCGCTGCGGTCGGTGGTACAGCGACCACAGCGACCGCTGCGGTCGGTGGTACAGCGAAATGAATCGCTGCGGTCGGTGGTACAGCGACCACAGCAACCGCTGCGGTCGGTGGTACAGCGACCACAGCAACCGCTGCGGTCGGTGGTACAGCGACCACAGCGATCGCTGCGGTCGGTGGTACAGCGACCACAGCAACCGCTGCGGTCGGTGGTACAGCGACCACAGGAACCGCTGCGGTCGGTGGTACAGCGACCACAGCGACCGCTGCGGTCGGTGGTACAGCGACCACAGCGACCGCTGCGGTCGGTGGTACAGCGACCACAGCGACCGCTGCGGTCGGTGGTACAGCGACCACAGCGACCGCTGCGGTCGGTGGTACAGCGACCACAGCAATCGCTGCGGTCGGTGGTACAGCGACCGCAGGGACCGCTGCGGTCGGTGGTACAGCGACCACAGCGACCGCTGCGGTCGGTGGTACAGCGACCACAGCGACCGCTGCGGTCGGTGGTACAGCGACCACAGCGACCGCTGCGGTCGATGGTACAGCGACCACAGCAACCGCTGCGGTCGGTGGTATAGCGACCACAGCAATCGCTGCGGTCGGTGGTACAGCGACCGCAGGGACCGCTGCGGTCGGTGGTACAGCGACCACAGCAACCGCGGCGGCCGCAGACAGCCGCAGACAGTGTGACGTCATCCTGCTCACTGCTGACTGGCCGCGGATAAGTTCCACCATTTTGACCTCGAGATACCCGGGGGCCGCAAGCCCCGCAAACAATACACTAGACTTGATCAAAACAATTAAGGCTAAGAAAGCTGCACTTAGAGTGTCGAAGGAAGCTTCAAATATCGTAAAACTTAGGTCGTATTTTTAAAAAAAACTAGACACTGTGAAGCAAAAAGGTCTTTAGTTTCTTTAGCTGAGTAAAGTTGCTAGCACAATTGGTCCACTGGAAGTAAATGGGACTATGGTGGGTGAGGATAGTGATTTCTTCACGTGTGAGGGTAGTGGTTTCTCCTTTAGATTTCTTCATGCACTACCAAGATCTCCGAGAAGACCTTCCACCTCTCACAAATTACGAGAGCACGAGACGAGACGCAACGAACAGCTGGCGTAGAAGATGCAGCGAAGCCAATCACCACCAAGGCTTCGACGCCGCGGGCACCGCGGAACGGCCATTGCCAGGAGCAACACAAAAAGCCGGGTGGTGCCGCAGGCGTCCTGTCCAAGCCGCGCCAACGCCAACTGCTTAAGAGCCCAACCAGAAGCCTCGAAGTCAGCCTGCCACTACTTCGACTTCAACTGTGTACTTCTAGCCCACCTCTGCACCTCCGTCTTCCAGTCCACTCTACACCTCAGCTCGACGCCAGGTTGGTCCGGCGGTGCCGCCACCCCCCCCCCCCCCCACATACCGCCGATATCTGTATTCTGTAGCCGTGTACACCTATCTGTCCTAACCCAACGCCGAACCCACAACCCTCTACAACATCAGACATGAACTCAGACACACTGAACACACCGACGAGCGACTTTTACCTCTGCCGCCGGGATGACGGGGAGCCAATGGGCTCCCTTGACCCCTGGACGGTGGAGGAGGAGATCACCCGACGGACACGACAGCCACTACACGCACACCAGATACGCTCAGGAGCACTCCTAATACAATCATACACCTTCAGCGACGCAGACATCTTGAGACACATCACTAACATTTACGGAATATCTGTCACCATAACACCGGCCGCACATCTCAACAGCTCTCAAGGCATGATATACGTACTGGAGGTGGCCTGGATGACGGAGGAGGAACTGGCTATCCGATTTAGGAGACAGAGAATCTCCTCCGTCTACAGGCCACCTCACAAAGAAAACCCACACACACTCATACTGACCTTCAACACTAGACAGCCACCAACACACGTTAAAGCCGGCTACATTAGGTATAAGGTCACGCCACGAGCACCCCTCCCCCGACGTTGTCAGTACTGCCAGCGGTACGGACACTCGAGAGGGGGGTGCCATGATACAACACCCACTTGCGAAAATTGCACAGGACCACACAACATGGGCACGTGTAACTCCAGTACACAACTCTGCGTCGGCTGCGGCGGGAACCACGCCTCCCGGGACAGGGCCTGCCCTCGGTGGGCGAAGGAGAAGGAGATTCTCCGCCTCGTCCTTCTTGAGGGCTGGGCCCTGCCGCGGGCAAGGTCGTGGGTGACCAACCAGCAGTTGACGCAGGCTTTACAACACCACAGCCCATCCACACACTCGACACAGACACAAACATCACATACGAGCCCACTACCAACCAAAGAATATCAGACAGACCCAGCAATCATAATCAGGCCACAACCCACAACAACAAAACAAACCCAGACACCACTCACCCACCTATTCAACACAGGAACCGCCCCCAGTGCCACGAGGATCACAAAACACATATCCAGTCCCAGGACCATCAGGACCACATAATTTTTTTTTTTTTTTTCCAATTATTTTTTTTTTTTTTTAAAAAAAAAATTTTTTTTTTTTTTTTTTCCCCCCTCTTCGGCTGGCCCCCCTTTTTCCCCCTTTTCCTTGGCCCTTTTTTGGTTTTTTGGGGGGTTTTCCCCCTTGGGGGGGCTCCCCCCCCCCCCCTTTTTTTTCCCCTTTTGTTAATGCCTTTGTTCTGTCACAGATCCGGTTTTTTTTTTCGGTGTACGGCAAGGAACGGAAAGTCTGCATTTTAAAAATTTTTTATTTTTCAATAAAATTTTTTTTTCCCCCAAAAATTTTTTTTTTTTTTCTCCCCTCTGGTGGAGTTTTGGGGTTGTTAACCCCCGGGCCCCCCCTCACTCCCCCCCCCCTGCCCTTGCTCCACAGGGGGCGCCCCCGGGGGAGCCCAACCCCCGGGCTTTGTTTTTTTGTTTTTTTAACCAAGCCCCCGCAAGACCCCCCAGGCAAAAAACCAATCTGCATGTGCCCAGATCGCGAACGAACATGGGCGAGCACCCTTTTTGTAGTCGTGTGGCTAGACTGTATAATGCCTTGCCGCCCGAGCCCCCCCCCCCCCCCCCCCCCTTTTTCCCCCCCCCTAAAAACTCTTTTTTTGGGAAACCCGGGTTTTGGGGGCCCTTTGCGCCTTTTTTTTTTTTTTTCTTTTATGACTGTTTGTAGACGCAAACTGAACCTGTATGATACCTTTGCCGACCCTTTTTATTGCAATGGTTTAATTTTTTTTTTTTTTTTTTTTTTTTTTGTTTTTTTTTCTTTTTTTGGCCACCCCTTCCAGAAACCTGCGCGTCCACTTCGAAACATACGCAGACTCAGACGACGACAACAGTTCAGAAACCAGTCACTACCCACACACCAACTACAAGAGCAAACCACAAACCAAACACCACTGATACCAACAACAAAAAACACACCCGCGCCAAATCCTCGCGACACTAGCCAATATCCTAACACCCCCAATTACACAATCTCTCCTTAAGTCTGCCCTTTATATTTATTTTAAAGAAGAAAAAAGTACAAAACAAAAGTAAATTGAGGGAAAAAAGCAAACAAAAAGAAAAACAAAACAAAAAGAAAAAAAAACAAACAAAAAGGACAAAAAGACAAAAAAACAAAACAAGAAAGCATCCAAACCATTGTATAACATACGATTCTTGCAATGTTCACTGAACGGCGATGACACGACTGTACCCCCTATACAACCCCTATGGCACTGACCGGACCACCACCTCAACTCCTCTCTACCTCGCCTAAACAGCCAAAATCACCACATGGTGGCAGGCTGGTCAAACTCACCTACACACACACACACAGAGCAGACTGACTGTATGAGAGCAGCTGTAAGTGCCATAAGATGGGAAGTAGAATTCTCCAATTTAAATGCCTGTGAAATGTGGGAAAAGTTCAAATCTTACTTGAAGGAAATTCAGATTAGACATGTCTCTCAAAAGCAAAGATGCAAAAGAAGTGTAGGAAAGCCAGCATGGCTTACACCAGACTTGATAAAAGCAATTAAGGCTAAGAAAGTTGCATTTATAGGGTTTAAAGAAGCTTCAAATATTGTAAATATAAAGGCATATCGAAAAGCTAGAGACACTGTGAAGCAAAAAGCAGAGCAGCAAAGCAAGCAAAAGCCCCCTTTTTTTTTTTTTTTTTTGGCCTTTCCCCTTCTCCCCCCCCCCTTTCCCCCCCCCCTGGGTTTGGGCCCCCCCCCCCCCCCCCCCCCCCCCCCCCCCCCGGGGGGGGGGGTTGGCCGGCGGCCGGGGGGGGGGGGGGGGGGGCGGCCCCCCCGGGGGGTTTGGGGGCGCTTTTTTTTTTTTTTTTTTTTTTTTTTTTTTTTTTGGTTTTGTTTTGGGGGTGGGGGGGGGGGGGCCACCCTCCCCCCCCCACCCTTTTTAAAAAAAAAACCCCCTTTTCCCCCCCCCCCCCACAAAAAATTTATTTTTTTTTTTTTTTAACTGGATTTAGCTAGGAACTGTAATTGGAACAGTAAAAAGTTCTTTGGCTTCTACAAGCTGAGCAAAGTTTCTAGCACAATTGGTCCACTGGAAGTAAATGGGACTACATTGGGTGAGGATAGTGAGATGGTTGAGGAGCTGAGCAAGCAGTTTAAATCAGTTTTTACATTTTAAAAAAAAATAAATTTAATCCGAGTTGTTGCTGGGGTGGCTTGATGAGCCAGGGTTCTATTGCTAAGCAGAACTTGTTGCGTGAACCCTGGCCCCACCACCCGATCCATGAACTCCAGTTCAACGGCAGAATTTAGACCGAAAGTTTAACGTGCCGCCAATGCACCGACACGGTCGCCCGGTAGCTCGTCCCCGGCCTTATCGGGCCAGCTGCCAACTGACACTCCCGGCCGGGGGCTAAATGCGAGCGCGCGAAGCCACTCGAACCCTGTGTTGCCAGTACAGGGGAGACCGGTGCAGGCCAGCGCTCTAACCAACTGAGCTACCAGGGCGTCAAATTGGAATGGAATGACCAATCTGCTGACCATACAGCCCCCATATACACCATAGTTAAGCGACATGTGATCTGAGAAATGATTTTTTGAATGAAAAAAAAAAATTATATAAAAAAAATTTTCAAGAAAGGAGAGGGAAAGTTGAAAACTATAGGTCAGTAAGTCTCACATCTGTAGTCTACAAGGTACTCAAATAAATTATCAAGGATAGAATAGTTAGTTATCTGGAAGGTAACAGATTGATTCAAGATACTCAACATGGGTTTAGAAAAAGGGTGGTCATGTCTCACAAATCTCTTGGACTTTTTGAACTTTGCCACATAAAAATTTGATCACGGAAATCAGGTTGATATAGCATATCTTGACCTTTAGTAAAGCCTTTGACACGGTACCACACAAATGGTTAACCCGCGCCGTCTTTCCTGTCAAATCCTCCCACCTCGTCTCAGGGGCGAGAGGACGAAGACCCACTCTAAAATCCAAACTAAGCATCGCACGAAAACGAAAGAGGTGCCATCAGAATGCACTCGACAGGTAGGGTCCGTGTCCACGACGAAAAAAAAATCCCCAAAAAGTGACGTCACCAGGGGGCTCGATTTTCACAACTTTTCACAACTTACATTATGTTTTTTACTCTGGGGAGTTCATTTTGGGGATACGAGAAAAAAAAATTATTTGGGATGACAAAAGGACAGCGAAATGGACCAGGGCTATAATTTTTTGGGCCCCCACAAAATAAAATTTATTTTTTTCAAATTTCAAAATTTTGTATTTTCAGTTTTCTTTAATTTTCCTTTTCCAATTGGTAGAGCAAACCGAGAAACGTTGTTGAAAGTCGACTTGCCCTAATAAAAAACGCTTACTTTAGCCAGAATCCTGTCTTCGAACTGCAATATGGGAAATATGCAAAATTTAGTCAAAAGCGAAAACAAAAATCAACTCTTACGTTTTGTTGCATCCGTACAGATAAGCAAACGCTGGAAGTTTCATTAAAATATATGTATCTGTTAAAGTGCGATGACTGGCCAAACTTTTTTGGAGGTGACCTCAGTTGACCTTGACTAACTCGGTGACCCTAGACCCAAATTTTTTTTTTATGACCTGACATAGAAATTTGGAATCGGCATGTCAAAGTGATGTGGGAAAGGGTGTGCCAAATTTGGGCGCGCTGCTGCACGCCGTTCGCCCGCTATCCGCGAAAAACTTGAGGGGGGCGGTTGAGACCCCCGAGATGGAACAGGTTAATGATGCAGCTTCAGGTCCATGGTATTGGAGGTAGCATCTTAAAATGGATAGTTGTGGCTTCCAGAGAAACAGCAGTGATGCTAAATGGTACAAGGTCATCATGTCAAAATGTTCTTACTGGAGTCCCCGAGGGGTCAATACTGGGGCCACTACTGTTCATTATATTTGTAAATAACATTGAAAGTGGCCTAAGCAGTAAGGTTTTGAAATTTGTGAATGATTTGAAGGTCCTTAGGGCAATAACAGGTCACAGTGAGCATATCTTGCTGCAGAAATACTTAGAAAAACTTGTGTAGTGGTTCAAAGAATGGCAAATGAAATTTGATTTTGATAAGTGCAAAATCATGCATGTAGGTAAGCAGCATATGAAGGCTCCATACTTGATGGGTGGCCAAGTACTATCAGTGACTCAACAGGAGAAGGATTTAGGTGCTATTCTAAACACAAAATTGGGGGCATCAGAACAGACCAATGCAGTGTAGGATTTCCTTTTTTTTCCTTGGTAGTGGAGTACAAAATTTCTAGCTGGAGTACGATTTTTTTTAGCTGGATTCCAAAAAATGGCTATGCACTTGCTGACAATTAACCTTGCTTTGGTGGAAATGAAAACCAATATTAGCATTTTTGTATGCATAAACATCTTAGCAAACTAAGCCATGTCAAAAACTTCGCTGCACTAAAAAAATAAGTTGTCCATAACCAGGTAGTATTGCTTTAATGGAAATAAAAATAAATGCTAGCATTTCATGCTGTATGTACCATACAAACATATATGTACATATTAAGCAATAAGTGGCATATAGAGAAACGATATTCTCACTACAAAGCACAATCCTTTAATTGGGTCCTCTTCCTTTAATTGGGTTATTTCACAGGCACCATCCCATCGCGGAAGGTGCCCCTCCTTCTCACCATGAACTACCAGTGCGCTCGATACCCTGTGGTACGTAAGGTCAGCCCTGTGTTCCTGTACACGCTGTTGAAGAGAACGCCCTGTCTCGCCAATATAGGCCTTCCCACATCCACTGCATGGGATCCTGTATACCACAGAGTCTGCTCTCTATAGGTTTAGATAACGGTGCCCTGGCTATTAAGTCCCTGATTTTACCTCCTGACGATTCAACTAACCTTATCCTGCCCCCAAAGAACTTGGACATTCCTGCCGCGGTGTGGGAAGGAGGGACCACAATAAACTGTTTGTTACCCAATTCCCGCGCCCTGCTACCCCTCCTGTGTATCTCTAAAGCCTTTTCCTTCAGCTCGACGAGTATGTCATGAGGGTATTTTAGCCTTCTAAACGTATCTACCAGAAAGTTGACCTCACCATTGAGGCGATCTGGGGAGCAAATCCTGTAGGCTCGCAGGAAGAAACCTATGACAACCACTCTCTTTGACCTCATGGAATGTCCTGAATATAAAAAATATTTTTTGTTGGCTTCGGTGACACAAAAGGATTTTTTTTTTTTTTTTTTTTTTTTTTTTTTTTTTTTTTGTGGGGTTTTTTTGTGTGGTTGTTGTTGTTTAGTGTGTTCACGAGCGATCAACAACATGCTGTGATAACATACAAAACAGTCATCAACATACCGGACCCAGAAACACTCGTTACCAACTATTGGGCGAAAGTAGTCAACCTCCAGCACCTCCATGAACAGGTTGGCTAATACCGCACTCAGTGGAGAGCCCATCGCCAAACCCTCTATCTGCCTAAACTCTACACCCTCGAACTCAAAAGCACCGAATCTAACACAATGCTCAACTAGCTGGATGAAATATCTTCTCGGCAAGGCCAACAAGTCATTATCAGTCAAGTCTAGCACCCGTTTAACTGCGTCCATTGCCCCGGTAATCGGCACATTTGTCCAGATATTATACAATATATGTACATATAGCTAACTGCTAAGTCAGCAATATGTCAGCATGCTAAGTCATGAATAGGTGCAATTGTGCTAAGGAATGCAATCTAGTGGGAAATGCCCTCAGTGGCCAAAGTACTCCAAAAATATACCCATGATATCTGCAAAGTGGATAGATATTGCCTGAGTGTAGGTGGGTGATGTATTCCAAAAGTTCACAAACAAATATTTATGATAAATAGGCATGATGTGATGTGAATACACCAATAACATTTATCCTGGCAGAGCTCAGGATGAATCACACTCACTCATCTTGGACGGACCACACAACTGAGATCATCCTTCAACAAACACTTCTCCGGAGGACTAGTCCCATAACTAATGAGCCGAGTTCACCCGCGATTCATTTGAATTATTGCCACAACTTCCACTGTTGTCCAAAATCTCAAGCACCCCAAAGTGCATTTCATGGCCCGATCAACATTTGCGCCATTCCGAGTTTGTGCATACCATTCGCTACCGACGCATAATACACAGCTCTGCCTCAGACCCCAAAATTGGCTGTGGTTAAATTATTAGTGAAGGATGAGGTTATAAGCCAACCTCATGAGCAATCGTAGAGAAAATGATAACAAAAGTATACTTAATCAATGTCAACGAAGTTCACAAAGGCGCACCCAAGACCAGGAACCGGTTTAACGCACACCTGGCACAGCAAACCCCATGTGACTATTGGATAAGGATGGACTATTGTTTTGGAATATATGATGGTTTAATGAAAATTATACTACAACAATCCGTCAAAAATAGTTTTATTCTCACCACCAAGAAAGTTATTTTGCATGGAAAAGCTGAAAAAAATTACTGAAAACGATTCTTATCAAATTAAAAGTTCCTTTATGTAATTGTTTAGTTCATGTCTGGAATGTTTAGTTGAAGCAAGGATCAACTTGGAAGGATCCAGAGCTGCTAGACAGGAGTGAAAATTTCCCCTGTAAAACTGCTCACAGGTGTTTTTATTTTTATCTTAAATAGAGTTGGTTGAATTTGCTATCCCAGCACTAGAAGTACAACTGATCATGGGGCGGGCGAACAAGGGATGGGTCGCAGTAAATTTTGGTAAATTTTTATAACAAAAGTATACTTAATCAATGTCAACGAAGTTCACAAACGCACACCCGAAACCACGAACCGGCGCTTAACGCACACCTGGCACACTATTGGATATGGATGGACTATTGTTTTGGAATATATGATGGTTGAATACAAATTATACTAAAGCAATCCATATAAAATAGCTTTATTCTCACCACCAAGAACCAGTTATTTTGCATGGAAAAGCTGAAAAAAAATTATTGAAAATGATTCTTATGAATATTAAAAGTTCCTTTATGCACTTGTTTAGTTCATGTATGGAATGTTTAGCTGAAGCAAGGATCAAGTTAGGAGTATCTAGAGCTGCTAGACGGGAGTACAAATTGTCCCTGTAAAACCTCTCACAGGTGGTTTTATTTTTCCTCTTAGATAGAGCTGGTCGGATTCGCTACCCCAGCCCTAGAAGTACAAATGATAATGGGGTGGAACAGGGAATGGGTCGGAGTAAATTTCGGAACATGAATTACGGACCCTTCACTGACACTGAGTAACCCAAAATGGGGTTATATTTCAAAGCACATGTTTATTTTCGCTCACATTTACACAAAAAAAGAGACAGTCATGCAAAAGTGCACAAATGACATTGGTTTCTTGGTGTAATCACCTTGGAGAACTTGCTTGCTCCAGGGCGGATTTTAGGAAATTTGAAGTGATTTTCTTGCATCGAACAGGCTCATTGTGTCTAAAAAAAGTTGTCCTTTTAACAAAACGACCTTCGATTGCACATCCAAAGCACTTACTGGCGAAACCAGGCTTCAAATATTTACTCCGGCGACACCAAGTACCCCCAGATTTGCCAACTAGTGATTTCTGGCACTTCTTGTTGAGCACTCAAGCATGAATATCCCATGATAAACATTGAATGCATATTGATTACCATAAATATATAATATATAAGAATAAATACTAATGAATATTGAATCAACATTGAACACATATTGAATCAATATTGAATCAACATTGAATACATATTGAATCAATATTGAATAAATATTGAATTAATTATTGACTTTATTCACACAAATATAGTGTCTTTTCACATGTGAAGCACCACAAGTTGTGCATAGCTGGTTTTAGGAAGGCCGATTATGGGTTTTAGCACACCGATGAGCATGCTCTGTACGCTTTACACTGCCTTTCAAGGATGCGTAGTGATGTTGACTGGTTGGTGCACTGGGGTAGCGGAAACTGCTAGTTGTTGTCAGGTATGGACTTTGAGTGGTAGCACTCAACCAAACAATGTTGTTCTTCGTTTTCCCTTCTGGAGTACAAAATATTTCATTTAGTCTGGTCACAATCCTGGAGTACAAAATGTATTGGTATCCATGACACCAACAAAAGGCAGTTTTTCCAACACTGGACCAAGGAAGCCAGGAAGAAGGCACTGAGAATGCTTGGGGCAATAAATAGGAATATATTATACAGAAGTGAGGAAGTCATCAGGAAGCTTTACTGTCCATATGGCAGGCCACCTTTGGAATACTGCATCTAAGTTTGGTCTCCTAGCTAGGAAAAAGGTTGTTCACTTTTAGAGAGTGCAAGAGGGCTTCAAAAAAGGTTGATGGTATAAGCAACTTGGCATATAAGGAAAGATTGAAGAAATTGAATGCTTCCGCTAAGATATAGAAGGCTGAGGGAGATCCCATCAAGGTGTTTAAATTTGTCCATTGTCTGGAGAAGGGATATCTTAGGAAAATGTTTGAATTTAAAAGAAATGGTGCAATGAATTACAAATTGAAGTTAACCACAGCAGGAAAAGGTTAAGAGTCTTTCTGCACCAACAGGGTAGTAGAACACTGGAACCAGCTGCCAGAAATCATTGTGAGTAGCAACACATTGAACATCTTTAAAAATAGCATATACAATCATAAGAATAGAGGGCTTGTTTTTCAGTATTATAGGGAGGGCTGATCAACATATTTGGTGGACAACTGGTTGAGTGTACAGAGTGCAACCAAGAAGGACCCTTGTGGCTCATAGTTGCACTAATCTTTTATGCCTTTATGTCTTTATGAACAAGGCACTGAACTCTGACTTTTGACTCTATGGTTGTACCTTCAGAGAGGCATGCTATGTACAATGATCCATAGTTAAATTCAAAATGAAATCAATATTATTCAAAACTTACATAAATATTCTAAAACTAGTGGACTGTGCACTCTTGGGATCTTCAACATTGGAGGCTTGAATATTACAGCACTTAATGATCCTAGTGGAGATACTAAAATTATTCATAAAGTGTACTTATTATATATAATTATTCATCGGCTGTAGACAAGCAAGTTATACAGATAAAAATGCACCCAGCCAATGAGGCACTCCAGCTTGAGCAACTCTACACCAGTAATTGGCTATTGTCTCATCATATTCCAACCCCTATTTCTACATGATCCTACAAGTTCATTTGCTTGTGATGAGGATAGGGATCAGGGCACTTCTTCATATATTTTATCTCTGAAAACATTTTTTTTCACTCCAGGTTCATACTAGATAGGCTGGGCTTCACATGCCCTTGGACACAAATGTGGTAACAAAGATGTCAATAAAAACAAACAGAATGACACCCACAAAAATCATAGTTATTGCACTTGTGGCTACTACTCAAACTAACCACTTTTCATGGCAGTCAGCAACCAGACCACATATTTACACTTCTCTCAATCTCAATTGCTTGAAACACAGACAAGACTCTGGAGTGTGTGAATGGTTTCAGTGTGTGCAGGTTGTGACCCAAGCTGATACAACATTATTCAACTACATTCTCAGGATAACAGGCAAGTTTATACTTTTTCTTTAGATGCCATGGGGTTCTTCTGACTGAGTTAACTGCCCTAAATGTGCCAAACCCTGCAGTTTGCAGCAGAGTGAACTCATTAAGGTGTGTGAACCTCTTGTGTTAGCCAATCAAAGCCTCAGTGCTGTACCTATGTCATCGCAACATACTGACATGACTGTCATCATTGAAATTGAAAAGGAAGCATTTCCAGAGAGAACGAGTGGTTGCATCTTCCAAATCACGTTCATAAACATTGCATTCCGAAAAATCATTTGAAAAACCCCTGGTTGTCACCCTGGTTGCCATGAACAACACATTGTACCAGACTCAATCCGCGCACCAGCGACACATTTAAATATTACTTGAACAAGCAAATATCAAGAGATAGCATACATACATCCATGACTTCGGCCATCCTAAATTTCTTCGAGCCCTGTACCGCGACTGCCTTGAATCCCTCACAGAAGCACCACGGGGCTAACAAAGCACCAAACCCCGGCACTATTCCCACACGCCGCGTGGTAAATATCAAGGATCCAATTTATCAGGTGCTGGCTTCCGACACACCACAAGTAATAGTTGACATTCATGACATCACGGACTTGAGAACAGACCCTCGATGTGGCCTGCGAAGGGGAACTTAGTTGGCGTAACCCGGGAGGGGAATGGTGTGAGTTTAGCCAGCTTGCCCAGGAAGTGGTGTTAACTGTTCTTTGGATGTGAAATGGGCGTTAGATTGATGTGTTGTGAGGAGCGGGGCGCGATAGTGTTTTTTTTAGAGTTGTGCCTGACCATATACAGAAATCCACCTACAGGGGCATTGGTCAGGATATAGACCCAGTATTCTGGTAGTTATGCTTTCATTCTTGACAAGATATAACTCAAAAGTTTTCCTACTGAATTTCATAATGCATAGCAAGCATCCACACTGCAAGCCATGGTGGGCACATCAACAATGTTCACCACATTTGCTGAGCTTGCATTCATGAGGTGTGATGTCCACCTAATGTCTTAAGCTCTGCATTCCTCTATATGTCCAGTGTGTGCTACAGCATTCTTGCAAGCTGATCTGTATGTCTTGCTGTGTGCTCTCACCCATCAGGTATGCACCAGCCTTTAACCATTGCACCACTGACTTCACCTGCAGGGGCACACTAACCATACCTATTTGGGTGCACCAACTGTCAGATGTGTACCCAACATGGATAAAACAATATCTTGCTCATATTGTCATATTCTATTGAATGGCCTGAGTAGGATAGTTTGTATGTTTTCACAGCATTGATGTCTGATATTTTTGTTGACATCTTTTGCATCGAAATGTCCATTGATAGTCATTTTTTGCCTAATGTTTGGACCGTTGTTTTATTATCAATATCTGAACAAACTGTCCATTTTATGCATGCCTTATGCTTATGCTTTAATTCATACTATAATTGGTTCAACACTTAAAAAGTGGTTCTGCCACAAAACTGCTGGAAAAACTGTGTAACCATGCTGCTTTTAATACCAATGTTCTCAAAGGAATGCATATGCCCAAGGAGGAACATGTGTGCTCCTCCATCAGCAAGGTTAATGCACCCATGATTAAGAAATATATTGGCTTTAGGGGACATGCAGGACACCTTGAAATCGGGAGGGCCCATTCAATATTTAATGCAAGGATCAATTTAGCCCTTCAGGGGATCATCGATGTCTACAATACAATTTTGAAGGCCTGTTTAGACTCCTTTGAGGCTTTAAGACCCACTTGAGGGTAATATGAAGGTCCATTTCCAACCAGTATAGACATCCAGTGCATCACGGGCTTCATGTACCTGAACACTTGCATTAAACTATAAATTGAATCATGAACTATGATGTTGATTATGATGAATTCAACCATAAGGTACTGAGACATTATTGTTAATTCCATTGACTTGTTGGTTTCTTCTGTTGAAATTGATTTTGACATCATTTTTTTGACTAAACTATCTGAAGCGGATTTGGGACACTACAGGTGTGAGAGGAGATGTTGGTAAACTACACAACACATTTTTCAAAGTATTGCATGTAATACGAGCTCTGAACCAAGTTGATTTAGTATGTGGACTTCATTATGTGGAAGAAGAATGTTCCATCCTCTTAGTGGCTTGTGTATGCCAGGTATTATTAATGAAACAGCATGAAGAAGTCAAAGCTGGTTATGGAGCATTTGCTAAGTGTATGATGTTTAATGCTCAGAGAATCCGATCCAAATTTGATGATTTCAAGTGTTATGTTGCTGAGGAGGAACCAGATTTTGTTTGCATTATGGAGGCATGGGTGAGTGAGGAGTATTTTGGAGATAACTTGCAGGACTATGAGATCCAGGGATACAATACCCCCGACGAGGTACCACCTTTTCGTGGTGGGGGGATTGAGTGCCCCAAAGACCCGGCGACCATCGTACCGGCGAGGGGTGAGACCGAGATTGCCTCACTCGTCCTTCCATCCATACGTTCCCAGTCCAATCCTAATCTCATTCCAACATCCATGTCCTTCATCTGGCCCTGCAACACCAACTATCCCTACTATGAGTAGGCAGGGCAACCTCCTCGGTCCTGCCCACCAGCTCCGTTTTATCAGGGTAGCCGCGCCCCCTCGGCCCGTCCCCCGGGGTTGACGGAGTCCTGGAGGTTGAGGTCCCCCTTCGCACGATGCTAGTTGTGACGGGGGACCAACACACCTCTTTGGTCCCGATATCCCGGAGGGGCGGGCGGGCCCGTGGGGCCTGTCTACCCCACGGACCCTTATACTTCGAGGAAAAACAAGGTGTCTCGTCTCATTATCACAGTTTCAGAGGCGAGACGGGTGTGATAGACTTGGTAAGATTATTCGGTGCGAAAAATTGAGCGATGAGTCTTTGGAAGTAGAATTTGCTCGGGCAGGAGAGGCAGAGAGCGCATTAAAAATATCCGAGTTTACATACAGTGTCCGGAAGAATCAGAATAAAGTAGACGAGGATATCCCCATCACCATAGAACCGCACAAGACAAAAAATGCTTCACGTGGCCTTATAAACTGCTTTGACCTAAAGGACGTTCCTGAGGAAGAAATTGTTTACAGCTTATCGGAGTTTGGGGTGACTGAGGCGAGGAAGATAAGGGTGAGGAGAGGCGATGATTTGGTTACAACAAACAACGTAATATTAACATTCAGTACCACAGATATTCCGCTTGGAATTCAAGTAGGTTACGTCCGCGTAAAAGTCCGCGTGTTTTTACCGAATCCCATGAGGTGTTTCAAGTGCCAAAACTTCTGCCATACCAACAAATTCTGCCTAAATCGCCCTACATGTGCCAGCTGTGCCTCGTACGAACACACTAGCGAAAATTGCACCTCGGAGACACCCCTTTGTGCGAATTGTGGCGCAGGTCAGGACCCACACACATCTTTCGACCGAACTTGCCCGACTTACATCAGAGAGAAAGAGATAATTTACATCAAACACACGCAAAAAGTATCGTTTCGCGAAGCAAGAGATCATTATGAACAGAACCACCCGAGAATATCTTACGCATCCAAAGTTAAAAGTAGTATGTATTCTTTACAGCACACACAGCCAGACAGAGCATCTGAGCTGGTCGCACAATTAACTGCCCTTCTTTGCTCCTTTGGAGTGCCTCCTGCGTCGCAAATGAACCAGGGCCTGCGAGGCCAATTCCACACTGATGCGACAGAGGTTCCACCGTCCACAAGTACTGCCATCCGACCATCAGAGACCCCCTCCCGACCAACGCCCTAGGATGGGGCGTGGACGCTGGTCCATCGTTCAAAGAGGCCTCCTCGGTCCTCTCCGCCTGGTCCCAGCCCCTCTCCATCTCCCTCGAAATCTCCACCTCCCATTTCCCATCTGCCCTCCAATCTACCCTCGCTTCCCGCACGCACCACTACGGCATCCAAACCCAGCCTCTCCACCTCCTCCCTGCCTGGCCCTTCTCCCCTTCCCGTGATCCAGGCCTCTTCCCCACCCTCGTGTTCCACGTCCGCACCTGCATCGCCGCCCCGACACAACCAACGACCAGTAAAAATTCCAGATATTAATCTGCACTACCATGAGGCTGAGATACGTGCCCGCGAGGCGAAACGAGCGCGGCTCGCTGAAATGGAATGGGCCCGCGAGAAGAGCCGCCAGGGAGCCGAGGCGGGTGCACCACGAAGGCCAGCAACCCCATCGCCACGACGGCGAATAGAGGGACCGGCTCCGTCCATCAGTCAAATGGGTCCTCCTCCACCCCGTCCCCGGCTGGGGCCTCAGAAGCGAGGTCTCCCACCATCGAGCTCTCCACCGGGGGAGGGGTCACTACGTTCCCGCCCGAGGACTCAGTCCCTTGGGCCGAGTCAGCCCGAATCTCGCGGGTTACCTCCGGATTTGAGGGCGGGAACAGGGGAAACATAACCCGCCCTCCTTTCCTCCGTTTTTAGTTCCAACTTTCATCTTTAGATATCTGACGTATGAGTTTTATTCTCCAATGGAATTGTAGATGGTTGAGAACCAGCCTCAACGACCTCCGAAACATTTTAAATTTACGAGTACCATTAGTAGTTTGTCTCCAAGAGACGAAGCTTTCTCCTGATGCACATTTTCACCTGAATAACTTCTCTGTGTTACGTATGGATGTTACTCCTCACACTTGTTCCAGGGACATCCAGGGATGTTACTCCAGGGACAATAACATCCAGGGATGTTACTCCTCACATGGCGGATTACTTATTGCTGTGCACAACTGTGTTCCCTTTCAGGAAATATCTATAGCCTCAAATGTTCAGTGTGTCGCTGTTCGCATGAAAATATATTGCCACGCCGTTACCATATGTAGTATATATCTCCCGCTGGGCCAGAGGTTCCGACTTTCTGAGCTGTCGCAGATGGTGGGGCAGCTCACTCCACCGGTAATGGTATCCGACGATTTTAACGTCCACCACCCTCTTTGGGGCTCAGCCACCACGACGAGCCGTGGACGTACAGCCGAATGTTTTGTAAGATATTTTCCACTCTGTGTACTTAACACAGGAAAGCCAACCCATTTTACATTGCCAACGGGGCAGACTTCCGTGCTGGATTTTACCCTCTGCAGACCAGAACTTGCACCTTTTTTAGAATGGTACGTGGACGATGATCCACATAACAGTGACCATTTCCCTGTTTGGTCTTGTTTCATTTACAGAGTTGTTGTATGCTGACGACCGTCGAAATGGATATTTAATCGAGCCGATTTGGGTGCATTCTAAGCAAATCTTCAGAGTAGACTCGGAGACTATCCCAATGAATCCGGTGTTTCCGTGGAGGCATTCACGACGGCAACCGTGGAGAGCGCTCAGCGACACATTCCTCGTTCTTCAGGAACCTCGGTTCGAGTACCCGTTCCGTGGTGGTCGGAAAAGTGCCGAGAGGCGTTGCGTGCCAGGAAGAAAGCCTTTCGTACCTTTAATAGAAATAGTTGTATGACAAATTTAATAGCTTTCCGCAAAACACGGGCAGTCGCTAGACGTACTATCGCACAAGCGAAACGAGATTCATGGAAAGCTTACGTGAACACATTTAATCGATCCACATCACTGTCTTCTGTATGGTGCCGCATTAAACCCTTTTCTGGAAGATATGCTCCACTCCCACTTCCTACCCTACACATGGCCGGTCGAGATATCATTGACCCAGAAGAAGTAGCGGACGAGATGGGACGAGCTTTGTCAGCACGCTCCGAAAACACATATACCGAGCAATTTCTGAGACACAAGGATAGGTGCGAGGCACGTCCTCTCGATTTCTCCACTACAGATGTCCTCCAGTACAACGTACCATTTTCCATTTACGAATTAACCACAACAATCAGCACGTTGAAGAGCGTGGCAGAGGGTCCCGACACTATGCATAGTGACATTATATAGTGACATTATAAAACGCTTACCAGCTGCTGCTTTAGAAGCACATTTGGAAGCCCTAAATGCAATGTGGGCATGGGGTACATTTCCACTTTCATGGCGGGAGGCAATTGTAGTGCCCATGCGTAAACAAAATAAATATGGCACTGATCCACTGCATTACCGTCCAATGTCACTGACTTACTCCCTGTGTTAACTTTTCGAAAAAATGGTGAATGTCTGATAGATGTGGTTTCTAGAACATAACAATCTACTTACTGTCATACAGAGTGTGTTCCGAAAACACCGTAGCACAATTGACCACATTTTAACATTCAATTCAGTTGTGCGCTCTGGTTTCATGAAACGCCACCACACAGCAGTAATATTTTTTTGACATTGACGGCGTATATGACACGGCAAGGCTTCACGGTATCCTGATGAAGCTGCACAATATGGGAACCAGAGGTCCCATGGGTGTCTTCTTGTCCAATTTTCTGTCTTCCAGACCGTTTCGCGTTAGAATAGGAAATTCCCTATCTGGCACTTTTTTCACAAGTTAACGGAGTTCCGCAGGGGAGGGTACCGGGCGTTGCATTGTTTGCTATTTCAATTAATGACGTGGGTACATCGCTGACAACTTCCGTAGGGAGAGCGCTTTTCGTGGATTATTTCGCCATATGGTCCTCCTCACGCTCTGTGCATTCGGTTGAGAGACAACTCCAGATGGCTGTTCGGAAGGTGCAGGATTGGTGCAACAAAACCGGTTTCGTAATGTCTACGTCGAAAACCACCGCTGTTCACTTCTGTCACAAACGCTCTTGTACTGACCCCGTGATTATGCTCAATGGACGCCATATACCATTCAAACCAGCTGCCAAGTTTCTGGGTGTGTGGATGGATCGCCGACTGACATACACCACCCATATCAACGATCTTGCACAGAAATGTGCAAAGCGACTATAGGTAATGCGTATAGTCTCTAAATGTTCGTATGGAGCAGATAGAGCTATCTTGCTTCTTATGTATCGATCGCTCGTGCGTTCTAAAATTGACTATGGTTGTTTTACTTATGACGGAGCGTGTGCAACATCCAAGCGTCGCCTTGATGTGTTCCACAATGTAGCTCTTCGCATCGCTACCGAAGCCTTTCGCACCTCACTGGCTGCTAGTTTAATGGTAGAAGTAGACAATCCACATCTTGCACTATGCCGTAAGTTATTGGGCGCGAGATACGTATGCAATGTTGCCCAAAACCGGAACCATCCAGCCTATCGGTGGATATTCTCGAGGACATCAAATGCACGCCACATTACCCGGCGTGGACTACCGTTTTCCACTCGTATGTCCTCGATTCTTCGAGAATGTAATATACGGCCACGTTCCATATCACGTGTAATCACGCCGAGCACTCCCCCTTGGCATGTTTTCCCAGTAAAAACTGACATGACACTAACTTGCTTAAAGAAAGGGCAGGTAATCTCGGAGGAACTCCGAACGTTAGCATTGGAAAAAAATATACGAATATAACGACTTTTCGCGTATTTACACGGACGACTCAAAGTCGTTCTCTGGTGTCGGGTGTGCTTACGTAAGTCGACAAAGTGTTCGATCTTTTGTTTGCCGATGGAAACATCGATTTTTACTGCCGAACTGTATGCCATTCAACAAGCCCTCTATTTTATACAGAAAGACCGGTCCACAAAGTACGTGATTTTCACAGACTCTCTGAGCAGTCTCCAGGCACTATCTTTAACCAGGACAACCGACTTGTTCGGAGGATTATGAAAGTAGTAAAATCCCTGCATGACATCGGCAGAATTTTAGTGTTCTGCTAGATTCCTAGCCATGTTGGACTCGCCAGAAACGAAGCTGGTGATATAACCGCCAAGCACGCCATTAGCAATGGCCGTGTGGTCCATCTACGGCTCCCTCCAAGAGATATATACCCTACTATATTGTCAAGTATACAGTCAGAATGGCAACGATCCTGGAATTCGAAGTGCAGTAAGCTCAAGGTTTTAAAACTGGCACTAGGAATATGGCTATCCTCTCACCGAACCAAACGTCGGGAAGAAGTAATACTCTGTCGATTGAGAATAGGCCATACCTTTGTAACACATAGTTATATGTTGACCGGTAATGACCGTCCCGTATGTCCGCGCTGTTCTAACCCGCTTACCGTGTACCATGTTTTAGTTGGCTGTACACTGCTAGATTCTCTACGACGCCAGATTTTAGGACGGCTGAACACCGAATCTTCTTTACGTATGCTTATAGGTTACGACTGTGAGGTCGTTCCATCTGGGAATATTTTTATGTTCATTTGACAAGCTCGCCTTGACGTGATATACCCCCACCCGTGAAGATGGATAGTGAGTTATGATAGCTGCACCGTATATTTATTTCAGTTATGGGCGCAAAATGACCCTAGATGTCCACGCGCCCCTAAACTCCAATCTACCACCACCACAGGGATACAATATGTTTTTGTGTAGTAGGGGCCCAGCAGTGAAAGATGGTGGTGTAATGCTCTATGTGAATAGCTTATTCAGTTCTCAAAAAGTAGCAGGTGGGGATAAAAATGTGTTTGTGGAGTCCATTTGGCTTGATGAGGCCAAATTGCATAGCACAACAATATACATCAAACAAGTCGGTAGTGTTGTGAAGACCACTTCCCTTTTTCCAATATACATGAAGCGCATCAGCGCCGATATTTGTTGTCTGGCGCTGATAATTTTTATTTATTTTAACGACCCCTAACCCGACAAATTTTCGGTGGAATTTCGGTTTTCGTACCTTAGGCAACGCGCCGGACATTTCGAAGCAGGTACACGAACAATGGCGTATATCGGTCAATAAAATCTGGAGTCACCTACGAAAAATCGGAGCGGTGGGCGGATTTCGCCCCCTGTCTCCTGGGCGCGTATTAAGTGACCAAGTTCAAGACTTGACTGTAGGAGAGACTCTGGGAAGAAGTGACCATAGCATAGTTAGATTCAAGGCATATGTGGCGGCAACCATTATGGATAGTTTGGAAAAGGTTCCTAATTTCAACAGACCAGTCTTTGACAGCATGAGAGCGGCTTTAAGTGCCATTAGATGGGAAGTAAAATTATCAAATTTAAATGCCAGTGAAATGTGGGAAAAGTTCAAATCTTACCTGAAGGAAATTCAGATGAGACATGTCCCCCAAAAGCAAAGACGCAAAAGAGGGGTAGGAAAGCCAGCATGGCTTACACTAGACTTGATAAAAGCACTTAAGGCGAAGAAAGCTGCATTTAGAGTGTTTAAAGAAGCTTCAAGTATCGTAAATCTAAAGGCGTATCGAAAAGCTAGAGACACTATGAAGCAAAAAGCAGAGCAGCAAAGCGAGCAGAAGAACTGGATTTAGCTAGGAACTGTAATGGGGACAGTAAAAAGTTTTTAGTTTCTACAACCTGAGCAAGGTTTCTAGCACAATTGGTTCACTGGAAGTAAATGGGACTACATTGGGTGAGGATAGTGAGATGGTTGAGGAGCTCAGCAAGCAGTTTAAATCAGTGTTTACATTGGACGATATGACCAATCTGCTGACCGTACACCATAGTTCAGTGATATGTGATCTGATAAATGATGTTGATTTCATTGATAGTGATGTTGTTTTCAATCACATCGGGAAAATAAAGCCAAACAAGGCAGCAGAACTTGAGGAAGTTAATGTAAGGGTATTGCGGGAAGCTGAATGGGAACTGGCATTTCCACTTAGTATAATATTTCGTAGATCAGTTTCACGAAATTAAATTCCATCACATTGGGAAAGGGCAAATGTAGTTCCTATTTTCAAGAAAGGACAAAAGAGGGAAAGGTGAAAACTATAGGCCAGTAAGTTTCACATCCATAGTCTGTAAGGTACTCGAATCAATTATCAAGGATAGAATAGTTAGTTATCTGGAAATAAACAGATTGATTCAAGATACTCTGTTTATTTCAAGCGGCCATATTTCCGAAAGGACCAAAAAGGGCATTGATGTTGGGAAATTGGAACAAACTATAATTATAGTTAAATATTAAACTATAATTATAATTAATAAGGTTGCAATACGATTATTCAGGGCGCACTGGACCAGCACGAACACGTTCTGACTCTATTTTAGCCAACACATACCAGAGTAATAGGGATGGGTGGTCCTAAAAAAATGTCTGGGGTGTCTGACGTCCAAGTGCGATGAGGCACGCCTGAAAATTATTTGATCGAGATGAAACTGTTTCTGTGGTGTTTTTAGGCTAATACGAACCAGAAAATCAACTGCCTTTTTCGTTTTTCGAGAAAAAAAAATTTCGGTGCAAATAGCTGTCACCCTAATATATATATATATATATATATATATATATATATATATATATATATATATATATATATATATATATATATATATTATATTATATTATATTATATATACATATATATGCATATATCAGTTGGTAATTTGAGGAGACCACATCGAACTAACCTGACACCTCACCCATGGGTCCATACGCATCGAAAGATACGCTACTCTGTCCGCAAGGTACTAAAACATTTGTCTATCCGTTTTGTGCCATATATCGTACGGATTTATGATCAACTGCAACTAATTTCTTCATCTTGCGACTTCCCGCATTTGTATCTGACCTGATTAACCAATGAGTTCAAAAGGTCGTGATTGGTGTCAGTCGCGATGTCTAGTAATGAGCTACGCGCTGGTTATAGTTTCTTTTCTCCGGCACGCTCAGCTTGGAGTCGCCAGGGGAGGTGCCTTCCGCATGCATACGAGGGTGTGAAAATACCGAATGGGATCGTGGACTACGGAAAATTAATTGTAAGCAAATGGAATTGCCTTCCGGTGAGCTTTGCATCGCATCACCAAACTGAGTGGAGTGCGCGGCACAAGTTCTTTTAGGCTCATTTGTCTGACATACGGATTTTCAGAAGATGGATAATGATGTATAAATTTGAACACAAAAATGCGAAATCGAATATTGTGTGCATTAAGAAAAGAAAGGGTTGCAACCAAACGTGAAGAATTGTCTGAACTTATTTGTGTAGGATGGATAAATTGCATAAAAGTTACAGTTTTTCAAGGACAGCATTTTTCTCATAGTTATTCATGATCAGGATATGTTGCTTAATTTTTGATGACAAAAACGCCAAGTTAATAACTTCGAGAATCATCGTAATTTTTGTCCAGTGTGATACGATAGGGAATTCAAAATTCAGTCCCAGGTGAACATTTTTTAGAACATGCCTCTTTTGGCCAAAACTAGCCAAAACGATGCGACACGTCTGGGTTATGAGAGGCTGATATTTCTATAAACTGTCACGTTCTCTTCAGCATTTAGGATAGCTGAATTCTCTTTTGTGTTTTCTACCAGGGTGACTTAAATGTAATTTTGAAGACCAACTTCACCTTATACCTTCACCAACTCCTAATGCGCAAACGCTGTGGCATAAAAACATTTAGGGAAAAGTTTGCCACCAGGGGCGCTGTTCACAGTGATGTCGGCAGTGGTCGCCTATCGCCGCTTTGATGGAGACTAACTTCAAAATCCAAACTTTAAATGAACTAAAGGGATACCATTCAGCTGTGTGTTCAGTGGTATAACTTTGCTCATGTGGCGAGCCAAACAGCATTTCGATCAAATAGTGATGGCCGCTTAGACGACCGCAGTCAGTTAATCCTCCGTGAAGATCGGCGTAAATCAAGGATGAGGTGAGAAATACGACCGTCCCGATGCGGGAGGGTCGTGTAAAAGGTGGCGATAGTTTAGGACACTCCACGGTGACCAGCTGTTCACAAGAGAGTAAATATTTCCGTTCGTGCCGTGCCTCGGGGGATAATTCCGTCCCTAATGTCTCGGGGGAAAGATCTCTCTCTCTCTCTCTCTCTCTCTCTCTCTCTCTCTCTCTCTCTCTCTCTCTCTCTCTCTCTCTCTCTCTCTCTCTCTCTCTCTCTCTCTCTCTCTCTCTCTCTCTCTCTCTCTCTCTCTCTCTCTCTCTCTCTCTCTCTCTCTCTCTCTCTCTCTCTCTCTCTCTCTCTCTCTCTCTCTCTCTCTCTATCTCTCTCTCTCTCTCTCTCTCTCTCTCTCTCTCTCTCTCTCTCTCTCTCTCTCTCTCTCTCTCTCTCTCTCTCTCTCTCTCTCTCTCTCTCTCTCTCTCTCTCTCTCTCTCTCTCTCTCTCTCTCAAAGAAGGGTAGGAAAGCCAGCATGGCTTACACCAGACTTGATAAAAGCAATTAAGGCTAAGAAAACTGCATTTAGAGTCTTTAAACAAGCCTCAAATGTCGTTAATCTAAAGGCGTATCGAAAAGCTACAAACACTGTGAAGCAAAAAACCAGAGCAGCAAAGCGAGCAAAATAATTGGATTTAGCTACAAACTGTAATGGGTACAGTAAAAAGTTCTTTAGTTTCTACAAGCTGAGTAAAGTTTCTAGCACAATTGGTCCACTGGAAGTAAACGGGACTACATTGGGTGAGGATAGTGAGATGGTCGAGGAGCTGAGCAAGCAGTTCAAATCAGTGTTTACATTGGAAGATATGACCAATCTGCCGACCGTACACCATAGTTCAGTGACATGGGATCTGACAAATGATGTTGATTTCATTGATAGTGATGTTGTTTACAATCATATCAGGAAAATAAAGCCAAACAAGGCAGCAGGACCTGATGAAATTTATGCTAGGGTGCTGCGGGAAACTGAAAAGGAACTGTCATTTCCACTTAGTATAATATTTTGTAGATCAGTTTCACAAAATGAAATTCCAACCGATTGGAAAAGGGCAAATGTAGTTCCTATTTTCAAGAAAGGAGAAAGAGGGGAAGTTGAAAACTATAGGCCAGTAAGTCTGACATCCCTAGTCTGCAAGGTACTCGAATCAATTATCAAGGATAGAATAGTTAGTTTTCTGGAAGGTAGCAGATTGATTCAAGATACTCAACATGGGTTTAGAAAAGGACGATCGTGTCTCACAAACCTCTTGGACTTTTTGAACTTCGCCACAGAACAATTTGACCAGGGAAATCAGGTTGATGTAGCATATCTTGACTTTAGTAAGGCCTTTGACAAGGTACCCAATAAACGGTTAATGATACAGATCCAGTCCCATGGTATTGCAGGTAGCATCTTAAAATGGATAGAGTTGTGGCTTTCAGATAGACAGCAAAGAGTGATGCTAAATGGTACAAAGTCATCATGGCAAAATGTTTTTAGTGGAGTCCCCCAGGAGTCAGTACTGGGGTGACTACTGTTCATTGTATTTGTAAATATCATCGAAAGTGGCCTAAGCAGTAAAGTTTGGAAATTTGCGGATGATTTGAAGGTCTTTAGGACAATAACAGGTCAAAACGAGCATATCTCGCTGCAAAAAGACTTAGACGAACTTGTGAAGTGGTCCGAAGAATGGCAAATGAAATTGAACTTTGATAGGCGCAAAATAATGCATGTAGATAAGGAGCATATGAAAGCTCCATATTTGATGGGTGGCCAAGTGCTATCAGTGACTCAACAGGAGAAGGATTTAGGTGTTATTCTAAGCACAAAATTGTGGGCATCAGAACAGACCAAGGAAGCCAGGAAGAAGGCACTGAGAGTGCTTGGGCGATAAATAGGAATGCATCATACAGAAGTGAGGAAGTCATCAGGAAGCTTTACTGTGCATATGTCAGGCCACATTTGGAATACTGTATCCAAGCTTGGACTCCTAGCTATGATAAAGATTGTTGGCTTTTAAAGAGAGTACAAAAGAGGGCTACACAAATGGTTAATGGTATAAGCAACCTGGCATATGACGAAAGATCGAAGAAATTGAATATGTTTTCACTTAGATATAGATGGCTGAGAGGTGATCTCATCGAGGTCTTTAAATTTGTCCATGGTCTGGGAGGGGATGTCTTGGGGAAATGTTTGAATTTAACAGAAATGATGCAATTAGAGGTCATCAAGTGAAAATCAATGTTAACCACAGCAGAACAAGGTTAAGACAGATTTTCTTCACCAACAGGGTAGTAGAACACTGGAACCAGGTTGCAGAAACCATTGTCAGTAGCAACACATTGAACATCTTTAAAAACAGCATAGACAATCATTATAATAATAGAGGGCTTCCTTTTCAGCATTACAGGGAGGGATGACTGACAGATGTGGTGGGCAACTGGTTGAGTGTACAGAGTGCAGCCAAGAAGGGCCCTTGTGACTCATAGTTGCACTAATCTTTGATGTCTTTATGCCATTTGCGCCGCCTTTCAAGCCAGTGTATTTTGCAAGCAAAGCTGACAGACACACATGTATTAAGGCCATCCACAATTAGCTCGTGGCTATTATATCCTCACGTCATGCAAATAAAAAAGAGGTCGACAAAGGTATATTACGTTCAGATATCGTCTACAAGCAGTCATAGAAGCAGACACATAAATAAGGCGCTAAGTACCTCCACAATCCGGGTTCCTACGCAGGTGACGCTTTAGGTGCGGCCCGAACAGAGGAATGGGTAGCCGTGTCAGATCGGGCGGCAAGGCATAGCCTAGCCGCACGACTGCAAAAACGTTGCTTGCCCATGTTGGTTCGCGATCTGGGCACGTGCAGATCGCTGTCTTGCCTGGTGGTCCTGTCGCGTGTCTGTGATACTAGAGCAAATTCGCACGCTAGTGAGTCCAGCTCAACCAGGCGGCGCACCTTGTGCAGCAAGGTCAGCATGTGGTACTGAGCGAGGTCCCGCGCGTTCAGCCAGCCCAATTTCTCCAGCAGGTCCAGGTGATACATGATCACTTTTTTTTGCGGCCGAAAATTACTTTTGCTGCGTAATTAATATTTTTTTTATGCGTGACAGATTCTTTTCCGTTCCATTGCCGTACACCGAAATGCAATACCGGATCTGTGAGAGTACCAAGGCATTGACTAAAGCGGAAGTGACAGCGGGCGGCAGGTAACTTCTCAGATGCGATAGACCACACAAAGTACCGAAGCAGCGCCTAGTGATGGTGGAGACATGGGAGTCTCAGCTGAGAGAGCGGTCAAAGATTAATCCGATATTTTTTTGCTTCCGAGATAGGAATTAGATTGTGATCGCGAAATTGTACGGTAAGTTGGGGGGTGTGGCGCAAATTGTGCTGACTTCCCAGCAGCATTAGTTATGTCCTTTCGGCATTCACTTTGGGGCCGTTTGCACGAAACCAACAGTCAAAAGAGGGCAAAACATATTCCATCCTCGTGACGATGTTTCTAAATTCCGATTTTTTACCACTAACCAACATTTGGGTGTCGTCCGCATATTGTACTACCACTGCACCTTCAACGAAAAGACTGAGATCGTTGGCGAAGATGCAGTAAAGGAGCGGGCCGGGAGCAGATCCCTGAAAGACACGAATGCCGTTGGGAGGCGGAGTAGACTTTTTGAGATTGCCCAGATTGTTAGTGAGGCTGATACTCTGGGTATGATCGCAGATGTATGCAGAGAACCAAGAAGTGTCGATACCTTGGATGCTTAATTTAGTCAAGAGCCTTGAGTGTTCGATCACATCAAAGCATTTGCTCAAATCCAGCAGGCAAAGAAGGGATAACTCCCCTCGATCATTGGCGGACAGGATATGATCGGACATGGAAGTCTGCGCGGTTTCTATCGAGTGACGTGGACGGAAACCGTGCTGGGTTGAGGACAGAGGTGGTTTTTGGACATGTAATTGTAGAGCTGTTGGTGAATGGCACGCTGAACAATTTGGCAATGACAGGAGCTTTGGAAATTGGACGGTAATTGGAAGAGCTGGTAGGATCGCCCGACTGAAAAATAGGGTGAACGAGGGAGTGCTTCCAGGATCGAGGAACATCCGAGAAGGAAGTGCTGGAGTTGACCAAATGCAGGAACACCGTGTCGATCGCGTCAAAGGACAGCCGCACCATGTGTATGCTGACCCCGTCCTCGCCGCAAGCCGACGAGCCATTCATCCCAAGGATGATGGTCCTCAGCTCTGACATCGTCAGAGGTGCCACCAAAAACGCACAGGCGCCAACACGTGGTAGACGGCATGCTTGGTCCGACACCTCTCCCAACTCTCTCACCTCACTCGCAGCACGCGGACCAATGCCAACGAAATAGTTGTTCAGTTCGTCAGGTGTGGCGTCGGGCGCCTTACGGACGGGGATCCCGCCGCTGACGGTGGATATGATGTGCTGCCACATCGATCGACGTCCGTCCTCCTGGATGCGCCGCTGAATGTCATTGCGGGTGTCACGGCGTATGGCGCACCGTACCGCTCTGTTTAGGACGACATATTCTGGTGATCTGTGACCGTGTTCAGTCAACGCCACGCGACGGCGAGACATTATATTTTTGGTGGGTTCGGTGAATGGAGATTGGAGGGGCGTTGGTATTGCGAACGGACACGGCTCTGACCGGAGCATGAGCGTCAAAAATCGGTAGAAACACACTGAGAAAGCAGTCCCACTTCTGAGTGAAAGTTGGCAATGAAACCACACCATACCAGTCAGCATTAATAAGGTGAGCATGAAGCGCAGCTAAGGCAAATGTACATCTACGTCGACGGGTTGTTACGCCATAGGCATAGGAATGTCTCAAAACTTGGAGAACCATTGTCAAGAACAGGGGCGCACCCAGGAATTTCTGAATGTACCAGGGCACTTGGATAGATAACCCGATAATTTCAAAAGTAAACACATAAAGACTTAAAAGATCAGTGCAATTATCAGCCACAAGGGCCCTTCTTAGTTGCACCCTGGACACTCAACCAGTTGCCCACTAAGTCCGTCGATCAGCCCTCGCTAGAATACTGAAAAGCAAGCCTTCTATCCTTATAATGATTGTCTATGCTGTTATTGAAGATGTTCAATGCGCTGCTACTGACAATGGTTTCTGGCAGCTGGTTCCAGTGTTCTCTTGCCCTGTTGTTGAAGAAAGACTGTCTTAACCTTGTCCTGCTGCGGTTAACTTTAACTTTGAAGTTATGACCTCTAGACTCTGGCAGAAAGTGGCAGGGCCTTCAAAACCATACACATTTGTTTTTGTTTTTTAACTTACACGAGTACAATTATGTTGATTTACTGCCAATCTTGGTCTCTAGATACCGGATCAAATGATTTTTCAACTAGAGATCACCCGTCTTTTCTGTTTCTCATCCTTTCAAGCATCAATCATGAGACTTATTTTGCCATGGGCCACCAAGTAAACTACGTTCTTGCTTATTATTTCTCTTCAACAACATCGATGACATTTACAAGGGGGACAACTTAAAGACGTATAGTACTATATCATTGAAACTAAAGCACACCACATACTCATAATTGAAGCTGAAATGAGTCCCCCCTCCCACACGCACAAAGCAGAAGTTGAAAATGTTTTGTTTGAACAGTAATGGGTACCCACCCACTTTTCAGACGCTACTACACCTACGACGTATATCATGGAAACTAGGGCACACTGCAAAACTATTAGTGAGACTGTACTAATGAGTTCGTACCGCCCGCTCTCCTCCCCACACACACATACGCACACAGCGGAAATTGAAGAACTTTTAATTGAACAGTATTACTAATAGTTTCACTTGCACCAGAGAGATGAACCTATTATTACAAAATAATCCATCAGTCGTGAAAAGAATTCCAAGTCTAGCAAGAAGTCTGAATTTGAAAGTACGTATACTGTGATGATAGTTCTTTTTCAGTATCACATGTTGCTGTTAGTCATAGACGCGCCCACATCCCCCTTAGCGATGAAAGTCGCGTGAAATTGAAACTACATAAACACCATGGCCCGCACTTATACGAGAAGGGACAAAGTGTACCAATATCAAAGTGTATGATAATGTGTTAGACAAAGTGTATGAGCATGTCCTTCAGGGAAACTACGCAACGGGGTGGGGAGGGATGAAGTGGCATTGTCATCTCAGGGATATGCCAATAGTGACAGCCAAGGCAACAGAATCTCAAGGTCAGCAAATAGGGATAGCAATAGTTCAAGGAAGCAGAGTGGTAGTTTATCTAGTGATGAAAGAGCTCCTCAACATAACATGATTATGGAACATATGTCAAGTTGGTTTGGAACATATGTCAAGAGTATGATGCTTAATGCTCAGAGTATTTGATCCAAATTTGACGAGGTTAGGTGTTATGCTGCTGAGGACGAACCAGATTGTGTTTCCATTACGGAGGCATGGGTCAGTGTGGGGTATTTTTTGGATAACTTGCAGGACTATGAGATCCAGGGATACAATATGTGTTCGAGCATCAGGGGTCCAGCAGTGAAAGGGGGTGGTGTAGCGTTCTATGTGAATAGCTTATTTAGCTCTCAAAAAGTAGCAGATGGGTAAACAATGTGTCTCTGGAGTACATTTGGCTTCATGTCGCTGTGGGAAAAGGCAAGAGCAATAAACTGAGGATAGCTTTGTACCGATCAGGAACCCTGCCACATTCTCAGCAACTGGAGCTTCATAAGGTGATTTGCGAACAAATCAGTGGAAACTTTCAGAGGAAATGCCTTATTCTTGGTGACTTTAATCTAAAAGGATATGAAAATGTTGGTGTTGGCTCCCCATCATGCAAAATGTTTAAGAAATCCCTTGAAGAGGACCTGTTCTTACACCAGTTTGTAACGGAAGTTACCAGGCATGGCTAATTCTTGGACCATGTACTCTCGGATTTAACACGCGCCCTGAACAGCCTCTGAAAATTATACGCATTGGAGGGAGGGTCGGGTTCCGCCCCCTACGATCTCGGCTCCTATTAAGGCTAGAGGAACGAAATTCACAGAGTGGGTGGGCACGTTAGTGAATTCTATTTTGTGCGAATTTCATGACCTTAGCTCGATGCCTTCAAGGTCAAATAAGGTCAAAATGGCAAAATTATCCGGTTTTGCGTGGCTTGGCTTGTCATTGTTATGGATCGCTATAATTGCGTTTACATGCTCCAAATTTGCCACTAATGATGCTTGGGACTTTACTAATGATGCAATACAGATGCCAGATCCGCCATTTGATCTCAGGTCACTTATATATGAGTACTATATCAGGTCATCAAGTTATCACCCGCTCCAGTACCCGGAACCGTGCTGCCCACCCGACTGCTCCGTTAGGCGGCTCGGCACAATCGGCTTCGCAAAGAGAGGAGTGAATTACATGAATAAAGTATGAAACGCTTTGGCACGCAATGACAAACCTCAGATTTCCGTATGTGTATGGAGTAACATGCAAAGTGACATCAATCGCATGACAGTCATTTGCATTTATGACAACATTTCAGTTGACCAAGTTTGGTTCCATTAGCCTGCCATGAACTTGACCTGACTTTACCTCGGCGACCTAACATGGCTTTTAAATTGTATGGCACAACAATATGCATCAGCTAAGTTGCTAGTGTTGTGAAGAACACTTCCCTTTTTCCAATATACGGGAAGCGCACCAGCGACGATTTTTGTGGTCTGGCGCTGCAATTGTTTTTAATTTAACGATCCCTAACTTGAAAAAATTTTCGGCAGATTTTCATTTTTATTCCTTTAAGTAATGCGCCAGCCAGTAATCCATTTCTAAGTAGGCACGCAAAAAATGGCGTATATCGGCCGCTACAATATGGAATTATGGACGACAAATCATTAAGAGAGTTTTTACATTAAGAGAGCCGATAGACACTGCGATGAGGAGCCGACGTCCACAGAGAGTTGGGGTGGCGTCGCCATCGCCGTCCAGAGTGCTACGGAGTCCAGCTACTGACACCCCCTCCCGGACCACTTCGCTCCGGCCTGGAGTCCCTCTGGATCCGGGTGAAGCTCCGGCGCGATACTTCTGTCACCGTAGGCTGCCTCTACCGCCCGCCCAGTGGAACCGTGGGTGCTGATCTGGATGATTTGGAGCACCAAATTGACTTCGCAACTAGCCATGGCTTGCCTATATTCGCGATGGGGGATGTGAATATCGATTTGTTAGACGCTTCAAAACCGGGAGTCGAACGTTTCAACAACATTTTGAACGACTTGTGTCTGCATCAACTCGTGAAGAAGCCCACGCGCGTACAGACGGTTAACCTCCGGGATGGCACACGGCGCACTTCAAAAACGCTTCTCGACATCGCGATCTCCAACGCCGCCGACAAAATTTTGGCTTGTGACGTCATGGAGGTGCACATCAGTGACCACCGGGCAGTCACAGTCACAGCTAAAATAGACCGTCCGTCGTTTCAACGCCAAAGGATCACTTTTCAGCGCACCCGTCACCTCCTCCCTGTTCAGCTGCACCTAGCTTTTCTCATGGTGGACTGGTCTGGCCTGTATGAGGCCAACACAGTTGACGACAAGTGGGACGCATGGTTGAACATCTGGAAATGCGTCATGGATGCTCACTGCCCTACCGTCACGAAGTTCGTGAAACGCCGCTCAGTGCCACCCTGGATCGCTGAGAATGCTGACCTCCGCGCCCTGACCCTCCGACGTGACTGGGCTCACAGCCAAGCGGACCGATCCGGGAGTGACAAGGATTGGCGACTCTACCATGAGCTAAATCAACGGACCTCCACTGAGCTCGTGGTCGCCAAAAGCCGTTTCTTCGATAGGACTTGGAAAGAAAATGACAACGTCTGGCCGCACGTTCGACGTCATCTCTTTCAGAAGAAGACAACTCAACCATCAACTGAACCATCACGTTCCAACCAAGAGAAAGAGTTGTTCGCTGACGACCAAAACCGGCATTTTTCTTCAACTGGCAAGCGCGTGGCTGCTGCTTTGCATTCTTTAGGGGATTTAGGCCCAAATACAGTGCATCAACCTCGCCCTCCGCGCGTTGTTAGCTCAGCATTCAAGCCGAAGCCCGCCACTCTTCCCGAACTCTCTCATGCCCTGCGTGATTTAAATCCTACCAGTGCTCGTGGTACCGACAATGTGTCCCTGAAATTGCTCAATATGTCGTTTCCTTCGGTGTGTGTTCATATTTTGCACATAATCAACTTCAGTTTATCGTCATGTACTTTTCCGGAACTGTGGAAGTTGGCTGAAATCGTACCAATCTTCAAGAAAGGCTGCCCTGACGATCCCAAGTGTCATAGGCCCATCTCGATCTTGAGTAATGTGTCAAAACTGTGCGAGAAGATAGTAGTCAACCAGCTCACTGCGTATCTCCACAGAAATTGTCTTCTTAACAACTCGCAACATGCCTATCGACCACTTCACTCTACTGAAACTGCCCTTGCTGATGTAGTAGCTTATATCACAAATTGCATCGAAAGGCGACGCGTTTGTCTGCTCGCATCAGTAGATTTGTCTAGTGCCTTCGATTGTGTGTCTCATAGCCGACTCTTAACCAAATTAGAGTGGTACGGCATCGACAGCTCTTCGTTTAGATCTTACCTTTCAAATCGCAGACAGGTAGTTAGGCCCGGAAAACTTGTATGCAACGTATCCTGTGGTGTTCCACAAGGAAGTTTGTGCGGTCCAATTTTGTCTTTGTTGTACACAAATGATCTTCTCTCGCACATAGGTGATGTCTTTAAAGTCGTTGCTTACGCTGACGACACACAGGCAATGTTGTCATCGAAATTGGAGGACATAATGTATGCAAAACGTCGTCTCGAATCGTGCTTGGAAACTATGAGCTCGTGGTACCATGTAAATCTTCTCAAGCTCAACCCATCTAAAACGCAATTGGTGATTTTTGGTTCTTGCCAGATGATCGCACGGCTACCTAGCATCAGCCTCTCTGTTCTTGGATCGGATATTTCACGTGTCTCATCTATCAAGAACTTGGGCGTGACCATGGACGAATCGTTAACATGGAGTGAACAAATTGGCGATATTGCTAAGAAATGTAACCGCATTATCTTTCCTCTAGCCAAGCATGTACGTTCTCTTACTGAAGAAACGCTGTCGAAGTTAGTGCTTGCACTGGTTTTCCCCCATGTAATGTACTGTTGCTCAATCTGGTCTGCTGCATGTGACACCGAACGCGCGCGAATCCAAAAAGTCATAATGAGGGCGGCTAGGATCATAACTAGGACCTCTCGTTATGGCCATGTATCGCATGTTATCGAGCGGTTGGGCTGGCCTAGCTTTCAGCGCTTTGTCGACATTAGGGATTGCTCACTGGTTCATCTTGCAGTGCATCACTCGGGAACACCTAAAACCCTGCGTGATCTTGTGACATTGAGAAGTGATGTCAGCTCTCGATCTACGCGATCAACAAGGTTTTCAGTAGAGCGCCCACGCCTGAAAACTTCTTTTGCGCAACGCTCTTTTATGTACCGTGCTGCAGTTCTTTGGAACAGTCTCCCCGAGGAAGTTAGGGCCGGAAATATGCGGCGGGCTTTTAAGTTTAAGCTGAAGGAGGCGCTGAGAAGAGCTGTACGTGAGAATGCTTGAGTATTGTATGCGTGTGTTTCTTAATGTTTCAGTAGCCTCCTGTCCCACCCCATTTTTTTTAACGTTTTTGACATTTGATGCTGAGTGTCTCTTGGTACCAATACAAGGAATACAAAATCGGAGGTTTGGACGGATTTCGCCCGCCCCCTCCAGAGCATGTGTTAACCTGTCATGAATTTGACCTGACATTACCTCGGCGAACTAACATGGCTTTTAAATTGCATAGCACAAGAATATGCATCAAACAAGTATCTAGTGTTGCGAAGAACACTTCCCATTTCCCAATATACCGGAAGCGCATGATCGCCGATATTTGTGGTCTGGCGCGGATAATTTTCTTCTTTTAACGACCCCTAACTCGAAATGTTTTTGGTGGAATTTCGTTTTTCGTACCTTAAGGAATGCGCCGATCATTTCGAAGCAGGTACACAAGCAATGGCGTATATCGGTCGGTAAAATATGAAGTCATCTACGAAAAATCGGAGGGGTGGGAGGATTTCGCCCCCTGTCTCCAGGGCGCGTATTATGTGACCTAGTTCAAGACTTGACTGTAGGAGTGCCTCCGGGAAGAAGTGACCATAACATAGTTAGATTCGAGGCATATGTGATGGCAACCATTAAGGATAGTTTGGAAAAGGTTCCTAATTTCAACAGACCAGACTTTGACAGCATGAGAGCGGCTTTAAGTGCCATAAGATGGGACGAAGAGTTCTCCAATTTAAATGCCTGTGAAATGTGGGAAAAGTTCAAATCTTACTTGAAGGAAATTCAAATTAGACATATTCCCCAAGAGCAAAGGCGCAGAAGAGGGGTAAGAAAGCCAGCATGGCTTACACCAGGCTTGATTAAAGCAATTAAGACTAAGAAAGCTGCATTTAGAGTGTTTGAGGAAGCTTCAAATATATTTCTCAGTTTCACCAAATGAACTTCCAATAGCTTGGAAAAGGGCAAATGTAGGTTCTATTTTCAAGAAAGGAGAACGAGGGTAAGGTGAAAACTATAGGCCAGTAAGCCTCACATCCCTATTCTGCAAGGTGCTCGAATCAATTAACAAGGATAGAATAGTTAGTTATTTATTAAGTATAAGTATTATAAGTAAACAGATTGATTCAAGACACTGAACATGGGTTTAGGACGATCGTGTCTCACAAATCTCTTGTACTGTTTAACTTCGCTACAGAACAATGTGATCAAGGAAATCAAATTGATGTAGCATATCTTGACTTTAGTAAGGCCTTTGACAAGGTACCCCATAAACGGTTAATGATACAGCTTCAGTCCCATGGTATTGCAGGCAGCATCTTAATATGGATAGAGTTGTGGCTTTCAGATAGACAGCAGATAGTGATGGTAAATGGTACAAAGTCATCATGGCAAAATGTTCTTACTAGAGTCCCCCAGTGGTCAGTACTGGGGCCACTACTGTTCATTATATTTGTAAACAACATTGAAAGTAGCCAAAACAGCAAGGTTTTGAAATTTCTGGATGATATGAAGGTCTTTGGGGTATTAATATGTCACAATGAGCAGATATCGCTGCAGAAAGACTCAGACGAACCTATGAAGTGGTCCGAAGAATGGCATGGAATTTAATTTTAATAAGTGCAAAATCATAAGCGCAGGTAGGCAGCATATGCAGACTCCATACTTGATGGGTGGTCAAGTAGTATCGGTGACTCAACAGGATAAGGACTTAGGTGTTATTCTAAACACACAATTGTGGGCATCAGAACAAACTATCGAAAAGCTAGAGACTCTCTGAAGCAAAACAACAGAGCAGCAAAGCGAGCAAAATAATCGGACTTGGCTAGGAACTGTAAGGCGGACAGCAAAAAGTTTTTTATTTTCTAAAAGCTGAGTAAAGTTTCTAGCACAATTGGTCCACTGGATGTAAATAGGACTATATTGGGTGAGGATAGTGAGCTGGTTGAGGAACTGAGCAAGCAGTTTACATCAGTGTTTAAATTGGAGGATATGACTAATCTGCCAACCGTACACCACAGTTCAGTGACATGTGATCGGATAAATGATGTTGATTTCATCGATAGTGATATTGTTCTCAATTTCATCAGGAAAATAAAGCCAAACAAGGCAGCGGGACCTGATGAAATTTATGCTAGGGTATTTCAGGAAGCTGAAATGGAACTGGCATTTCCACTTAGTATAATATTTTGTAGGTCAGTTTCACAAAATGAATTATAACAGATTAGAAAAGGACAAATGTAGTTTCTGTTTTCAAGAAAGGAGAAAGAGGGAACATTGAAAACCATAGGCCAGTGGGTCTCACATCCCTAGTCTGCAAGGTACTCGAATCAGTTATCAAGGGTAGAATAGTTAGTTATCTGGAAGGAAACATATTGATTCAAGATACTCAACATGGGTTTAGAAAAGGGCGATCGTGTTTCACAAATCTCTTGGACTGTTTTAACTTCGCTACAGAACAATTTGATCAGGGAAATCAGGTTGATGTAGCATATCTTGACTTTAGTAAGGCCTTTGACAAGGTACCCAATAAACGGTTAATGATACAGATTCAGTCCCATGGTATTGCAGGTAGCATCTTAAAATGGATAGAGTTGTGGCTTTCAGATAGACAGCAAAGAGTGCTGCTAAATGGTACAAAGTCATCATGGCAAAATGTTCTTAATGGAGTCCCCCCAGGGGTCAGTACTAGGGCCATTACTGTTCATTATATTTATAAATAACACTGAAAGTGGCCTAAGCAGTAAAGTTTGGAAATTTGCGGATGATTTGAAGGTCTTTAGGGTAATAACAGGTCAAGATGAGCATATCTCTCTGCAAAAAGACTTAGACGAACTGGTGAAGTGGTCCGAAGAATGGCAAATTAAATTAAATTTTGATAAGTGCAAAATCATACATGTAGGTAAGCAGCATATGGAGGCTCCATACTTGATGGGTGGCCAAGTGCTATCAGTGACTCAACAGGAGAAGGATTTAGGTGTTATTCTAAACACAAAACTGGGGGCATCAGAACAGACCAAGAAAGCCAGGAAGAAGGCACTGAGAATGCTCGGGGCAATAAATAGGAATGTATCATACAGAAGTGAGGAAGTGATCAGGAATCTTTACTGTGCATATGTCAGGCCACATTTGGAATACTGCATCCAAGCTTGGTCTCCTAGCTATGCAAAAGATTGTTGGCTTTTAGAGAGAGTACAAAAGAGGGCTACAAAATGGTTAATGGCATAAGCAACCTGGCATATGAGGAAAGATTGAAGAAATTGAATATGTTTTCACTTAGATATCGAAGGCTGAGAGGAGATTTCATCGAGGTCTTTAAATGTGTCCATGGTCTGGAGAAGGGATACCTTGGGGAAATGTTTGAATTTAACAGAAATGATGCAATTAGGGGTCATAAATTCAAAATTAAAGTCAACCACAGCAGAACAAGGTTAAGGCAACCTTTCTTCACCAACAGGGTAGTAGAACACTGGAACCAGCTGCCAGAAAACATTGTCAGTAGCAGCACATTGAACATCTTTAAAAACAGCATAGACAATCATTATAAGAATAGAGGGCTTGTTTTTCAGTATTACAGGGAGGGCTGATTAACATATTTGGTGGGCAACTGGTTCAGTGTACAGAGTGCATCCAAGAAGGGCCCTTGTGGCTCATAGTTGCACTAATCTTTATGTCTTTATGTCTTTATGTCTCTCTGTTATATTCTAATGGTAGACATTGATATCTGGTGATACCAAGGTTTCAACTTCAAGTATCAATGACACTTGTCGCTGAGGACCACCTTCCTTTCATTTTACTGCGCTACGTGGGCACACATGTCTTAGTGTGTCCGGTTCGTTTTATCCTTGTTGCTGTGGTTCATCAGTAATTCCTGAGATGCGGAGACTCGCCCCTCGACAGACGTCGACAGGAACGATCGAACCGATGGAGCCGGAGGCACACAATGGCGCAAGACACCACGCCACTGGGAGAACGCAAACCCGACTGCACCGGCGACGGTTGATTGTTTGCCGGATCTGGGAGCGTGACGGATGATGGAGATTCAGCTGTAGTGGAGGCAGCGCGGCAGACTGATTGCGACCCGCTCTGCCTCTCCACGGCGGAAGTGCCATGTAAACAAACACTGGTCGAGCTTAACAAGGCGTTTTCGTCGGCCGACGCGATTTCCATTCGGCACAAGACTGTCGACCGAACACAGTGGCTCCAATCACCGCATGAACCATTCAGAATCTGGAGGAGCCACAAAGGATGACGAGAATGACGTTCGTGAAGATGGCTGACCGCGCAATACACAATTTGCCGCGCCTCGCAACAAGTTACCACCAATGCATTCGGTCAGAATCGTATGAACACGCAGGATGTCTCTTGGTCCAAGGTGATAGCGATTTGTGTATCGTTAGTAGTTAGCTGTGTCTGGAGCTTATACGATGAATATGTTGTGTTCTGCTTCCCAAAATTGCGTTGTAAAATTAACACCCCACGAGCAGAATAACAGACGGTCACGTTTACCCGGACAGGTCGAGGCTTCGTTGAATGCTTGGTAGCGGTGGACAGGGCTGTTGTTTTGTATACTTTTCATGGACCATGTGCCCGTCAGTGCTCAATTTTGCCTCTCCAATAGTGCAATTCCCCCCCCCCCCACGCCCAATGTGAAATAGGAATTGGAATGCAGCATAAAGCACAAAAATGCTGACTGCGATCGGAACGGGAGCGCAGATGGCCCCGCAAGTGGTCCCACCGATGGCCCCGCCGACCGTCCCGCCGATGGCCCCGCCGACCGTCCCGCCGATGGCCCCGCAAGTGGTCCCACCGATGGCCCCGCCGACCGTCCCGCCGATGGCCCGGGCGATGGCCCCACTGATGGCCCTGGAACTGGTGACGTCCTCACATTCTCTCTGGTGACCTGCCACTCAGCACGGTTGTTTTCAGGCGACTGACCTCCATCGTTGTCGTCGCGACTATACCCTGTAGTGTGGCCATCGTACTGATGCCAGGAGACACTGCGCCAACTGGCACCGTCTGCGCTGCCGAGTATTCTGCCGCCGTTGCCGACACCAGACCTGAAGCTGAGACTTCCAAGAATCTGTCAGCTGCGGGAGCCAGTTGACCCAGAGAAGCTTCCTCTGACGGCAGCGTGAATGCTGCCCAAGCTTCCTGCGGGAGCCGTCAAGGAATAATCTTCAATAGTTCACGGATGTGTGGGCATCTCCTGCCGTACGCAGTTCAAGGTGCATCCACAGTAGCAGCTGTAACGGCCTCTGGTCTCCGAACTGCTGGAAGGGCAATGGGACTTCCAGGAGGGCCGCTCGCGATTGTGCTAATCTACGTATGAGGGCGTCAATAAGGGCCACGAATCTGTGTGTCTGGGCCGTAATAACATCCGCACCTGTGTGGAATTCGACGTGGAAAGGCTTGTAACTAACAGTTCGAACTCGGTGCTGTCTTCTTAGATTTAAGCCACCCGAAACGCACAGCTCGTCTGCCTTGGCTATAAGTCTGTTTTCTTTGGAGAAGGGAGAAAACTGTGGTAGCCTGAACTGGGCCAGCTGCTAACTTGCAGCTGCAGGAGTAAGGGGAGATACATGTGGGGGACTGGGGAATGTGCCTCCCTCCCATTAATGGTAGCCACTCCTTTGGCCGGGAAAAGGCGCTTACCCGGCAAGGCTCCAGTGAACCCCAATATTGTTTTTAGGCAGAAGTGCCCCTCCGAGAGGGGGACACTTCAGGCGCCTCTTGAGTATGCTTGAATGGACCCCCCATCAAATGTTTCTGCCAGAGGCTCCCCTGGGACGGAAAAGGCACCCCTCCAGGTAGAAGCGAGTTAAGAAATTGTCATGGCTGTCCTGTCCAAAGGAGGCCGGGACAGGTATCCGGACTTGTCCAGAGGTCAGACACAGGCCACTAATGAAGGTGACCGAGATAGACACTCAGACCTATCCAGAGGAGACCGGGACACACACGAAAACTTGTGAGAAATGATTAGGAGAACTTGGTCTCTGGAGAGGCACATCTAGCTAAAAAGAACATTAAGGGGGCGGGGTGCATTCTGACCTTCCAGGATGGGTCGGAATGCATGCCTCTACCTTCGAAGGTGTGTTTCTTGCGGACAAATAATGGGGCTCATTCAAACCCACTAAATGGGGGCATTTTCCTTCCAAGGAGTGCGCCTGGCTAAGTATTTCGAGAGGATGCATTCGAGCACCCTAAAATTGCACCTTTTTCTTCGAGAGAATTCGTCACTGACCCTGGCTGAAAAATCCGACAGGGATGCACTCGAACTTTCCCAGAGTTGCATTTTACCGGCCAAAGGGTCGCCAATTTTCATGGGTGCACATGTCTTCAGTGTCACTCGTGTATCCGCCCCTGCCTCTAAATGCTTTCACAGTGGCGTCCATCCGAAAAAAACGGCACACCTTCAGACATGTGCCCCCACGAAAATTCCTGAATCCGCTCCTGACTGGAGGCTCGTAGCTGGCAGGGACGCCGCGCCGGGGACGTTAAAACGTGGGGCTTTCGAAACTTTATTTTTTGCGCATCGTCTTTTTTGGGGGGCTACAATGTCGTGCATGACCCATCGCCCGATGCCCGATCTTCATTATGGAGTATAATTGCTTTCCGATATATTTTTGGCTGCATGTGTACCACGATACCTTCTTTTACATCATCCGTGGCTTTTTTATTTGCATGACGTGAGGCTATAATAGCCACGAGCTAATTGTGGATGGCCTTAATACATGTCGGTCTTCTTTGGCTTGTACTATAACGACTACCTTCACTATTTCGCAGACACGTACCTACTTAGGGAGTAGCGGCGAATACGTATTTTACCGCATGTGCAGTATATCACACGGTTAGATATCAGAAACGAATACTTATTAGAGTAGCTACAGATACCTGGAAAATAGTACAGAACCAGCAAAATATTATAAACGGCTGCTTCATTCCAACCCATGTATACCCTTAGTAGTAGGACACTGGTACTGAGAACGGCGCTAAGGTTACCGGGGTGTAATGTAATCGGTTACAGGGGTGTGATATGGACACACACATGCATTTGTACATCTTGGTTTTGTAGTCCGGCTGTTGGCGGGATACCTCGGAAGATGGCAAATGACGGTGTCGTTCCTCACAACTTCTGAGTTGTGTTATGTGCCCTGAGATTAGTAAAAGCAGATGCGTTATATTATTTCTTCATGAGGGAATTTCGAACTAGCCATCCCACCTTCATTTTTCATGACAAGTCGCTAGAATGTGAAGGTCAGAAAAAGCCTGATTTGATTCAGATTTCCAGATACAGCCATAGTTAGTACATATTCCACCATACCCGTTTCCCAGGCAGCGTTCACCTGAAGTGTTTACACTGACAGTTCAGACAGAGTGATCGAGAGTTCCGAGCGAACGCAGGGAAACAAATGCAAAAACCCACTTGGTCTTGCTTGTTTGGATTTTGAGGATGTATTGAACTCGGCTTCTTTTCACGTGATATTGGTATGAAGCGAATTGACGTGAAGACTGTGCGTTAGATGAAGCTGGCAACCGCATTTGATGAGGATTAAATATTGCCATCCTTTCACCATCAAGAAAGAACATTTAATATCATCTCAAATCGATTAAAAAGTTGCATATAAGAACATTGCATCATATATTGAATGTCTGAACTCAGCCACATCCACTGTCCACTCTGTTATGCATGTTGGTATGACCGGAACCATTATTCCCAACTTGGGTGTGTTTCACGTCCGTGAAGTTGGCAGTAGTTCGGGTTATAGTTTATAGCTGCCAGGAGTTCGAGTTAGAGATATTCGCATTCAGCAGAAATCGACGACCCCTTCGATTTCCCCCAAACTTGATGAGACATCAGTCGCAAGGCTCCTGACTCACCTGCAGACGCATTTCACGGAGGATCGAATGGCTTGATCTGCAGAGGTCGACATATGTCAACCATCCAATAATGTCAGAATATGCGTGTTATCTAGATCATTGTATCCGCAACGACATGTTGATTCTGAAACTGCTCTCATTTACCCAGTAGCACAAACGGTAAATGAGTGATGGCCAATTATGTAATTTTGTCGTCCACAGCATTGCTTCTCACAAATTCCCATGCATTATTCACATTCCCATTTCGGAAAGGTGCATGAAATACCCATAGTTGTAACGCCAATAACGTGGGCAGTCAAACGGTGACATTAGAATAATTGGGATCTGATTAATTCCGGAGATATGTCAAAATATGTTCCGATAAAATAAGCTTTGGACCCAATGATTAACTTCCTGTACGGTTTAGCATGGGACACTGCAAGAAGAAAGCAAATCAATATCGCTTCAAATCTGATGCGAAATTTCAACGGTAAAGGAGCCATGTGGCCTTGTCAGGTTAGAGGTCATGCCAGGTCAAGCCGTTCACATGATGAAATGCGCCTAAAATACATATAGTTGGCAGTACGCCAACTATGTGTTAGTTAGTACGTCAATAACGTGGGCAGTCCAAGGGTGACAGTACAATCAGTGACGTCCGATTAATTCTGGAGATATATCAAAATATGTTCCGATAAGATAAGTTTTTGACCCAATGGTTAATTTCCTATTGAGTTTAGCATGAGACCCTGCGGGACTGGAAATCGCGACCCTTTCAATTTAGTTTTTGTCGCCCCAAATGCATGTAATGCAACTCATAACACGTCGACAACTCACACCGTTTCTCTGGGCATCGAAAGATGTGACCTCCAGAGGTCAACGAGTTCCAGTTAGATATTCGACTTTGACCTATATGTGAGGATGGAATATGTGACTGTGACTGATGGAATATGGAATATGTGAGGATGGAATATGTTTGCATCCTCAAGTTGTAATGGAAGAAAGAAAATTAAAAGTCCCGAAAGAACTTTCTCCGAAGGGTTTTTCTACTCTGAAAGATGCTACCGACAGAAAAAAGTCGACGAGCAATCGCGGTAGCGTACCAAAGGGGAAAATATATGGGCTTCCAATAATCGTAACAGGGACCCAAAAAATCTGGAATGTGGCCCCAAAAATTCGCATTCGGATCCTCCGAATTTATGTGGGGGGTTGCGAATAAATAAACCGAACTAAAGAAAACTCGCAACGGGGCCGGAAAATTAACAAAGGGGACCGCCGAAATCGTGCTGGGTCCCGGCTAAATATATAGCGACCTGCGAACTACTGGCGGGCCCCAAAATATCGTGTTCGTGATCCAAAATTGCCGTTCGCAGTCACAAATATTGAAGTCGGGGCATCAAAAATTCGCGTCTGGGCTCCCAAAAATTGGCGTCGAGGGACCCTAATATGCACAACCTTGCTCCAAAATCACATAGGGACCCGAAAAAATCAAGCAAAACCTTCCAAAATACGGAGTGATTACAAAAAGTAAACGTTTGCGAGCCAAGAAAATCGCTCAGAAGCCTCAAACATAGCACTAGGTACTTTTAAAATCGCGTAAGGCCCGAAAAAAATACGTAATGGAGCTGGCAATATCGCGACGGGACACAAAGATATGGCGACGTGAGTAAAAAGAAATCAAGTCAAGATTCGGACTTTCCAAATCAGACGTGGTCCACAAAAATCGCGTCGAGCACAGAACACTGGCGTCAGGTCTTCGGAACCACGCGCCTTGGCCCCACAAATGTCGCACTGGGTCCCCCAAAGTCGTGTTGGGGCCCCACATCTGTGCATCAGGAGCTCCAAATGAACACAGTGGGACCCTAAGAGCACGACGGGCGGCCGAAAAGACATAGCGTATTGAATGTCACAAAAAGTGGCAAGGCCTTCAATCATGCGTTGCATCCTGAAACATTCGCACCGGGAGCCCTATAAAAACACATTGGAGGCCCTCAAAGCACATGGAGGCCATGAGATCGCATAAGGGCTTAAACAACAGACAAGGGCTCGCAATAAGCGACCTAGATCTAAAAAAGAAGAAGCCGGGCACTAAATATGCACATCAATGCTCGAAAACTTGCCGGCACCTAACAAAATTAATCTGTGCACAAAAAAGCAACAAAACCTTCACGAGAGCCGGGTCACATAAATGTGCCCGGCCCCTATCAAAAACTGGCTGGAGCGCAAAAACACATCCGTAGACGAAGCAAAATGCAACGGATAAAAAAGAACACCGAGCCAAGACCTTCGTTCAGTAGCAAACATGTGAGCATATTTAACCAAGGAGGTGAAGTGCATTAAAGCTCAGCAGGTAATCGGATTTCTTAACCACCATCAAATGTGGGAAGAAGAGAGCTAATCATCGAATGCAATTTATCGAATTTTCACAACGAACCCCCTGCGAAGCATTCCATCGCGCAAAATATGGTGCAAGGCTATCATACGGTAACAATTAGCAAATCGTAGGAGGCCTAGCAGAAACCGAGAATCACACGACGTGTGGCGAATACGCTGAATGCACGAGGCCGGCGCGCACGTGCATGAACGTTGGCGTGGTGGTGACCGGGCGTTATTTCATGCCTGAAGTTGAAAAAAAAATGTTTTAAGTGATCCTCAGACAAACAATACACGATGCTAATACAAAAACATGTACTTTCCTCTTGTCTCAGTTTGTAGTGAAGGTCCTTGCTCCCTTGAGCTTTCTCATAGACATTTCCCCACTTTGTCTGAGGTAAACTTCCGTTAGGCACGTGATAGACTATGGACCTCAGCGTTACGATAAGTCCGGTATAATTATTTCACCAGCTCGCAGCTTCCAATTTCATAGCTCTGATCTCACATCTCTGAGCTCTGAGCCATCTCACACATATCTGCATCCAGGTCTTCATATAAACTCAATCTGATATCATCTCAATCTCTTGTAAGCAACGTTCACACACAATCTCCAACTTGTACACAGATCGATCTTCAAACATACTACTCCCATCTTACAAGCTTACATCTCGCCAGTTATACAGCGTTTACAAACAGTTAGTACCAGACATACCTGCAGTAGTCAGCCCGGGGCGGCTGACCACAGCCAGCCGCCCTGCGGCGTCCACGCAGAGTGAGCGACAGAGACAGGGTCAGGTGAGGTCCAAACAGAGAGTGATCCGTCTCGCTCGGCGGCTATATAGCTTCTCAGGGCAACCGCCCTTGGCCACACGCCAGGAGACACGTCTCACTGCGGGGGTCTGGCCACAGCCCTGGCTCAGACACGGCCGGAAGGCCGGTACAGGTCACAGCAGCCGGGCGTCGCCCCGAAAATGCTGACTCGGTTCCGACGAGGGCCGGTGACCGCGTCGCCGGCGCCGGACGGACATGTACGGGCGTGACATGTGCCGGGCATGGTAGGTCGGCTGATTTACGGGGTCACAACACCCACAGTTAAATATTATATGATTAAAACAGTACGTATCTAGCAACTCTGTTACAAGTTGAGCAGTGCAAACTATCGCAATGGGTGTGATGTGCCCCGCTAAATAGTTACAAAAGATATGTAGGGTGGCTTTGCAATGTGACATGAACTTCAACGAAGGCTCTCGCGAAACGTGAGGTGCAGATGTCGCGGTTGTCGCACGTCACGTCATTTTATGAGTGGAAGAAAGCAGGCAAGCTGTGATTGCAAACCATAGTTGGCATTGGAGAAGCTAAAACGTGGTGCCATACGTGAGGCGAAAAAAATGCGAAGTTTGCGAGAGTTAGTGTTGCAGTACCTGCCATGCCCGTGTTTCGCTAATCATCCACCAGTGTTTCGCTAATCATCCACCAGTGTTTTGCTAATCATTCACCAGTGTTTTGCTAATCATTCACCAGTGTTTCGCTAATCATTCACCAGTGCTCCGTTAATGTCAGCGCCTTGTGGCCGCAGCCGCCCACGACGCTGTCGGCGGCGGTATAAAGCGGCGTGTGTGTGGCGAGGGCGGTTAGTCACGGCAGAGCCGACGGCCAGTGTGCGCGTCCGCCTCCCCTGCTGGTCTGACCAGACCTCCCACAGACCTGCCACACAACCGCGCAAGCCTCAGCAGACCAGCGAAGGCGTACAGCCGGCCCAGAAATCGTACAACAAGGTGAGCTGGCTTGTCTGCCAGGTCTGAAGACTGAGGCCATCGATATGCAAGAGCACATTCGGCGGATGTGCGGCGGATATAGCATTGAAACGACTTGTCTGTGCCAAAATCTGCATCATTCCAAAAACAATGAGAGTTATAACTCATAATCCTCAAGCCTACGGGCGCACACATCTTAATTATAGGCTCTCCCTGTATATGCACACACACACACACGCACACACACACACACACACACACACACACACACACACACACACACACACACACACACACACACACACACACACACACACACACACACACACACACACACACACACACACACACACACACACACACACACACACACACACACACACACACACACACACACACACACACACACACACACACACACACACACACACACACACACACACACACACACACACACACACACACACACACACACACACACACACACACACACACACACACACACACACACACACACACACACACACACACACACACACACACACACACACACACACACCACACACACACACACACACACACACACACACACACACACACACACACACACACACACACACACACACACACACACACACACACACACACACACACACACACACACACACACACACACACACACACACACACACACACACACACACACACACACACACACACACACACACACACACACACACACACACACACACACACACACACACACACACACACACACACACACACACACACACACACACACACACACACACACACACACACACACACACACACACACACACACACGCCTACCGATGTACATATGCATATATATATATATGCATGTACATAGATACACAGACATATACATATATGTATATACATTCATGCATGTCAGTGTGTGTGTTTTTCTGTGTATTTTGGTGCTCCTTGAATTTGTTCTCATAAAGTGTTCCCACCTCAGAATAATTCCTGTTCTGGCAAAAGGGATGAAGGAAAAATATTTTTTGGCTCAATTAATATTTTACTCTCTAAATATTTTTTTAAAACTTGGATGCACATCGACCTTGAAGCTCAATATCGTGAGGCACATCGAGGTGCATTGTGGAACACTGGAGGAGTGGATCAAAAAGTTATTATCTAATGCTCATAAAATTATTTGCAGAGTGAGAAGTGGCACCATTAATCCAAGACAATCAATCTTCACAGACAACCCATGCAAGCCGCTTCTCACCCATCTCAGCACGAGCCTTGATATATGCTCATAGTTGTCTCACTCCATCTCTCTCTCTTTTCTCTCACTCCCCACTCCCCCATTCCCTCACCTGTAACACTGTGCAATAGCCATAAAGCGGGCCGATTATTCCATTTTGCGTTGCCCTAGATGTTGATGTTCGGCTCGGCATATCGTTACGAAGTGGTACTGGTATCAGAGTGTGGTGTCTTGCAATAAAAAATAGCGTTGTCTTGTCATGTGCATTGGTCCCGTTCTGACTGGATAACGTGTTTTACTTTTGCCCCTGAAGAACATATATTACTGAGAAGTCGGATATTGTTCTCATGAAATTACGCTCTAATTTTAATTTTAAAACTAATGCCAATGTCCGAAATGTCCAAAATACTTTGCGAGTGGATCTCAACATGAAAACATCAAACGCGAGAAAACAGCGTCATAACCCACAACTATTTCTGACCAGCTGCATGCCTACATAATCCCTATGATTCTTTTGAAAAGCGTCTGTGCAGTTTCGGATCCGACCTCGGTATTGAGCGGGCCGAATCGCTGCCGCGTCAACTACAACTAAACGGCGTCACGAACGCGCAATACGTAGGAGCTGGAGAAACACGCAAAAGTGCTCTCGAGAGCAGGTGGGGGAATCACGATCAAATCGTCACGGTTCTTCGATAGCAAACCCCAATTCAGACAAACAGCCAGCTACGTTGGCTCCGGTGCACTTATATAGCACTTCTTCACCGTGCTGGAACAGCACCATATTAAGCCGACAGCCACTGGCCACCGTCATATATCGCAACCCACCACGACACACGTCAGAGATGAAGCAGCGTCTCGACTGCAGTGAAGCTGGTGCCGTCTTAATATTACCACGCACCGCATCCACTCATCCTGCTCCGCTCCTCATCCTGGCCTAGTCACCCTTCTCTTTACGCTATTTTCTCCATTGCCTTCCTCTCACTGTCTCGAACTGTAAGCGCCGACTGAAGATGCTTCGATCCGAACACCGGACCGAACACCGTGGTGAAATCCCTTCTGCGCCTGTATCGCCACAGGGTGAATACTGTGTGGTTCCCAGTTAATGGCGCCTTACCTTCTCCACCACTGATAAGCTGTACATCCGGGCCATCAAGTTAGTGATGATGAGCTGATGGGGTATGCAGAAAATACCCGCGCGGCGCGATTAGTCGCAGCATCACGGTCGGCTGGTATGTTGCAGATGCTGCTCTCCGGCGTCTTCCCCGTTCTGGTGTGCTTCGGCGTCAGCAGCTGGTCAGCCATGGCACTCCCGCTGAGAGGTGAAGTAGCGCCAGATGGCACGTGCGCCACCGCTGTAGCATAGCTCGATCTGAAACTTCAGGCAAAGTTTGCTTGCTACTTACATCTGATCTGTAGCTTACGGGCGTGCAAGGTACACAAAAATGCAACATGACGACGTGCAAACGAGCAAAAGAAAAATGAATCGGTTGTTTTTCGATTCGGAAGAATGTAACGCAATGTGTTCCGGGGCTGCATAGCGAGAGATGACTAGAGATGGAGGATGACGAGAGAGAGAGAGAGAGAGAGAGAGAGGGAGAGGGGCGAGAGGGCGAGGGTGAGAGTGAGATATATATATATATATATATATATATATATATATATATATATATATATATATATATATATATAAAAATTGGAAAGATGAGGGTGATTCTATTTGAATCACCCTCATCTTTCCATACATCTACCTGTCGTGAATATAAATTCACGACAGGTACGACTAGTTTCATTTTTGTTCGTGGTGTGCTTTGGTGTGTATTGTGATGTGTATTTACCGCACGCTTGTGTCTGCAGAATGACCAGTGACTCGCAAACACGGAGAGTAGGAATTATTTTTTATTAACGCAGAAGCCATCCTCATCACATTTTCTTCTGGAGATTGTCGTATGACCAATAACGATTGTTGAAGCAATGCATTGAATGTTGCCACTGGCTGGCTCTTCCAAGGCCATTTCAAGCCAGACATTAACCCTCTGCCTAACTGCCTAACTTCGGATAGCAAAAGCAACATTTTATCACCTCATTCTATGCTGATCTCCAAACAACAGCGCTGTCCAAACGTAACCGACCCTGCCCCGTCGGGGGGGGGGGCTACGACCCGGGATTAACGTTTCTCCGCGATAGCGGCATAATGGCGGCGCACAGCACCGCAAAATTGTCAGTGCTTTAAAAAAAAATCACTTTGCGTCTCAAGTGAAAATTTTAACCTTAGATCATTTCAGGTCATTGACTTAGCTCAGGTTAAAGAGGACAACCGCCAATAATGTTTAAGGATCGATAACTCGTGCACATGAAGAGATGTTAAAATAAAAGATGGTACATAAGTGTAATTGAACAGTGCCTCCAAAACGTATATCTCGATTGTTTTTTTAAAAGGTCAGGGCAGTGACCTGAGGTCATGGCCAATATCGGTCTATCTTTGCCAAGTGTTCTGTTTTTGTCATAGTGTTGTTCATCTGGCACCATTTTTACCTTGACATGCATGCAGAACTGTCAAGAGGAACTCATTATTCAAGTTGCTTGACCTCCGTTGAGTGGCCTGAGGTTAGGTCACCACATAATACGCAGTGTGGGCTAAGGCTGTTTAGGTATGGCTGTGTTTTTTGGTTTATTTGTGGTTTGCATAGTAGAAACAGTCAAAATTGCATTGCACGGCATAAATTACTATAATATGCAAACATATAATAGTTCTCAACAATCAATTTGTCTCAACTACCGCTATTTAGACTGCCAAAATTAGGAATGTTATCTCAAAATAAATAGGAATACTATTTCCGGGCCCTGTTCGTTGAGGTCCTTCCGATGATTCCATTCCGATTCGAGGTCTTTCCAATTCTTTCCGAAAAAAAGGAATGCATACGTTAAGCACAACACTTAGAGTGAATGCTATACTTTCCGGACTTCGTCTTTAAGGATTCCCCTGAGACGTGGTGCAGATCTGAGAGTAAAACCGAGGTGGGTAAAGAAAGGGATTGTACGTCGGGAGTCAGCATTTTAATTCCAATAGAAGGCAGTGCGATAGTACTGAGTTGCATTGACGCGTGAAGTTTGCCAGAACGCAACATGTCTGGAACACACAGAATATGCAACGTTGCACACATCAGAATCTGCAGAGTAATTGCAGCAAAGAACGCACCAAGGGAAAACAAACTGGCCTGGCCTCACCAATTCTGAACAAATTGGAGCTAATTATTGGAAGATAACGCAGGCAACCGTCGAACAATCTGGTACAGGAATATACTGAGCACATAACACTTCACATGGTGGTCAATACCTTACAACGAATGACTGCTTGCGAACAAGACCTTGGTAGCCCAACCGATTTGAGTTTGAGACACCATTCCACGCACCCACATTCCACGCATGAATACAGAGGTGCTTCCCGAAAAGTTTTCTATGATACCCACTTATTACGAGCAAGGTCGAAGCGCAAGCGAGAGCACACCCGTGTATATATGCTACGAAGTTCACTTGGGCTGCCTTGTTGGCCAGACTGCAGAGGCGGATCCAGACGGTGGAGGAAGGCGATTACCAAGAAGTCGATGTTCCGATTTCCGATAGTATGCACTAAAATTACACGTTCTAGAAATGTAAGAACATTCTATGTACAAACGTTGTATTAAGCAAACTCGACGAATGATAGCTGTTCAAATCTGATGAGTTTTTGAAATCGGATTTTGGTATTTCCCCTCCAAAGCGAACCTACTGTGGGCGCTGGATTCGCTCCTGCCTCACACATTTCATGTGCAATAACCTTTACGTTGCGGAGTTTCGCTTTCTAATTATTTCACTGCAAGTCAGCAAGTACTCTTCTAAGCCTGAATTTTATGTAGTTTATCCCAATAGTCTTCAATTGTTCTTAATCTTTGCTGAAAGAAGAGGCTTGCGGCAGCTTTTCCGATGTCAGCCAACTTTCAGCAGTGTTCTATTATGTAATGTGGTTTATCAAATTGTATTCTTCCTACTCAGAGCTAGGCGTACTTTTTCATTTTAAAATCTACAGCTTTCATTAAAATATTTCTGCGGGAATACTCTCAATATTTCATCAAAGAAAAAGCTTTTCGGCGACATTCTCACGCACCTACAGCTAGCGATGGATTTCGCATCGCAGGCAGCGGTCACCATCAGAAATAGTCAGCGGCCAGTGTCCTCGTGGTATCGTCGATGATCAGCGTGCTCTTGTCTCCGTTGGGCGTCCAGATGATCTGTTTATCTGTGACGTTACATTTTGGGAGGGCGGTGATCTCGACGGATGCTTCTTTTCAGCTGTACGTTCCCTGCGGGCACGGCTGAAAAGCCCCAGGTGAAAGACCAGCGAAGAAGGCGTGTGTTGGCAGTAGTGGCAGGAGTGATGGCGGAAGAATCGTGCGTACCGCGTGTCGCCACGAGATGCTAGTAGACTGGTGTCTGGCATTGCCAGCCAATGCTAGTTGTTGAGGATATGACATGCCGTGACTAAATATTTTTTGACCACTCGGATACCTCCCAGTGACCCATGGAGACGCATGCTCCACTTGACCTGTGCAACAACACAGTCCTGTTTACAGGCGAGGCGGCCTCCCGGAAGCACGCGATGCCGATGGCTCGGCTGTTCCGTCGTCCACACGAACACAAGCGTACCCTACTCGCCGAGTGGAAGCAATCGTCCGGCACCGATGACCTGAATTGGAAGCGAGCTCCCAACGGACTCGGCGCGGCTGGTTTCCATGGTGACGTGTTCAGCCAGGGTTTTGGCGCGTTTTCGCCGGTGAAGCGCTCCGGCGAGCCACTCTCCATTCCGAGACACGCCCAGGGCCAGCCTGGCAAACGCAGACCGGAAGTAGACGTAAGTGGCTTCTATCCAGATGTCTTCAAAGGCGACTTGGGCTACTTCACCACCATGAATAGGAGTCCAGAAATGGACTCCAGCGACTTTCACCCAAACCTTTTTAGGAGCGACTTGGGATACTTCTACACGATGAAGAGGAGACCGGAAATGGACGCAAGCGGCTTCCACCCAGACGTCTTCAAGGGCGACTTGGGCTATTTCAACACGATGAAGAGGAGACCGGAGGCGGGCTTTGGTGGATTCTATCCAGGCACGTCCGAGCGTGGAGGGACACCACATGACCCGATGCAGTAAATTCCCACCTTTCAAGCGTGGCCCCGTCCAGTTCGAAGACAGGCAACCTGGACAGGTCCGACCACAGCTCGTGCCCACCTGGTGCCCGGGTGGACTGCCAGACAGCCGCCTCACGCCCGCCGGCCGAACAGGCGTGGGCCGATGACGGCAAACGGGCCTCTCACGGCGACAGGCTCTCGAGCGACCTCGGTCGCTTCAGCGCCATGCGGTGAATTCCAAACTGGTGAACAGCGTTGATGAGCCCTGTCGGATTTGTCAAAGTGGTGTGCGTACACCTGAAACCGCCAGGTACTGCCGTCGCCTTCAGGAGCTGCCACGTGACCAAGCGATACCAAGCGCTGGTTTGAGTAGCTTCTGAATAGCGCCCACCAGAAATCTACAGACAACGTGCTGAGGGGATGCAGTCCAGTTCTGGTCATGTCGTCCTAGTCAGTTAACGTTTGAACCCTGAGTATGACCAGCCGAACCAGTTGTGAATTAATCCTCATAAATCAGAGTTCCAGTTACGACCGCACATATGACACGGCGAGTGACGGCCCGGCCCATTGAACACGGCTGCGCTATGTCTCGCCACCATGAGTTATGGCGACTCCATATGGATACCTTGTGGGCTTCAGCAATCTCTGATGGACTCCGCAGACCGCGCCCGCTAGATTTCCGAAGACCGTGAGGCTTACGTCCGTACTAAGTGCAGAGAGCAGACAACCCTTGATACTCCTAAGTTCAGCCAACGAACACCGGGAAACGTACACCCCACGTTCCGCCAACGAACATAGGGAAGCGTACATCCCACGTTCCGCTAATTACGCTTGTGCCGCAGAAACAAAATGCACACCCGTTGAAGAAGTTAGGCCATGTTTCAGCTTGTCTTATGCGATAAGTAAGCCCATATACCTCACTCAGTACAACACCAGATAAAAATAGTGCGTTAACGTGTGGCACCAATGTTTCACCCAATCATTAATGTTCCTGCAAATATGGAAAATCCCTTCAAACTTGCCGAGTACACTAAGTCATGGAGCATTATTTCTGAGAATGATAAGCCTCCTATATTGATAGATACTTGTACATGTTTCGTGTTATGGATTCAACAACATTAATTATTTTGAAAGTGTCTATAAGGCTTCTTTATGTGAATTAATCCTTATAAATCAGAGTTTGACAATTATATATTTAGACTCCACCGATCGTCAATGATGCTGAATACACTTATGCAACATTCAGGGAAATGAAGTGCACAAAATGATGTTCTTGATGAATGATGAAGTACACACCCATGATGTTCTTACAAAATAAAGTCGCTTATGATCTATGTTACAGTGAAGACTTTGCGACACCACCGTTCTTCTTGAAGTCGAATCGAACTCGTCTTGTGCAGTCCACCGATTTCAGCCTTATAAAAAAGAACATCGCTGCGAACATACTTCCGCACAGCACGCGCATTGAAAACAGGCAACCGCGGCCCCCTACAGGGATTCCTTTTCGATTGGTTTTGAGAACGCTTGCGGTGCAACGGGCACGACCTCGACCTGCAGTGACTATGAAAGCGACTCTAAGTTGCACTCGTGTGCTGATTTGATTCCCACTTCATGTGCAGCAAAGCTGGGAGATGACGATGTAGAAAAAGTGTGCTAATGTAAACATGTTCTACTGAATACTTAAATGATTTCAGCAAAATGGCAGAATACACTACACCATTGTGTGCCATGCCCACGAGAGTGTGCCTAAGCCTCAGATGGCAAGAGGTAGGGCGAACGAGTAGCAACCGTCTGTATATGCGCTGTGGATGCGTCTGTGGATTGCTGTGCGATGTACAGATAACTTAAGGCAGTCAACAACTTAAGAATGTCAATCACCGACGACGCTTCCTTTAGGCAAGTCCCGGTCTGCCTGGCAGTGATAATCTATATTTTCCTCGTTTGTGCGACAACTGGTTCTTAAATTCGATAGCTTCTCTCATTCGCCCGTTCCCAAATCCAGGAGCCGCTCTTCAAAGCCACCAGCTGTTCATGTCCTTTACCGAGCTGATTAGTTAACCAAACGGTGTCAACTTGTGTAAGAGTCTCAACAGTCCAACAGCGACACCAAAATCGACAAACGTTCGTGCCCCCACATCAACAACAGGCAATAACGACAAACAATGACGTCTAACCATCAGACCGAGACACCAAACGTTCCAGCGTCCATATCTTTTAACAGACTGCATCTTACTAGCATCGACAACTCAACTCCATCTCTGACCTATCAAACCGTTGGCGTACGGGACTCTCGCGTACGCTCGCTCTCGTCGTCTGTTCTGGGATGACTTTCTGGCCGGTGGGCCTGCTGCGCCCGCGAGCGAGGTCCGGCTACTCTACATGGTAGACCACGATTGGTAGAGAGCGACAATGACATAAAAAAGTGCTTGATCGACTGCTATATGTCGGGAGCCCAGTGACTCCTGCGGTTGGTCGAGAGTACTTCCGACCAGGCCTCCTGGCCCACACCTACAGCACGTTGTGCCGGGGTGACGCAGGTATCAACGACCTGACACCCGACTGTGTCATGTCGCAAGGACATTATCGGCCGACCGAGCCGGACGATCGAGATGTGGTAACGGATGCTAAACTGAGCATAGGGCACGTCGCGGCGGCCTGTCATGCCTAAGCCACCGACCGACAGGTGCCGAACAAATGCCGATGATCCGCTCAGAGGTCGGACCCCAGCTCAGAGCTCGGAGCTCAGAGCACGGAGCTCTGATCTCAGAGCTCGGAGCTCAGAGCTCGAAAACGTGGGAGCCAAATGCATTAAAAGGAGTGTGTCCAAAACTACCTTCGTTGCAACACAGCACAAAGTCATAAATTTATAATTTACTCTCCTGAGAGTATCTGAAACCCCTATGTTATTTTCGGCCAAGTACACCACCCATCGCTCAAAAATTAACTCACGATACAAATCACATACTAAAGGAACTACAATAATACGTTGCAAGAAATCCCTACTCGAATTAATCTACTGGTCTTTAAGGTGACTCGGCGGCTTGATCCATGTTAGTTCATGCTATACACTGATTACATGATGACGCAACCCCGAGAGCGGTCTAGAGTCGCTCTCGCATCTTGCTTTTCGATGTGTCTTCTCCGGGTTGTGGTGAAGCTCGCAGCATCAGCAGTGACGTCATGGTCCTGCAGGACGTCCGAGAGTGGGTTGATCGGTCGACGTGATCAGACGCTTCGACGATGCTGCAGAAGCACCGTTTTGAGTTTGCCAGCATCAGCTGTTTGTGGCAGATTCGTGGTATGTGATGACGTGAGCCGGACCAACTCGTCCAGCTCGATGATCAAGTCAGGCCGAGCTGCCGATCGCATGAAGTCAGATAGTCTTCACCAGGTAGAAGGGGATTGGGGAGGTTGAAGGTTGTTCTCGGTAGTGGGGAACAATCTGAAGTATTTAGGAACGAATTTATCTTGTGCTTACTTAATTTATCACTTATCATCTTCCGCGGTCTCCCAACAGCCCGACTACAACACCGAGATGTACAAACCATGTGGGTGATCATAGCACACTCCGGCAACACATCACATTAAATCCATGGAACTTCAACCCCGTTACAAGTACCAGTTCCCTACAAATAAGGGGTAAAATTTTGTGGAATGAAGAAACCGTCGTGAGCGATGTAAAGGGGATCTCTATCCATGTTCCGCGGCGATTTTAAACTTAAGTAGCAGAACAAATGTTGTCGATTTTGAATTGGGCCCCTCGTCACGAACGTCAAATGAAAACCTTGCAGATGCACCATTGTTGCCTGTATCATTACAGACGCACACTTGCTACCTGGACTGTCAAACTTGAAGTCGTACTGAGAGTGTGAGACTACACAGCTATATAGGAAAAGAAGCCCGCACACATGGGCAGGCCGGCTACTATGCCTTTCCAAACAATAAACATTCACGCATCATCCACACCATTCATCCATGAATCCTAAACAACCATGCTATATAATACTCCTGTTCGCCACAATTCGCTCCTACACTTTACCCTTTCCGGTTACCAATACCTCCGTTGGCTGGGGCCGTCACGTACAGAAAACCGGTGGCGTACGGGTCACATGGTGGGCATGATGGGTGTAGGGAACATCGCCACTCCCTGGATTGATTCACTCGCGTTTCGCGTTGTCAGCCTCGTGTCGGCTGTCTGGCAGGGGTGGCGCAATCGATCCGCACGCAAGCGAAGTTCACAGTTTAGCTCATCATTGTTCAGTCAGTGCACTGCAAGAGCTCTCGACTACGCGATCTGAGCAATGTGCTTCCGACCTCTCTATCTTGGATGGTGTGTCCCCGACTATTCTCTTTGTGTGGTGCCTTCCCGACGACTCTCTTGGGCTGTGTGTTCCCGACGACTCTCTTGGGCTGTGTGCTCCCGACGACTCTCTTGGGCTGTGTGCTCCCGACGACTCTCTTGGGCTGTGTGCTCCCGACGACTCTCTTGGGCTGTGTGTTCCCGACGACTCTCTTGGGCTGTGTGTTCCCGACGACTCTCTTGGGCTGTGTGCTCCCGACGACTCTCTTGGGCTGTGTGCTCCCGACGACTCTCTTGGGCTGTGTGCTCCCGACGACTCTCTTGGGCTGTGTGCTCCCGACGACTCTCTTGGGCTGTGTGCTCCCGACGACTCTTGGGTGGCGTGTCCCCGTGCTGGAGTCACTTAACTGAACCGGCGATATCTCTTGCATTATAATATTTTTAGGATCCTTAAGCGACCTTCCAATGCAGTTCATGCATATGAAAACATTCTTCTGAATTAGACTGTCACTCACCAGTTCGACCAGTTGTTCAGATGGTGGCCTCACACCTTTAGTTATGATATTTATGGCACTTATGCGGATCAGAACAGCACCGTCGTGCCATTGCGCTGGCCTTGCGAAATACCAGGATAAGCCAGTACCGATTCACTCTGTTAAAAACCAGACCTCTTCGCCTTGTGCCTGGCGTCGACTGAGCTCACGATTCCGATTCCACGCTCACGGTTTCATGAGGGGATCCCTTATCTTATCGCTCCGCTCGCGTCAACCCGGTTGGTTTACGCGGCGTAACTATACCACCCTCCCCCTTAAACAGCGGGGATAAATGACAAGGCAGCGTAAACTGAGATGGAAGTTCACAGCTAACGCAATCCCGTTTCGTACCAACTGGGGTCTGCGTGGATGTCGACTGTCGAACGTCCACTGTCCTCTGAAGCCCGTGCGTACTTACCGGTGCGCATCAGGTAATGTTGCACATCCGACATTTAATGGTATCCCAGCCTGGTCTAAATGCGAGTTTAATGTTGGAAATAAGATTGCGAGACTTAAGAAAATTGTCCAAGCACATCCGTAGCACACTACAATGTTGCATTCTTTCGAAGAACCGGAAAGCAAAGCTTACTGAACATAACCTATTTAAGCGGCATTTTTTTGCATAAGTCAGGCATACCGCATACCAGTTTCCTACAGAACCTGGTATTAGGTGCTTAATATACATGGCTTTTTATTTTTATTTTCATCAGAAAGATAAATGATGAGGCTTTCGTTCCACAAAAACAATTATATTAATATCATTGTACTAGGTATCACCACACGTCACGTAATCCGAGGTCACGAGGTCACATTTTCAAAATAGCACACACAAATTGACTTCAGGAATTGAAAGATGAGCTCATTGTGATTCCAACGATATATAACTTGCATAGTTTATCTCTACATAACACTAAGATATTGGCTCTAAAAGTTTGACCTTTGGTGCGAACTTAGAAAAACGCCGCAGGCAATAGCTCGTGAACCGCTGTTCCGATTGAGCTAAAAAGCTCAAAAATTGTTTCAGGGTCTCAGATATCCCTGTATGCCAATTTTCATCAAAATCTGTGACAGGAGGGTGCTAGGCCATGTTCGAAATATGGTGGACGGCGCCAGCACCAAGTTCGCAGGGGTAAAAAAACCATCAAGTTGGTCGCCGACCAAACCGAAGCAATCGTGCGTGGTCTCCTACCCAAAAAGCGTACTAGGAGGTAAATGAGCAATATTAGCATGTGGCACTTTGCCTTCGAATACAAATTCGTTGCTGCTCTTTGGATGTCCTGCAACCATGAAGCATCTTTATCTTTCGTACACACGAAAGATAAACCATGCATTGATTCCGATCAATATACCGGGCACATTAGCAGTTAAACAAAAACACGTTAAATTGATTATGACAAAGAGCCTTCGCCAGGCCCCATCTTATCGACTGTAACAAAAACTAGCAACATATGGAATGTCGTGCCCAGCTAAATCCGCTTGGTCATTCTGGCTCCAGTTTATTGTTGTATATGGAATGTTGTGCCCAACTAAACCCGTTCGGTCATTCTGGCTCCAGTTTATTGTATATGAAATGTCGTGCCCAGCTAAATACGATCAGTCATTCTGGCTCCAGTTTATTGTTGTGCACGTTAAACAAAATATTGTGCACATGACTCGCCACCCCAGTTATAACAAGTTGCCTTTTTGCCCCTCCACACATGAAAGAGAAAAATACGGACTGGATGTTTATTGGCCAATGGCTGAATCAATTCACATAAACAAATTTTGCACTGGTCGAGCTTCAGCAATATTTAACATGCGGATTTCAATTGTGGTAAACTCATTGTGCGTTTTATTTTGCCTGATGGCAACAGTTACGGTCAAGGGTGTGTATTCTCACAATAAGCGCGCGAGACGTTTTTTTTTCTTGTTAGCAAAACTATGGGCTGAACTATGATTTTTCAAGTGGTGAGAAACGAAAAATGAGCCGCCACAAATAAACAATTTGGCATCATATTCAAAATCATAAAACTGTGGGCAGTTCCTGAGAATGTGCGTTGTGCACAATTGCGGTGAGACATAAGCGATTTCCCAGGTGCGTTTTACTAACATGAAATATCCACTCGATATTTCCACACATTCATACGATCATAACCAATTCCAAGAAACTGAGTGTGTTGCAAGTCTAGAACACCTCTGTCCGAGCACGCGCAAGGGCAACACTAATTATATATCTTTGGAAGTCCCTTCAAATATATTCAAATGCTGATTTATCCTTTGCCGTGAATCCAATGTACACAGATCCAGTAGAGAAAGGCTTGGTTAGATAGTGTATCACACAACCACGACGAACGTTTAGACAGCGGTTTGTGAACAAACCGCTAACTGCCCCTGGTGGGCTAACTGCCCCTGGTGGCAGTTAGCCCACCACCGGCGGAGCCGCGCCCAGCCCGCGCGCAGCGCCAGCGGCGGGAGATGCAAAACAAAACTGTTGCACGTAGCACAGATGAGTCGCAGGAGATAACGGCGACATCAGCGAAGATGAACAGCATTGAGGCGCGGTTGCAGGGTACCACGGCGTCTGCTACAGCTGACCGGCGCTCAGGCAAGCGGCGCGGCTGTGCGAGAACTTCAGCGACAGTTCTGCGAGATTCACACCCTGTACCCGCACGATCAGTGCAGAACCACAACGGCAGGAGGCAACAGCAGGTGACGCCACAGGCGTACCTCCCCCGCCGATGGAACGCCGCAGCTCCAGCAGCAGCTGGCTCTGAATAACTAATAATAACATACCTGGATATATACGTATATATAGAACATTGTCATTGGTGCATGTTGCCATTCAACTGGGCAATGCACCATTTTCCCCCAGGTGAAGAAAGACACCCTGAGTGCTTCACGCCTGCACAATAATAAAGAGGTCAAGGGGTAAGCATTTAGTTTTATACCATGTGAATTACTGTATGGAAAATTCCATCGCAAAGTATTATAGTGAAGTCAAACACAATTGGCAATCAATAATGGTGGAAATGCACCTTTTTGACGGTATTATGGGTTGTGCTAAGTTATGTGTTGTAGGCCATATCAACGTTAAACAAAAAGCTTGGGACCCACAAATTGTGCAGCATTATTCAGCCGCGGAACCATAACAAAATAAGTTGCCCTGAAATTGATCAACACCTTATACACCAAGTTGGGTCACACTTTTTTGTCAATTTGGGTTACATAACCAAACCCAACCATTGGGCCACAGGGTGAAATGCACACCAAAGGGACAGAACACGATTAGCTGACTATTGCAGATAAGAAGTATGTGGTGCCACATATGTTGCAAACTTCCATAATTTGCAGGAATTTGTTATTTAGCCATCACATTATGAGGGTTATATTGCATGGCAACAGGGACATCACACATAAAAGTTAAACAAAAAACTTTCACAAACGCAACACCACAAACTTTTCAGCAATGAAGTGTCCTGTTTACTGTGGGCAATAAAATGTAACTTTAAGGTAAAAAGTTTGTTTTGTAATATGCATGTCTCCATCATCTTGAAACATCAGAAATATGTGAAACTAATTCCTGGAGAACTGCCATTATTGCAATATTCAGCAGCATTGGGTTCCACAAATTTTGAAAAGAACAGATGAGTGAATAGGCACTGGAAAACATCTGGACAATTGATAAATATCTGAGGATCTGTGCACTGCTGCAGATGTGCATTCAGCACTGAATAGATCCACTGAAATTGTGGTTGTCTGGTCTGTCTGCTCACCATCACTGAAAATTGATGAGGGTGTGGGCAGAGGAGCCTCCTCCCTTACACAGTGAGCAGTGTCACCAGATGGGCGTGCTTGAAGCACAGATTATTGCAATCAGGAACAGTAAGAATAAAATTGTGCAATTTGGAGTTATGTGATCAGCCAGGAGTGGATCCAGGAGGGCAAATTGGGTCATGACCCCCAAAAAGCAAAAGAGGGATCCAGTTCCTCTTTTGCCTCACCCCAAAGGACATCAATACTTACATCTCCGGACAGCATGTACCACACTGCTCCCTCCCCCATCCCAGGATCAAAACATGGAATATATGGGGCCTAACTAGACATCACATTCCCCCCCCATGATTGGAACATTGCATACCAGCAGGGTCCCATCAGACATCACTCCCCCCCTATAGTGACATATCAGCTGGGGCCCCAGCACAGCATGTGCCCACCTAGCCCAAACTGGGTCCCCCTGGGTGGCTCTCTGGATCCACCTCTGTGAACAACCATCCCAAAATCATTATGCCTAGTTAAACTTGGTAGCCAAGTTGTAAAAGACTAACAGTGCCACATATATCCAAACCCTATCAATACTAGGAGTCGTTCATTTATATATGGAAAGAAGCCTAGCCTATTTAGATAGGGAAATAAGCAGCCTTTGTATTTTGCCACTTTTCCCCCTATGATTATATATAATATCATTACTTTCATTTCTGTCTAATTAGTGCCACATATTTTTGCCCCTCATCCAGCTAGACCACTGGCCACTTGTCCCCAGCTGGGTCTCTGATGGATATGTCTTCTTGGCCCCACAATCACCATGCTGCTTTTTTGTGTGTGCTGATAAATGCTTTGTTCAGAGCCTGCCCATGTGCACCCATCATACCCACACTTGCACAACTTTCTTGTCCTCTTTTTTGCTGGCTTATCACCATCACCATCATCAACCCTCTATTCTTCTTCTGCAATTCCAAATCCCAACTTTGTTTGCTTCATTCTGTAACAATTAGGGCACAATGTGAATAAATTCATACAAGATGTAAGATGGAGCAAATAATGAAAACTGGAGCCCACACCTTCCAGGAGAGGCAGGGGGAGGGCAGGACAATGTCAATAAATGCATGACTTTTTGGGTGTGAAACAAATGGTAACCATTGACATTTTAACCTCCATAGGCCACTCATTTCACCTCTTATGATTGCATATGAGACAAATTATAAAATTTTGGTTTCGCTTTGGATACAACATTTGAAAACACCACACTGTGATGCATAAATTGTTTTCCTTTGTATGTTGTCACATTTATCAAACATTTTGACCACCATCCTGGACTGGTACAATTTATGGGCACTGGGATGGGGGTCAGCATGTGATGCTTCACTATACACAAATGATCAACAAATGATCTACAGCATTCTTGAGCTGTCAATGGTGGATAGCTGGAACAAACCCCCAATGGGGAAAGCTTAAAGCAAATTTGAATGATTTTTAGAGCAATCCACAGTATGTCCTCACAAAACTCACTGATATTTTCTTGCTATTCTGGCTACTATGATGTATGGGAAAGTGGGGCATGGCAGACCACCCTCTCCCCTGCCATAGACTTTTACCAAGCCAGATTTCATTTGCCTTGTGGAAAGACCCATGGAGTGTGCATGCTTCTGGCTATTTCAGATCTTGTCTTAAGCTTTAATCTTGTGTCATGATTTTAAAATGTTGTTTTTCCACTTTCTGATACAATTTCTTCAATACACAGAAATGTGTAAATCTTAACAACTAGGTAAGACAGATTTTTGTCTCTAATACCTATGTTCCCTAAAATCAAAATGTGAGTGCTAAACAAGCTTGCAGTAGCTAGGAGTTATACTTTACAAAAATAACCCCAAGACAAATCCCAGATCGCAAGCTTCACTTTTTGGGCAAAGTGGACTGCCCATTAGAAAGCAACCCATTGTTTGCAGTGGCAGATCCAGTTCCATTTTGTGGGTGCAATAGGTGGTCATAGCAACCCACGAAATATATTACATTTGTCCCAGATTGTTATTTTGGGATACATTTCAGATTGAGAATCAAATAGTAAATTTCTACCTCCCTGGACATGCCTATGCCACTAAAGTGCAGCTTCCTTTGCTGAAATTGCTTGCAACTCCTATTTCTAAGACAAGCTACCATGCACAAGTCACAAAATATGTCCCTTGACATTTACATTTAACACAAATGGCTTGCAATTGAAATGGTCCACTTTGCCCAACAACTTTGAAAATATAAAAATTGAGGTGCCCTCATTGAGCAGGGATTTCAGTTTTGTTATATAAAATATAGATAAAATTTCCACTTCAAAGAAAGGATAACAAGGTATTGGGTTCCATCAAAGAGTTGGTCATACCTCCATATGACATCTCATCTTAGACTTAAAGGATGTCAAACCTTAGGTGGTCTGCTTTGCCTCACTCTTCCCTACCCATGGTTTGTGAGCCTTAGAAGTGTGTGGCCTAGAAGTGTTCTGAATTTAAGCCAGCTTGAATAATAATAGGCCACTGTCTGGCATAAATTCAATTTAAGCCAACTTTTTTCCCATCCCTATGTTAAATGTCACCATTAATTTGGCCTACTCTTCCCTGATCATTTACACACCTGTCCATAAACTTTTGTCTGGGGGAATCACTAGGTGGAGCATAACTCATGCATTTACATGGGGAAATAAGCATAACATGGGAGAGCTGGTTAAAAATTCATCAAATTAGTGTAGAGGAAGAAGGGGGGGGTTCTGAACACTTAAGGCACCATGCAACAAATAGCTCTACTGCTGCTTTTGTATGGCTGATCCAGCAATTCTACTGTGTTTACTGAAAACAAAAATGAACAAGCTATCCATATTCAAACAGTTCCTTTCAATTGAAATCCTCTAACCACTTATAAAGAGGAACTTTAAAATAGATCATTATTTTGTAGTGATATGCTGTATTCTGAACAGAAAAATGTTACTGTGCAGGAATACCTCACTAACAATTGCAGTACAAGCTATTAGTAGTGACTGAAATATGCTGGTGTAATTGCAAAAAAAAAGTAAATCGCTTCCCTATGGTTTTCTTAAGCCAACTGCTCTTTGAAGCCAAAAATCATGCCTGTGAACTTTGCATGCTCTGTGCACAAAGAATTAGTAGAACCATGTAATCAGACATTCATATTTTGGTAGAAACAAGTCAATCATTTCTGAATACCATAATGTTTTTGTTATCTATGTACTCAACATGATGAGGGCAACATCAAAAGGTAGGTGTTAAGGAACATAACATGTTCAGATACCCCATACAATCCCCCTACACCACCCTCTTCCATAACTGAGTCACTTTTAAACTTTAAAAAATTAAATTTATACACAGATTATGTTGCATTTGGATGTGATGATCACCAGTGGTGGATCTACAGGGCCTGTTTAGTGAGGGCAAATGTTGGGGAGGCAAATGTTAAAAACAGACGAAAGTGCCAAAAACATTGATTTAAAGAAAAATCTGGCAGTTTAGTGGGGGAAGGGGGCAATTTCCCATTTTGCCCTAATATAGATCCACCACTGCTTATCACAAATATGTTTTCACTTAAACAACTTTCAGCTACATCAAATCGACATTGAAGTTTATGCTGCATGGACAGCTTTTCCCCATTTACTAACATGGTAGGGAGATAGTGCATGAATGCACCAGACACTGTTGTCAGCACCAGAGATAGACAGGCTCAGTTGCAAATTTTACCTGGCTTGATATGGAGGGGGCAAGGCTGGCACAAATTCGAGAAACATAGGTGGGAAAGTAGGTGGAGAATGGTTGGCAGGATGTTTGACATGATACGAAGATGTTAGAAGAGATTCACTGGCAATATTATTTCTTTAGATTGATTAAAAGATAAAACTTAGTTTGACCAGTTTATATTATAAATTATGATCAAGCACACAAGCATCAAGCACTCATTGCTTGAAAATGATTTATAATAGAAACCAGTCACACTAAGATTTCTCTTTTAACCAATATAAAGATCTAATATTGACAGCGAATCACTTCTAACATTCATATCATGTCAAGCATAGCTGATCTTTCTTTCATATGGCCTACAAATTGTGGTGGATGGTTATTTCCGCCCCCCCTCCAATCCACCAAATTTTATGTAATGCCTGGAGGGAACAGACAACAGGTAATGCCTCTTTCTTGGATCATTCCTCATACCAGAAGTGATCTCAATGAATTTTAATGGGTAAAAATTGAGCCCAACAGTTTGACTTGAAGTTCACCAAAATCAGCATGCATATCGCCTGGTTATCTACGGTTCGTTCCAAGTTGAACGGACGCACCAAACCATTTAAGTTTCAGTAATGGCACAGGCTTTTCTCACCTTCAGGTACATATATGTATAAATGAAATCATCAAAGCTAGATAAAAACAGGTTTCCACTCCGACCATACCCATTCACTAACAATTAGGCCACCACTTCTGTTCGTTCAACAAATGTCCACTTCAGCGATTCCTTCCTCACATTCAAAATCGAAATCTCTTCCTTCCCAGCTCAGCTGCCCTTTCCCGACTATTTTCTGTTGCTAGTTCCTACTAAGACACGGCGCGGCGACCAGCCTGCGACCATTTGTCGGTGATTCTCGCCTTTTTTTGAGCCCATTGACTTAGCACGGGTGGTCTCATTGCGACCACCGATAATCGCCGACGGACCGCGGTGTCCGCCGTGGATATCTGGTATTTTTGGTACCGTAAATCTGGTATATTAAAAATATATGCTAGATTGTTAAGATGTGCTAAATTAGTATTTGAAGGGCAGCTTTTTTCATGTTAGAAGCACACCTACGACAGGGCTGCCTTCATGGGCTGCAGTCTGCGGAGTTTGATCGGACAGAGCCCAGAAGAGGTGCCACTTTTTAAAGTATAACGGTCCGGCGAATGGAAGCAACATAAAAGCACGTCCTTGATTTCTTGGGTTTTGCGTGTGTTAGTCTTCGCTGTTGGTCTCTCAAATCAGCTTAACCTTAGCGTGTGTGGTCTCCGACGACGTCGGTAGATCGGTGACTTTTTTACCCCTGCAAGTTCGACCTGCTGGTGGCAAGCCTTTATTTGTCGATCACCACGCAGATGCGGATCGATATTATCACGGCCCAGATGCCCAGTTTCGTGGAACATATTGACGCCCTGAGGGATCCATATCACAAGTACCCAAAGTCATAAGTGCCAAGATTCATTAGTTACAAAGCTGCCAGATAATTTTTAGAACATCCGCGGTTATGGCGGATTCACAAGTGCCCAAAGTCGTAAGTTCCAAAAATAGTTCTGAAGTTTACCGTTAGATGACATCGCAAGCGCCGAACGGCACCAGAGTTTACTTGCGTGCCGACCGATAGCGGGCTGTATTTGCTGTAGTCTCCAAAAAGGCTACCAAATTCATCAGTCGGTAAATTCTCAACAAGGTATAGAGCTTTTGTGTCTAGAAAAACAAAGCGTCCCGAAAGAAACGAAATCTGCCGGTTTAGCTGCGCCTGTCGTAAATTCGTCAAAGCAGCGAAATATTAATATTCACATTCAGTTCGCAATTTCGCTGGATATCTAAGATATACAGACTCCAGAATTCCTCCAAAATTGGTACACAGGTAGTACTCGACGAACTCATGGTCATGTTCATAAAAACTAAGCGGGGCGTTCTAAAACGGCTGAGATATTCCAGGTAAAACGTCGGGGTCATTCAGCCGGTGTACTCCTCAGAATTCCTTCATAGTGGGCACAAATGTACTCTTGGAAGCATTGACTACCATGAGCATAAAAGTTGAGAGAAACATAAAGACATAAAGACATAAAAGATCAGTGCAACTCTTAGCCACAAGGGCCCTTCTTGGTTGCACTCTGTACACTGAACCAGTTGCCCACCAAATCTGCCAATCAGCCCTCCCTGTAATACTGAAAAGCAAGCCCTCTATTCTTATAATGATTGTCTATGCTGTTTTTAAAGATGTTCAATGTTCTGCTACTGACGATGTTTTCTGGCAGCTGGTTCCAGTGTTCCACTACCCTGTTGGTGAAGAAAGTTTGCCTTAACCTTGTTCTGCTGTGGTTAATTTTAATTTTGAATTTATGACCTCTAATTGCATCATTTCTGTTAAATTCAAACATTTCCCCAAGGTATCCCCTCTCCAGACCATTGACAAATTTAAAGACCTCGATGAGATCTCCTCTCAGCCTTCTATATCTAAGTGAAAACATATTCAATTTCTTCAATCTTTCCTCATATGCCAGGTTGCTTATGCCATTAACCATTTTTGTAGCCCTCTTTTGTACTCTCTCTAAAAGCCAACAATCTTTTTCATAGCTAGGAGACCAAGCTTGGATGCAGTATTCCAAATGTGGCCTGACGTATGCACAGTAAAGTTTCCTGATCACTTCCTCACTTCTGTATGATACATTCCTATTTATTGCCCCGAGCATTCTCAGTGCCTTCTTCCTGGCTTCCTTGGTCTGTTCTGATGCCCCCAATTTTGTGTTTAGAATAACACCTAAATCCTTCTCCTGTTGAGTCACTGATAGCACTTGGCCACCCATCAAGTATGGAGCCTTCATATGCTGCTTACCTACATGCATGATTTTGCACTTATCAAAATTTCATTTCATTTGCCATTCTTCGGACCACTTCACCAGTTCGTCTAAGTCTTTTTGCAGAGAGATATGCTCATCTTGACCTGTTATTGCCCTAAATACCTTCAAATCATCCGCAAATTTCCAAACTTTACTGCTTAGGCCACTTTCAGTGTTATTTACAAATATAATGAACAGTAATGGCCCTAGTACTGACCCCTGGGGGACTCCATTAAGAACATTTTGCCATGATGACTTTGTACCATTTAGCATCACTCTTTGCTGTCTATCTGAAAGCCACAACTCTATCCATTTTAAGATGCTACCTGCAATACCATGGGACTGAATCTGTATCATTAACCGTTTATTGGGTACCTTGTCAAAGGCCTTACTAAAGTCAAGATATGCTACATCAACCTGATTTCCCTGATCAAATTGTTCTGTGGCGAAGTTCAAAAAGTCCAAGAGGTTTGTGAGACACGATCGTCCTTTTCTAAATCCATGTTGAGTATCTTGAATCAATCTGCTACCTTCCAGATAACTAACTATTCTATCCTTGATAATTGATTCGAGTACCTTGCAGACTAGGGATGTGAGACTTATTGGCCTATAGTTTTCAACTTTCCCTCTTTCTCCTTTCTTGAAAATAGGAACTACATTTGCCCTTTTCCAATCGGTTGGAATTTCATTATATGAAACTGATCTACAAAATATTATACTAAGTGGAAATGCCAGTTCCTTTTCAGTTTCCCGCAACACCCTAGCATAAATATCATCAGGTCCTGCTGCCTTATTTGGCTTTATTTTCCTGATATGATTGTAAACAACATCACTACCAATGAAATCAACATCATTTGTCAGATCCCATGTATCTGAACTATGGTGTACGGTCGGCAGATTGGTCATATCTTCCAATGTAAACATTGATTTGAACTGCTTGCTCAGCTCCTCAACCATCTCACTATCCTCACCCAATGTAGTCCCGTTTACTTCCAGTGGACCAATTGTGTTAGAAACTTTACTCAGCTTGTAGAAACTAAAGAACTTTTTACTGTCCCCATTACAGTTTCTAGCTAAATCCAGTTCCTTTGCTCGCTTTGCTGCTCTGGTTTTTTGCTTCACAGTGTCTCTAGCTTTTCGATACGCCTTTAGATTAATGACACTTGAGGCTTCTTTAAAAACTTTAAATGCAGTCTTCTTAGCCTTAATTGCTTTTAACACCTTTGGTGCAAGCCATGCTGGCTTTCCTACCCTTCTTATGCGTCTTTGCTTTTGGGGGACATGTCTAATCTGAGTTTCCTTTAAGTAAGATTTGAACTTTTCCCACATTTCACAGGCATTTAAATTGGAGAATTCTTCTTCCCATCTGATGGCACTTAAAGCCGCTCTCATGCCGTTAAAGTCTGCTTTGTTGAAATTTGGAACCTTTACCAAATTATCCTTGATAGTTTCCCCTACATGTGCCTTGAATCTAACTATGTTATGGTCACTTTTTCCCAGAGTTTCGCCTACAGTCAAGTCTTGAACCAAGTCACTTAAATCCGAGAATACAAGGTCCAAGAATTAACCATGCCTGGTAGGTTCCGATACAAACTGGTGTAAGAACAGGTCCTCTTCAAGGCATTTCCTGAACATTTTGCATGATGGGGAGCCAACACCAGCATTTTCATAACCTTTTAGATTAAAGTCACCGAGAATAAGGCACTTCCTCTTAAAGTGATTTCCTCACAAATCACCTTGTCAAGCTCCAGTTGCTGAGAATGTGGCAGGGTTCCTGATCGGTAGAAAGCTCCTATCCTAAGAGTATTGCTGTTGCCTTTTCCCACAGTGACATCAAGCCAAATGGACTCCACAGACACATTTTTATCCCCACCTGCTACTTTTTGAGAACTGAATAAGTTATTCACATAGAGCATTACACCACCCCCTTTCATTGCTGGACCCCTATTGCACGAAAACAATGCTGGAAACGTTCATAAAAGCAAGATTATGTTCATGAAAAGTTCTCCCAGTGTGCAATGCAGCGATTAAAAACAAAACTAATATCAAACTTGCACGACAAGGTAGATTAATATTCGATCCCTACGTGTTGAAAATCGTGAAAACGAGCATAAAGGCGTTTGAGCATAAACGAGCTTGATTGTCGTGAGGACAATCAAGAAGCCGCATTACAAAACACCACGGAAATATTCATGGTCAAAGGTCAAAGGTCATCGATATTTCCTTAAAAATTAGCGCACAGGTAGTATTCGATACACTAATCACATGAGCATGCAAGGTAAAAGGGGCTTTCATGATCATTTGTTATATGCAAGGTCAAAGGCTATGGTCATTGAGGTCGGATTCTTCAGATTTCCTTCAAAACTGGTGCAAAAGTCGTAATTGATGCACGAATCATCATGAGCATAAAGGCTAAGAGGGGCGTTCATAAACAGCTGAGTTACTGAAGATCAAAGGTCGAGATCATTGAGATCGGACCCCTGATAATTAATTTTTAAATGGCACACCTGTCTAGAACTGACGACCATGGGCATAAATGATACGGCGACGTTGCTAAACAGTTGAGCTATTCAGTGTCAAAGGTCAGGGTCATTGAGGTCGGAATTTTCAGATTTCCTGAAAAGCTTGTACAAGCGGTTTCAAAGTTTGTACTTGGTGCACTGACCATCATGAGCATAAAAGCTAAGAGGGCGGGGCCATGGATGTCGGACTCATTATACTTCTTTCCAAATTGGCACACATAGTCTAGAATGCACGGACGCTCCTGAGCATAAAAGCTAAGATGGCCATTCATAAACGGCTGGATTATTTGTGCCTAAACTTCTCGCGATGTGCATCTGCAGCGATTAAAAGCGCAACAATAAGATCAATCTGCACATCAAGCAATATTGATATTTGATTCTTACAGGTGGAACATCGTGAAAACGAGCATACTAGTAGGGTAAACGGACAAATGTACATAAAGCACATGTACGCGTGGCAGATGCCCATACCCAAATGTACCAAAACATGTACGTATGCCAATCGCACGTAAGCGCAGATGTACGTATTGCAAATGTAAACAAGCGCAAATGTACGCATAACAAATGTACGCATGAAAAATGTACGCATGACAAATGTACGCATACGCAAAAATACGGAAGTGCGAAAGTACGTATGCCCAAATGTTCGTAAGCGCAAATGTACGTATACATAAAAGTACGTATGCTTAAAGGTACGTAAGCGCAAATATACGCAAGCGCAAAAGTGCGTATGGCAAATGCACGTATGCGCAAGTGTACGCATATGCAAATGCATGTATGGGCACATGTACGCAAGCGAAAATGTACATATGCGTCGATGTACGCAAACGAAAATGTACGGATATGCAACTGTACGTGTGCGTAAATGTACGTATGCGCAAATGTACGTATGAGCAAATGTACGTACGCACAGAAGTTTGAATGAACAAATGCACGTTTGTGCAAAAGTACGTATGCGCAAATGTACGCATGCACAAAGGTACGTGAGAGCAATTGCAGACATGTGCCATTGTACGTATGCAACTGTACGTAGGCGCAAATGTACGTAAGCGAAATGTGCATGATCTCCAAAAGTACGTATGCGTAAATGAACGTATGCACAAATGTACGTAGGTGCAAATGTACATATGTGCAAATATACGTCAGTGCAAGTGTATGTAAGAGTAAATGTACGTAAACGTAAAAGTATGTAAACGCACATGTACCTAAACCTACATGCATGTATGAGTCAGGGACGTCGCCCCCTGGGGGCAGCGGATAAAATTTCCCCTCCCCCTGCCGTGAGACTGGAGGGGCGCCGCCCCCTGAAATTTGAGGAGGCCCCCAGGACGAAAAGGAGGTCCCAGGACGAAAAGCAGGCCCCCAGAACGAAAAGAGGCCTAAGGACGAAAAGGTGATTCTACAAAGTAGGAGCCTCCAGGAGCAGGCCCATAATTTGAGAAAAAAGTCACCTAGGAGAGGGTAGGAGGCCCCAGAAATCAAGAGAGCGCCAAAAATTGACACGGAGGCTCCATGATGAAAATAAGGCACCCAGGACGAAAAGGAGGCCCCCAGCACGAAAAGGAGACCACCTGGACGAAAAGGATTCCCCAGGACGAAACTGAGCCCCCCATGACGTGAAGGAGACCCCAGGACAAAAGGGAGGCTCTCCAGGAATACATTTTGTCCTCCAGGACAAAAATCCATGGTGCCAAAAGACCCTGCAGGACTTTTGTTACCATGGATGGTTGTACGAAGTCGCCAAAGTACGGCAATTGACGTGGAATGTATAGAGTGAACGCGTGCATCCTGATATCTTCCCTTCACTACAGCTTATTAGCAGCAGCTTGGTAAATGATGAATGAATGGATAGACGAACGAATGAATGTTTAATACATGGCGAATGATTGAATAAATAGCATGCTTCACTAAGTTAACAGGAGTGGCGGTAGGCAGTCAGTCAGTTAGTCCATCAGTGAGTCAATCAGTCCGTCAGTCAGTCAGTCAGTCAGTCAGTTAGTCAGTCAGCCAGTTCGTGTGTCAGTCATCTAGTCAATCAATCAGCCCGTCAGTCAATTCGTCATTCCGTCAGTTAGTCAGTCAGTCAGTCAGTCAGTCAGTCAGTCAGTCAGTTAATCCGCCAGTCAGTCAGTCAGTCAGTCAGTTAATCCGCCAGTCAGTCAGTCAGTCAGTCAGTTACTCACTCAGTCAGTCAGTAAGTCAGACGGTCAGTCACTCAGTCCGTCATTTAGTCAGACCGTCAGTCAGTGCTTCAGTCAGTCCGTAAGTCAATCAGTCAGTCAACCTAACATAGCCTAACCAAACTTAACCTAACCAAACCTGACCTAACCTAACCGAACCTAACCTAATCTAACAATCAGTCAGTCGGTCAGCCAGTCAGTCAGTCAGTCACTCAGCCATTTTGTCATTCTGTCAATCAGTCGTCAGTCAGAATGGATGCGGCTACAAGTGTGTGTCACATTTGAGTTGAAAATCCTGCCTTACATGGGGATTAATGGCATGTAAATCGGAGCCGACTCTACGCACATGCAACCCGTGGCAATCGGCATTCATTGACGACTGCAGTCAACACGGAACCGTTGATTCTAAAGTCTAGGCACCACTGCGACTCCCGGCCGAGGCGCTGTAAACGCCGACCCAATTGAAGTAAAGTGCGGGGAGGAGAATTTATCGCTCGTTGGAAATTCGTTTTTCTCGCAACGTAGCGAAACTGGGGCAACTTATCGGCTTCTCTACATAGAAGAATCTCCCTGAAGGATATGATTATCCGGCGAATGGAACTGAGGTCACCTGGTGGGATTAGAGCACGGGGTGGTGTCCAGGGTTCCCCCGAATCTCCCATGGTTAAGAAGCACCCTCGAATTCAAAATGTTCCCATATTGAAGCGCAATTTGACGCCCGAAAAGGCCGCTTTGCAATGGTTCAGGGTATCGGCGATTGAGGCCAAAGTATTTGGGTTTGAGAAAATGCAAGGATAGCGTGGGCATTAGAAGAGATGCGGCTACACGAGTGTGTCACTTTTCAGTGGAACATCCCGCCTTGCATGGGGTTAATGGCGTGTAAATCGGAGCCGATTCCACGTGCATGCGAACGTGCCAATCGGCATTCATTAACGACTGCAGTTTGCACGGCAGGTGCGATGTACTAGTTGGGAAGATGTAGCCGGTACATGGAGCCGGGTGATGGATGTGTTGCCCTCGTTCCGACTCGAGCCGTTTGGCAGCGGCAGACCCAATCATGAAAAATGGGAAAACTTGCCACCATGGACTTTCACGCGCTCCACTTGTGCACGTGCCATGTGGGATGGAAATGTTTGCTCCGTTTGTGTGACGCATAGATGCGGCTACAACGTGGCTTTAGTTTCATTCGGATGGGTGCATTGGTTTAGCAGCTGTACTGCTCTAATTCGTGCCGTCAGACAGACGACAGAAATGGCAATCGCCATGTTAAGTCAATGGGGTTTTTGAGAATTTAAAAAAAAAAAAAATCAAGTTCCAGGTGCTGAATATCCGTTTGAGAACGTGTGAAACACGCTATTGACACGCACACCGTGGAGACGATTCGTTCGGTACCATTTCCGGTGCGCCACACGTAATGGTGCACCTAGAAATGGTACCACAGGAAAATTCTTATAGTATTAATTATGTCGGACGTCGGCCTGACTAGATCAGAACGCCAGGCCTCCGCCGGACTTACCTGACCCATTTTGCTCGCTTCGCGAGCTCTTGACAATATGAATCCACTTCATCTTTCCCCGAATTTAGGAGAGGCTGGGCACGAGTAAATCAAACAATTTTGTCGCTCAATCAACTGACTCATAATAGAAGGGGATATATATCGCGTGCCACCTCCCCAGAACCAATTATCATACCAATTCCCTTCAGGTGTAGTGGGGGAAATACTTTTGTTACCACGCATGGTTGTATGAAGTCTCCAAAATACGCCAATTGACGTGGAATGCACTGAGTGAACGCATGTCTCCTGATATCTCCCCTTCATTACAGCTTATTAGCGGGAACTTGGTAAATGATGAATGAATGGATGAACGAAGGAATGGATGTTGAACACATGATGAATGAATGAATCATTATCATGCTTTTCTAAGTTAACCGGAGTGGCGGTAGGTAGTCAATTAGCCCGTCCGTCAATCAATCCGTCAGTCAGGCAGTTAGTCAATCAATAAGTCAGTCAGCTAGTCGCTGCTTTAGTCAGCTAGTTAGTCAGTCAGACCGACAGTCAGTCAATCAGCTAGTCAATCGGGAAATCAACCAATCCGTCAGTCAGTCAGTCACACCGACAGTCAATCAGCCAGTCCGTCAGTCCATCAGTCAGTCAGCCAGTCGGTCAATTAGTCAGACCGTCAGTCAGTCAATACATCAGTCAATCAGTCAGTCTGTCAATCAGTCAGACCGTCCGAGAGTACGTCAATCAGTCCATCAGTCAGTTCATCAGTCAGTCAGTCAGTCAGAACGTCAAACGTAGTCATTCGTTCAGTCAATCAGTCAGCCAGGCAGATCGTCAGTCAGTCAGTCAGCCATCAATCATCAGTCAGTCAGCCAATCAGTCAGTCCGCCAATTAGTGAGACCGTCAGTCATGACTAACCAGGCTTAACCTAACCTAACCTAACCTAACCTAACCTAGCCTAACCTAACCTAACGTAATCTAACATAGCGTATCATAACCTAACCTAACGCATACGCATAACGTAGCGCACCGGAAACGGTACCGATTGAATCGTCTCTACGGTGCGCGTGTTGATGGCGTGCTTCCACAATTATCGGACTGAGTGACTGACGGACTAACATACTGACATACTGTTGGTCTGACTGACCGACGGCGGACGGACAGACTGACTGAATGACTGACTGACTGACTGACTGACTGTTAGGTTAGGTTAGGTTAGGTTAGGTTAGGTTAGGTTAGGTTTGGTTAGGTTTGGTCAGGTTAGGTCAGGTTAGGTTAGGTTAGGTTAGGTTAGGTTAGGTTAGGTTATTTCACTTTCTCAGTTTGGACGCTTTTCCTCAGATTGGACGGCTTTGAACATGGGTACCTTTCTTCCCAGATACGATTATCATAGAACAAAATAAGTGAACCTAAAATCATACTGATAGACAGACAATTGTTCGGAGATTATGAAACGGTCCTAGGTATGTCATGTAAGTACGTTTGTGATAACAAACACGACTTGCGATCGGTCCGGGAAGTTTTCGTGAGATTGAACGCAGTAAATTAATTTTATTCCTCATATTGGACGCTTTTCGTCACATTGGACGGCCAACGCTGTAAATTAATCTTAGCCGTCAATTTGAACAGCGAGAAAATTTCATCTGACTGTTGAAGGATTTCCCTCATGAAACAAGGCTTCAATTTGGACGGTGAGGTTAGGTCCCGTTTAATTTGATGGCGTCCAGATTGACCACTGGCCACAGTTTGCATGTATTAGGGAGTTTTAAGGCTACAGATTAATGACGTAAATACATGTGCCCAGAGTGTTTCTCTGTTGGATGTATGATGCATTATAGCACATCATGCATCCAACATCCGATGCAGCACCATCACACATCCGAGTTATGAAAATAAAACATGTTGATTTTGTCGAGAAAAAACGTCAAATTAAAATGCACCGTAAATTCCGTAATATTTACTGCAGAATGAAAATGTATACACCTTTTGATATATCTCGCCGTGTTCTAACCAATGTGTAGGAAAAATCGTCATTTCCTAGCCTAGATATGGTATAAAAGTGTGGATTTTTTTGTATTTTGATAAATAATTGTAAAATTTTTCAAAATTCTGAAAAATTATTTTGGAAGGGAAATTGATCTACAGATCAAACAACGCGAAAAAATACTTTGGGAATTTTTTTGATGGTCCAAAATTAGGAATTAAAAAAATATTCATATTTTTGGAAAGTTTTAGGCAAACTTTAAAATATAATATAATTGGTAAAAGTACCGCACATGAATTCTCTATCGAAATCCATTACCGCGCCATTCCTGAAATGCACGTAGATTGACATAGGAAGTGTTATATGAACCCATGTTTTGGTGGGAAATTGCACTAAAACACGGGTTAACTTTTTCACTTGCTATCCGTTGTTGGTACATGGAAATTCAACGTGTCGAACACCGTTCGATGCAAAATTGATCTATTCACCTTTTAGTAATGGACTACCTGTCAAAAAATAAAATTTGTAAAAAAACATTAAAAATAGAACATGCTTAAATATTTGTATATCTTGCGGGGGAAATATTACTTTTTGCGTACGTGATGGAGATCTAAATGTGTTCAGAATTGACAAGGGTTCCTTGTGCTAGGATTTCAGAGACCTGCTCTGGAATTTATTTTCGTCCAGCTCAAGAAAGCATTACTCCAAATTTTAAGTACCAAAAAGGAATATTTCAAAAATTTGGTTAGATCAGTCGCTTTCCCCTCCTCACACTGAATATATCGGTACCAAGTGCCTGTTGATCGAACTCGAATTGCGCCGTTTAGAGCCAGTTTTCGAAGTCGGAAAAAGAGCGTCGGGAATTTTTTTCCAGGTTTCCCAACATTTTTGTTTAAAAAAATTTCCTGATACGTGTCAAATTGCACAGATGGAACCCGACCAGCCGAGGACAGAAAACACGTTTATTTCGTTCTAGCTCTGTAACTTTTCGAGATATGACTGAAACTGTACCTCTTTTCTTTTTTACAAACTTCGCCAAAATTTGATTTTGAATTGATAATAAATGTTCAGAGATAGGGGGTTGAGTACCATTATTAAAAGATGAACCTGCCAATTCCCTATAGAATATTAATGTATCATTCGTCACTATCTCTGAAAGATGTCGAGTTATTCACGTTTTCCAAAATCACCTAACTCATTTGAAAACACCTAATTATTTAAGAATGCTTCAGCGTGATACGTTATCGGTGGATTTAGGATTTTCACACACCAGGCGACGCACCGTGACAAGTAGGTCCTATGAGGTCCAGCTAGAAGGACTTAAAGGCATTTTGAAATATTTTAGCGATTGAACCTAAAATTGTGCAGCTCCCATTGGATCAACATGATAAAAATTATAGAGCCACTCAAGCCTAAACTATTGTAGTAATCCAAGATGAGTCAATACGAATATGGCATTATGCATTATAGCAAGTAATGCTCTGAGTTTTCGTTATGATGGCCACAGTGGCAGTGAGAGGAATTTGATTTATATATAAGGTAGGCGCGTACACTTAGCTGCGGCCATCTGAATATCAATTTTTGTTGGGGTACTTCCAACGCCAACTGGACATGTGTGCAAAACTATGCATGTCTGGGTGAAGTGCTGCGTATTTAGGTTATCGTAGCGTGTGCATGCATGTCGGTCTCATATGAGTGAGAACGTGTGATTTCTTCCAGAAAACATGCCACGAATGGTGGGCTACAATTATACTCTTTACATGTTCTGATAAATGTCCATGACATTAGCAATGCATTCGGATTCGCATTCAGCATCCCATTCGCATACCTTTCGACTTCGTTCCTTTTTTCAAGATATAATCTTTGTCGCTTGAAAAATAAGGCAAACAACAATTATTCAGTCGGACGAGCAGTTCTATCTCCAGAGGTCAAGAAAGGACATTCGGGTCACAAATGGATACCGCAAAAGACATCCAGTGCTTTACTTAGCCGAATGATTCCGACGCCTAGATGTCCGCTGTCCATCAAAGATACAGCACATCGAATTACGTGACCGTCAATGTCACAGTTTGACCTCAGTTCACCAAAGTTGGTCATACTCATGTACTATTATATCTATGTACGGGGTACCGAATAAAATAATTGTGACACATTGGATATACCTGATTTTTGCAGGTATTCGTCTACATAGCACGCACATAGAGCACGTCGATCAAAATTACCCATTATGAGCGGGGGATTCATCATCGTTCGCCAAAAGTAAATATACCTAACTTTTGCTTACAAGATAATTTCCGCAAACCTTTGCTCGCCACCACGAAATAACACCCAGACATTGGGTATGGCTCATGAATGTAGCACATTGAACCGTGTGACATACAATCTCATAGTTTGACCAATGCTCACAAGATATCGTTTTGACCTGGCGCTATTGCCGTCTACGGGGTACCGAATAATGCCTTCATAAATATATTCATTCATCGGATGGACATTAGTGACAAATAACTTCCCATCGGAGAATAAAGCAGCACATCCAAGGATGTCACCTGCAAGGTGATCATTTGACCTCAGGTCAACGAAGACTTTAACATTACACCCTATGGAAAATTCACGGGGTACCGAATAACATTTTCCTGAATACATTTATCGGACTGATATTAGAGCCGAATAATCGCCTACCGAGCAAGAAACCATCACATCCGAGCATGTGACCTGCATGGTCAGCATTTGACATCAGGTCAGGTTTGATGAAATTCACAAATGAAAGTGGTCCGCCGGGACCATGTATGTGAGCCAAACGAAGCATTGAATGCAGACTACCCTCAGCATTGCTGCATGCACTATGAATACAAGAAGTTGCACACCGCGTGAACTGACCTCTATCGATGACGCATTTCATCTAATATTCCATTCAGCAAGGCATTCAGAAACTCATTCAGCAATGTCTTCCGATTCGTCTGAAAAGTTGGGACAACCTTTGTATGCATACCGGTATATATATCACGGAACGATTTTTTTCCGCGACGAAACACTTGTCAGAGACACGCCTTCAGAGAATAAGTGGTCAGAGAGGTAAATTTGTGGTACCGCATAACTTACCGGAGGTTTCACTTATTCGAATGATTCAAACGCTTGTGCCACCGCTATCACGGTAGCATGCAGAACACCAAGCGAACTGGTTACTTGAGGTCACCAATTGACCTCAGGTCAACGAAGACCTTAACGTTACACCCTATGGAAAAATTACGGGATACCGAATATTTTCCTGAATACATTTATCAGATGGATATTAGGGCAGAATAATCATCCACTGAGCAAGGAAGCAGCACATCCGAGCGTGTGACCTTCAACGCCAGTATTTGACCTCGGGTCAGGCTTCGTGAAATTTAGAAAAAGAAGAAAGGGGTTTACTTGGGTACCGTATGTGGATCAAAGGAAGCATTGAATGTATACTATCTCAACACCGATACATGCACTATCAATACAAGAAGCAGCACAACGCGTGGCCTGGCCTCTATCGATGACGCATTTCATCAGTTAGCACTAGCATCCCATTCAGCAATGCATGCGGAAACGCACCCACCAATATCTTCCGATTCATCTGAAAATTTGGGACCATCTTCGCAGGCATTTGGCATTTGACAATTTGGAATCACCACCAAATTTGTACATGCAGCACCAAACAATTTCGTTTTATACGACCAAGCCTTTTGTTCAGATAGTCCGTGTGCAGTGCTGAGATAGTCTACATTCAATGCTTCGTTTGGCCCACATACGGCAACCTAGTGGACCACTTATATTTTGTGAATTTCATCAAGCTTGACCTGAAGTCAAACACTGATCTTGCAGGTCACATGCTCGGATGTGCTGTTTCCTTCGTTGGTGGGCGATTATACGGCGCTAATATCCATCCGATAAAGGTATTCAGGAAAATGTTATTCGGTACCCCGTGATTTTCTCATAGGGTGTCATGTTAATGCCTTCGTAGACCTCAGGTCAATTGGTGACCTCTAGTGACTAGTTGACTTGGTGTGCTGCATGCCACTGTGATAGCAGTGACACAAGCCTTTGAATCATTCCAATAAATGAATTATCTGCCAAGTTGTGCGGTACCCGAAATTTGACCTCGCTGACCCTTTTGCCTCTGATAGCGAAAGGGCTCCTTGTAGTAACAAAAATCATTTCGTGGTTCATAGGGAGTAATGTTAAAGTATTCGTCGACCTGAAGTCAAATAGTGACCCTGAAGATTACACGCTTTGATGTGCTGCTTTCTTGTCCGACGGGAGATTATTTCGCACTAATTTCCATCGGATGAATGCATTTAAGAAGGTATTATTCAGTACCTGGTAAATGTTAAAAAGTGCAAGATCAAAACAATATTTTGTGAACATAGGCCATACTATGACACAGTAGGTCAGACACTTCAATGTGTGGACCCATGGGCCATACCTAATGTCGGGGTGTAATATCGTTGTTAAGTAAAAATTTTGCGAAAACTCTCCGGTACATAAGAATTTGGTACTTTGCTATTTGGGGCCTTTTTTGGCGAACGGTGATGAATCCGTGACCATAATGGGTAATTTTGATTGATGTGCTCTATGCGCATGCTGTGTAGACGAACACCTGTAAATATCAGCTATATCCAATGCGTCAATTATTTTATTCGGTACCCTGTACATAGCTAATGTAGTACATGAGTAAAACCAACTTTGGTGACCGGAGGTCAAACTGTGACATTGAAGGTCACGTGATTCGATGTGCTGCATCTTTGCTGGACAGCGGACATCTAGGCGTTGTAATTATTCGGCTAAGTGAGATAATGAATTGTTTGCGGTACTCCGCTTTTGACCCGAATGGCCTTTGTTGACCTCTGGATATCGAACTGTTCGTCCTACGGGATATGTTTGCCTTACTTTTGCAAGCGATAAAGATCATATCGTGAAAAATGAACGGAATCGGAGAGTATGCGAATGGAATGTTGAATGAGAATGCGTTGTTAATATCATGGACATCGCTGATAAGGGATATGTGAATGGGAAACTGGGAGGGGTGAGTTTCGGAGAGCCATGCGGCAACAGCAGTGGCAGTACTCCAGGTTGGGTCGCCAGACATGCTGGTTATAGATTTAAAAAGTTGTCGCAGTTACACTTCATGTATGTATTTGGGTACTTCCACGTGGTGGCTGTTCTACACCCAGACATTGTTGCGTGAGCACATCCGGTAGAGAACATTGCATCAGAAACATTTCGAACATACAGCGCACAAAGACCTCTATAGTAAGACTAGCGACTCTGCGCTAAAGCACCTTTGAATGCAGAGCGACTCGGTGCTTGCCTGGTGACTGGTGGTAGCCTATTCCAAGCGACCGCGGCGCGGTATGAAAAACCTCGCTGGGTCTGCGTGAGTCGACATCTTGTGAGATGAAGCTCACCGACTGACCCAGCTCTGGTCTCCCTCTGCGATACTTGTGACCGCCAGGTAAACATTCTTCCTACAGCTTCCGGGCATTGCCTAATGCACATGGCTCTGTATACCTGGATGCAATCGTGCTCCCGAACCATCTCTGCAAGCGTTGGCCATCCTAATGACACGAGTGCGGGGGACACGTGCTCGTTGCGGCGCACTTCGGTGACTAGTCGCGCGGCAAAGTTGATGCACTTTTGCACGCGATGCAGACGGCACTGAGCGGCTCCACCCCAGAGAGATAGACAATAAAGTATGTGAGGAAAAACGTGGAGCTGGACTAAGAGCTTGAGGACATCCGTGGTGAAATGTTGGCGAAATTTGTATAGGGATGCTATGATGGCATTGCATTTGCGCACAACCATGGATATGTGAGAATCCCAACTAAGTTGCTGGTCGAGGAGAACACCTAAGACTTTAACGGTGGGACGTGGAGTTATCGTGGAATCTGAGAGAGTGATCTGGAAGTTCCCTGCCTTTTTTAATGACGCCTTGGTGCCAAAGAGGGTGAATTGAGTTTTGTCCTGGTTCATCCTTAGACTGTTGGACTGAAACCAATTTTGTAGACTAGATATGGATTCCTCGACGCGTGCCTTGAGGCTGGATAAGTCGGTGACGTTGGGTAGAGAATGATCTAGGAGCTGGGTATCGTCGGCATAGGATATTAGGCGGCCATGAGGGAGGAAAGAGGACAGGTCGTTGATGAAGATGAGAAAGAGGATTGGCCCGATGATGGAGCCTTGTGCCACGCCATGAGTCAGATGAAGGATGGAGGAGCCTCCGTTCACCGTCTGCTTCCGGTCACTGAGGTAGCTGCGGAACCATTCAATCGACTGCACGCCATACCATCCGAGCTTGGTCAGGAGGACACTATGATCGACGCTGTCGAAGGCTTTGCTGAGGTCTATCGTTGTTAGCGACGCGACGTGGCCCTTGTCTACAATCTGTTGCATCCATTCGACAGCATCAAGCATGGCGTCCTCCGTACAGTGGTTCGGTCGGTAGGCGTACTGTAAAGGCGAGAGTGCATGATTGCCATGCAGGTACGACACCAATTGCATGGAGACGACCTTTTCCGTGATTTTGGAGAGTACAGACAGAATTGAGATTGGTCTAAAATTGCTAAGATCAGAGCGATCGCCTGACTTAAAGATTGGTGTGACACGGGCGATTTTCCATGCAGTGGGGAAGGTCTGCGTGGTAATAGAACAGTTAATGAGATGGAGCAGATGTGGGCCGATGACAGCGAAGCACTTTTTGATTGCGTGGAGAGGGACTCCGTCGACTCCGACTGCTCTGGATGAACTCATTCGCCCTATCGCATTTGAGAGCTCAGGTAGAGTGGCAGGGTGCAGTGTCAGCGCCGACGCGCACACTCTGGGCGGTCGGGGACCATGTTTGGGGCTACCGTCGCGCACCGCCTCCGCCGCTATACGTGCGCCAACCTCTGCGAAATGCAAGTTGAACTCGTCTGCACGGGCTAACACATCTTCAACACTGTCGGTGGGTTCCTCTGTCGGTCGGAATGCAAACTCTTTCAAACGGCGCCAAAACTCCCGTCGGTTAGTCAGCAGACCACCGCACAGGAACTCGCGCCGGGCTTGGATAAGTTTGCTTTTCAGGCAGTTTCGGCTCTGTTGATAAGTTTTTCGTGCTTCCGGTGTTCTGGATGTCTCCCACTCTCTTCTCGCTGCGTCGCGCTCCTCCATGGCTGACGTGAGCTCGGCATTATCTCGGAGCCACGGACAGTGCGGATGACGCCGTGCCACGGTGATGAGCGGGCAGTGCTCATCTATGGCCGCGTTCCAAACCATCATGAGGGCCGCCAGCTTCCTATCAACGTCGGTAGCCTCGTAGAGTGGCCCCCAATCAGTGGTCAATAGGCTCAGACAAAGAGCATTCCAGTCCACGCGTCTCCACGGCCTGGTGGTGACGGGGGCGGAGCGCGTTGGGCGCTGTCTGCGGATCTGAGCGTTAATGATAATTGGCTGGTGATCTGCTATTGGATCCGGGAGTACAATTGCGGGTGTGGAGAGGTCTGTGATGTTCGTTATGATGAGGTCCAGTAGCGAGGGTGTAGGGAGGAGGTGAGTTGGCTGCATCACCAGCTGTTTGAGGCTCAGGTCGTTCAAGACGTTTTTCAAGCTGCGGGCGTTGGAGTTGTCCGCGTCCATATTGATATTTAGGTCCCCCAGTGCCACGACTGGCTTGTTTGTGGAGACCGCCGCCTGGAGCTGCTGCTCTATGAGCCCCAACCCTCTGGTGACGGATGCGCTGGGTGGCCGGTAGATGGCGCCGACGATCGCAGTTCGCCGGCCGGCTCCCGTCACTGAGAGCCAGAGCGACTCGACTGCGGAGTCGGCGCCGCCAATGTCCATGCCCCTATAGCCGCACAGGCAGGCGCCCAATCATCCTGCTCATGGACACCAATTCTGGTCATAATCATCAGACATTATGAGTGATAACACAGAAAGTAGTCATCGAACGGAACTTGATATTCTGCATACTAATCACAAGTCGCACATTATAATGTGTAGGACAGGTCGGACAGAAAACTCGTCGGACACGCGACGGGCCATGGTGACAGCATGATTGAAAGGTATCCTCACGTGTAAACTGGAATACTTGAGGAAAATGAATTTTCCACGTTTACCAGTTTTCCAGGTGTGGTAGTATCCCACAAAATATATATTAGGTGGGATCCGGAGAGGGACGTAGGCTCGTAGCCAAGGTGCTGGCGGCCGCCCGTCTTTGGGCTCCCACTCGACACGACTCGAAGGGTGGCGCCATAGGTCCGTACGAATTGTTTACGGAATCGTCATGGTGAAGATATAAAGGCTAGCAACGCCGTTTATGACAGAGGGTGCAGTCAGTCCTCTAAGAACATATGCTGCCCCTTACGAACGCTTACGGGTCCTTATGCAAGTTTATGGGCACTTCCACCCGAACTGCTGGGACTTCCCGTGCCGATCTTCGGTCGCCACCTGCGGCGGCATCTGCCTAATCGCCGTACGAGACGGTCTGAATTGCCGCTCTCCCCACTGATTGTATCATAACTTTTTATACTATATATTACAGCTGTGAAACTGTTCGGCAATATTGACCTTTTCTTTTCTACTGTTCTATCATGTTAACGGGTCTTAATTTCCAATAGTTAATTGTGGACTAGCTTAATACAAGTATGTACCTGTATCACTCTGGGTGAAGCGAAACACATATAAGCTATTGCAGCCGATATATGGATGACGCTTTTATTATGTGGCAACACTTGCCATTTGTTGACGTGGCGGGTGTTTCTCCAGCATCTCTATAATGGTTCCCCCAGTGTTAAGTTTATTGTGGAGGTGGAACGGGACGGAAAAACTCTCATTCTTTGACGTGGAAGTGTTCAGATGTAGACGAGCTCTTAAGACCTGTTTTCAGGACAAAAAACCACTTGCTCAAATATGCACCTGTAATGCGCCTGTCACCACTACGCCAGCACCAAGTCCTTAACCATCCAATGTCTGACTCGCTAAGCCATCGCAGTCTATAGCAACAAGGACGAAATATCTGGGAACGACATCTCACGTTGTACACATCTCTCGACATCTCTCAGCACTGAAAACAACACGTCCAACAGGCGTTCCGAATCAACGGGTACACAAGCGCGTTTATCGGTCGAGCACAACAGCGGCCACTGGAATGTATGGCAGGGGGTGCACAATGGCTCGATGGTATAGCAGCACAACAGCAGCCAATCATCGTATGACGACGAGGTACAGGAGGTCAGCGCCCTTGCCAGTTCAGCCTCCCCGGGGCTGGCAGTGGTCGCCGCCGCCCTAGGGCCGGCAGTGTCGACGGTGACCGTGACCGTGGCGGCGGCAGTGTCGACGGTGGCGGCGACCGTGGCGGCGGCAGTGACCGCGGCGGAGGTAGTGACTGCGGCGGCGGCGGTGTCGACGGTGGCGGCGACCGTGGCGGCGGCAGTGACCGCGGCGGAGGTAGTGACTGCGGCGGCGGCGGTGTCGACGGCGGTGGTGACCGTGGCGGCGGTGGTGACTGCGGCGGCGGCGGTGTCGACGGCGGTGGTGACCGTGGCGGCGGCAGTGACCGCGGCGGAGGTAGTGACTGCGGCGGCGGCGGTGTCGACGGCGGTGGTGACCGTGGCGGCGGCGGTGACCACGGCGGAGGTAGGACCGCGGCGGCGGCGGTGTCGACGGCGGTGGTGACCGTGGCGGCGGTGGTGACCGTGGCGGCGGTGGTGACCGTGGCGGCGGCAGTGACCGCGGCGGAGGTAGTGACTGCGGCGGCGGCAGTGTCGACGGCGGTGGTGACCGTGGCGGCGGTGGTGACTGCGGCGGCGGTGGTGACCGTGGCGGTGGTGACCGCGGCGGCGGCGACGTTGACCGTGGCAGACGGGCTGCAGAGGCGGCGGCGGCGGGCGCGGCAGCGGCTGCAGGATCGGCATAAACGCCGGCAGGATTAGGTCCTCCGCAGCCGCTTCCGTCCGCGCATACACACGCTGAAACGAAAAGAACACTATTAAGCTGAACGCTCTATCCGCTGCTGCGTAGAGTAAAGTAAAGGTAATGTTGGAGACGTCTGGACATGCCTGGCTGGTTAACCCATATCTTGCCAACAGTGAGGTATAGTGAAGGCTATTTTTTGTCTTCAAGAATACCGAATGAGCGTCCCGCTCATTCGGTATTCGAATGAATTCGAATTCATTCGGCTCAGCGAGCTGAAACTTGGCAATTCTTGCATCGACTTGATATCGACTTCATATCGTCTAAGATAATATTGTACCAGTCATATCAGATCACTTCAAACTTTCTACAATTCTGATGAACTCTGAAACTAAGTGTACAACGTTTTTGGGTATTCAGCTGGTTACTTCTAAATGGCACTGTCAAACGTACTAAAACACGTCCAATTCGCATATGCATCACGCATGCGACATCTAAAAGATTTATAACGGTCAGGCATGATACAGTTTAGTTGTACTTCTATAATTCGTATTAGTCCACATTTTCTCAAGAGGAATCGTTTATGGGGTATGGCTGAAATCGTTTATGGGGTATCCATCCAACAGGATGACCTGACTGAATTGACTGCATCAACTATTGCCAAGTTTCCATGAATTAAACCGTACTCAACACATTCACTACCGCTAGTGTGCGTAAATATGCCGCAAAAGTTGGAATGCACGATCGGAATGAAACCTCAGGGTCACCTGTGAAAGATACAATGCATCCACGGCAATCATGCCATCCATAATTCACACCCAAGTAGCAGTACATCAAATGCTTCCACATAGTTGATGACTTCAGTTCTTCACGATCGTCGTATTTGGGAAAGTTATGGGCACATGCTTCAAATAACAGCAATTCTCACTCAACAGCCGTTCTTTTCCTATTCCTGTGGGAATCATTAAGCTTAAAAAGCGAGATAGCTTAAGAGCGGCTGATGCGCCTAAATGATCACGTTTTGGTCGAAGCGCCCTCAAACTCAAATAACTAAAAAGCGGCTGAATCACTTCCGTAACCGCTACCGCCAGCTAAGGACTTCTTGGAAGACTCCCCACCGGTCGCTGGTGAATACGCATCGTCTCAGGACCAGCACTGGAAAACGATGCAGCCGAGAATATGACGGTAGCATGTCACTGTTTACATACCTAAGTTTAACCCGCGCCGTCTCGGGGGGTCTTCAACCGCCTCCCCTTAGGTTCTTCGCGGATAGGGAACGAACGGCGCGCGATAGCGCGCCAAAATTAGGCATACCTTTTCCAACATCAATTTGGCACGCTGTTTCAAAATTTTGAAGTTAGGTCATCTAGGGTCAACGACCTTGTCAGTGTCAAGTGAGGCCACCTCCAGAAAAGTTCAACCAGTCGTCACGCTTTAAAGAATACAGTTATTATAATGAAACTTTCAGCGGTTGCTTATCTTTATGGAAGCAACAAAACTTACTAGAGGAACTATTCTTCTTTTTGTTCCGTTTTTGACTACATGAGTGTGGGACTGAGTGTGAGGATCTGACCGGAGAGACTGTAATCTGTAACTGATATTCAGGGAATGGAAGGCTTAGTTCGATGAATAACGCCCAGCAACACTCACCAGTGATCTGTCTACCCTCCTGCGGTAGTCCGATGGGAGGCCCGGGTGGTGACACGCCACATGCTTGGAACGGCGCTGCCTTGCCCTTCGCCCGTTGGCTGCTAAGGCCGTGTAACTGCAGGTGGCGACAGGGCAGTACACCTTTCTGCGAAGCATCACCAACGTGACAGTAACTCCTGTGGACTCGAATACAAGCTCAGCACTGGGAAGTAATAGCCAATCAATGACCCATCCCGAGGTTGATTAGCAACAGGGTCTTGCCCTCGCGCCAGCTCGGTTAACGTATTTTGACACTCAGTGGTTGGTCAGCTACGCAGGGTATTTTTCAATGGGGGATTAGGGGCGCATCGACTGCAGTGGTCATGCAGCGGTATTTCTCACTGAAAATGGAAGAACCTATATAGAATATTTGCCCATTCTGAACCGCATTCTAATTTGTTTAGGGCGTCGACATGATGACATCCTGCTTTTGCACGAAGAAGAATATTTAATATTGAACAGCCTTTCCACCAACGAACCAAACAAATGGGAGATCGGAAGAGCTCCCTATCACTCGGCGGCGAGTTGACATGAAACGCTTAGACGAGACTGGATCGCAACGGTGCCGACAACTGAATCTCTCAGCGTGTACACCACGCACGTCTTCATTTCATTCCGTACATCTCGATAAAACCCATGGGTACAAAAGCCTTTATATTGAAGCAGCTTCATCATGTTTATGCAGTGATTTCGATGATAAAACTTATTTATGCATTTCCCTTGTGGAAGCATTACGTCATGTATTCAAACTTAAAGTGAAAATGATGACCAAATGTAAAAAAGGAAAACGAATAATAAGGTGATTAAAGCTACATACCAAAATACCAAAATATACCAACACATACCAAAATAGTTGCATTAACAAAATAAAATAGTACCCACCGAAACGTTCATCATAGTACCCGTAGCACTCAATTACATGATACTTGAAGATTAGACAACAGCTCTGATTGTACATCATGCCATATAATCGCTCTGCGAGATCAACTATGCAAAACTTCCCACGCATGGCTGGCCTATTCAATACAAAAGTTTATAATCAATTGCCACCACACAAAATACAAGTTTATGTTCGTCCCAAACACACTATACTCAGGCCAGACAATATATTATTTTATATTGGCCAAGAGGATATACACCCTCTGTACCGGCTTTGATGTGGGTCGAGGTAAGTAGCATATCAGAGGGCACGTTGAGGACCATCAAGCTTCCCACTGCCGCTGTTTCGGCGTCGGGGGCTTCAGGCGTCGTGCTGTGGATATCAAGCCGACATCAGAATTTGTGAAGCCACACGGAACTCCACCACACAAACATATGTGCTATTCCGCCCCCCCCCACACACGCACACACACTGAATTGCTGTTATTTGACACACACGCGCGCGCGTATGGTGTCACACGCACGCACGCACGCACGCACACATACACGCACACACACACACACACACACACACACACACACCCCACGCACGCGCGCGCACACACACACACACACACACACACACACACACGCACACACACACACACACACACACACACACACACACACACACACACACACACACACACACACACACACACACACACACACACACACACACACACACACACACACACACAGTCTTGTGAGCCGTGGAAAGCGAGCCACATGACTGTACGGTCACAACCGAGGACCACCATTTCTAAACGTGATGGACCGCTATGACGGAAGCACATAGTTGCCACATGGTGCTCGGCCGTTACCAAATGTTGTTTAACACGATAAATTATAAAATATATGTTTTATGGCAGGTTGTACTTTCGAGGTCCAAGTGACAACAGAGGTCCAGTTGTGTGAGATGGGCAGATTATCGTGTATTGCGAGGACCAAGTGTGTGATGTACATGTAAAACCGAGGCCCATGTTGATTGTTGGTACCTGCATTAATTTGGACATCTCCAATGTCTAAATTAGTATTATTTATGTTACTATGTGATCTACTGTCAGGGCACACTTACTATGTGGTCAAGGATTGCGGCGACGTTGTACCCCACACTTCAATGCTGATTTGTGACGTACTCATGCTGCGCTGTCATGACACCATCTGGCTGTTGTTGATCTTCCTCTCGATAAGACCTCTCGATTGTTTAAAGAAAAGAGCTAGGTTGATTAGTCTAACAGGATTGGCCCCTAGACAAGAGGTCAATCGTATGGCATTGGCGATTAGTTCACCAAACACGGCAAGAGGAGCCCAACAAATGAAGGCAATGTGTGCTGTCAATTTGGTATGCCGGGCCCACCCATAGTGTCCCATGTTAATTCGCCAAGTTTTCCAGGGTAAATTTTCTCACCCCGTCTCGGGAGGGGGGGGATTATAAGCCCCATATGAAATTTAGGTACAACCACCCGTCCCAATTTCGTCTATTGTGTGCACGGACATGTGGCGCATCTCCTCTGTCCTAAAGAGTTAAAAAAATTGATACGATCTGAGAAAGAGAGAATTAACTATACGGAGAGAGAATGGCCTTAATCGTCTGTTCATGTTTGCCCCACTCGCATTCACATATATCATTTTGATTTTTCCGCTGTTGGGCTACCGGTTCCGTGAGGGTGCACACAGAAGTTACGTCCGACAATTTCTGTGTGCACCCTTACCCTTACGACAAGAACCGTTCGACAGGATTTGAGAAGTGGTGCAGCAAGTTCTAGGGGTCTGTGATCCCCTTTTCTGTATTTAGTTCGAGGGTGGGCACTCAAATACCCACGAGGGCCGTTCACAATTCGCTTCTAAGTGAGGTTCATTCAGATGCTGGAAGATAGCGTGAAATATCGAGTAGCGTCATTGTCACACCGCTTAACTGGCAACATTTAACGTCTGTAGCGTTCACGCCTCCTGCCTTCAGGCCTGGCAAGCCCCGGCCTTGAATACCACTATTGGTCTGTCCCGCTGTATTTTCTGCCAGCAGGGCAGACCAATAGCGGTCTACCCCGCTGTAGTCACTATTCAGCGATACTCGCTGACCTGCGAGTGCACGAAACATACAATTCACGGAACGTTACCTACGTCCGCCCTGCGTGCTTTTAGCGGGGCATTCTGCAGCAGCATAGACTGCGTCGGGTGGTTGTTAGCGCCTGGAGCTGCTTCTTTGCCGACCGGAGGGACTGGCCGGCTTCTTCGTGAGTGCTGTGCACTGGCTGTGCAACGAGAACCTGGTCGCTTTGCTGATTGTCGCTGGGGGGGGTATGTGGGCTCAAGCCCCAATACTCAAGGCTTGAGCACAGAGAGAGGAGAGAGGGGGCTCGGCCATGAAGGGCCACTGGATAGATGAAAGGGCACCGGGCTCAAGGAGAGGATTTTGGAGTTTAGGAGAACGTCGACTGCGTCTGTCATGCAGCCTCAAGCACATTGTCCCGGGCCGATGAAGATGGCCTCGGGTCAACGGAAGGTGCCCACGGGCAGACGATGAGGGCCAATGCTGGGCCAACGTGGGCTTCTAGGCCGACCAAGAGGTCTCCGATCGTTGGAAGTGCTCCCGGGCTGACGAATGGGGCTCCGAACCAATCTAAAGGGCCCCTGGGCTGATGGCGGTGCTCAAGCCGAAGGAAGTCTCATGATTTGATTGGGATGTCGAACACTTTTGAAAATGGACATCCCGCCTCACGGAAAAGGCCCTGGATCGTTGATGACGACCCATGAGGCTATGGAGGGGCTCCAGTTGCCGAAGATGACCTCGTGTCATCCGAAAGGGCCCCTGGGGCAACCCATAAGGTTCAAGCCGTGCAGGAGCCTCTGCACTGATGGATGGGGCCCAAGCCGTTGAAAGTGAGGCTGCTGTCTGACGGAGGAGGTACTGGATCTCTAAGGAGGGTCCCTAAGCTGATACCTAGCCGCGAGAGGACCCCGATCCATCGGAAAGGGTTCGAAGCCGGTAAGAAGGGGCAGGCATATGTGTGAAGCAGAACATGGGATCCTGGAGTGATGAAGGAGGTCCAAGCTGCTAAAAAAGGAGCTTCTGGTAGTATCGAATGTCCTAAGCCCTGAAAGGAAGCCCCCGAGCCGAAAGTTGACGGGACGTGCTGGGCCGCTGGGTCGGCTTCTGGTCACGCTGATGGAATGGACTCAGAGCTGACAGCGTTCCGTGGGCCGATAAAGGTACTCCACAGCCATACACACTATCCGGACCAAAGCGGAGGGTTCAAGGTGCTACGTCAAGGGACTCTAAGCCCATGGAGGAGAACTGAGCTGTTAAAAAGCGTAACCAATGGGTCAAGGGGCATCTGTACCCATCCCAAGGCGAGTCCGAGAGGCCTTCCGGGCGACCGCTTTGTTGGAGATGCTCTTAATCGCGCTCTGAGATGGACCCTAAAGGCTGAGGTCAATCTCAGAGCTGCAATTCACCTGTTGCGAGAGCTAGACAAGGCTATTGAGGACTGTGATGGCCCCTTGAAGGCAAAAGGATCCTGAAGGTTCAGAGGGCCTCTAAGCGCGAGAGAAGATTGGACTGGGATTCTCCTCAGATTGAACAGGGCCTCTTTTGGATTAACAAGATCAACAGATTCAGCAAGGGGCCCATATCAGATTAACAAGGCTGGGAGAGACCACCCAGAAGAATGAACAGAGCCACTTACGGGCTAATAGGAATTCCGAAAGCTCGCGATGTTTGTTGTGTATGTGGCCTACTTGTGTGTGAAACCTGCCTGAGAGCCCGATGCCCCTGAAACCTAAACATGATTGTCGAGAACTAGGAATGGCAGATGCAAGATGGAGACCATATTTCGAGGAAGAATAAGGCCCTTGAGTGCCAGCAGAGACCAGACTGGGATACCCTTGAGCTTTGGGAGGGGAAACTGAGGGATCGACGCTCCCTGAGAGATAAGCGTGTGCTTGAGAACTGGTTATATGTGCAAAGAATACCGGGGCTCGCTTCAGAACAAAAACATCCCTGAGATACATAAACATTGCAGAGGACGATGATTGCGAACGTCCATTAAAAGTCAGGGAGGGCCATGAGGGTGAACAGAGCCAGTGTCAGAGATGTGTGCCGACAGGAGGGGAAGCGATTAATGCGGAGGACCAAAATAAGCGAAAATCATCTGAACGCTTGCATTATGACGAACATCCATCCTAAAAAGTGCCGTGAACTGTTGGGACACTTTTCTTTTGTCTTCAGGACAAAAAAAAACTCGATCTCAGTAAGTACGGCCGTCCAACAGCTACCGCCAACTAAGCAGTGGCGGCCGTCCATTTGGTCGCAGCTCAGCGACAATAGCTGTTCTAGAGGTGACGGAAGGTCCAGCGGTGACGACAATTCAAGCAGAAGCATCTGTCCCAATGGCATGGCCACAGCTCCATCAGTAGCCACGGTCGAACCAGCGGGAAAAGACGGCCCAGCAATTGCTGTGACGACGGCCGTTCCAGCGGTACTAGTCGCGTCGTCTTGCACCGGGGTGGCGCCGGTCAAGAAAAATAATGCGGGATGCTGTGTGTTCGGCGTAGCTGGTCAGGACTATTGCTAGACTTACTCGTCCCCAAATTTTGCACATATTTTTCCTTACTGGTATTGACGGATGTATGAAGGTGTGAAAAGGCGCAACAGTGTGGGCCCACCCATATTATGAACACCCTTCTATGAAACCAATTTTAAATGCACCAATTATGAAGCACTTATGCTCGGGGAGATAAGTAATTACGTTTTTACCCACGCTAATAATACTTATGTCCTCATTAGTTATGTCTTAATTTCCACTCATGGAACAAATACTGACCATGCTAGTGATTCCGACGGGAGCAGGGAGTCCGTGTTGTATATGCATGTGCTTAATGGATCGATGATGTGTTGTCGCACTGATTTTGTGGATGTTCAATGAACTGGGGTGGGGCCTGAACCTTGGACCTCGAGGGGGTCTCGCGCCATTCAGGTGTCACTTTGCATTTTATGAAATCGTTGTGAAAAATAAACATTAAGCATGTTAAGATCATCAGTTTGGTAGCCTACTGCCAAACTGACCACCTAGAAATTGGCTGGCCACCTGGACACAGGCCAGTTTAAGATAAATCATTGCTGATCCCCCCAAATTTAATGCTCACTTATTTTCCTGGTTATTTCTGGACACAATTTTCAGACCTCAGTCATGATAAAAAGTGCAGCTCGGTGTCGCTTCAGTGCTACACTACTCCTAATAATAGTAGTCTTTGTAAGTTCAGGACACATGTAAAGCTTGGCACGTAACAAGGGTATGAAACATATGGTTCCAAATACGACTGTTGGTTTCTCAAAATTATTTGGAAAAAAACACCATATTTGAAGGCATTGGGAGGGGACAAATGGATTGAGAGTCATACTCTATAGGGTCCCATGCTACAAGATTCATTTATTATGGGGCAAAGAACATTGAGACGATACGTTCATCCTTAAAAGTAGGCACAACAACACCCCTGGTTGCAAAGTAATTTAAAACGGTGGTATACAAATTGTATGACTATACACCAAGACATTCCCATGCAGATTGTTGAATGGAAAGATGCTAGGACAAATCACCAACAGTCGATAAGATGATGGTGCTGCCCACACATCGTTGCAACACTTGTCTATTTCATTTTGTGCAGCTGAAGGTATTTAAAGTTCCATGCTTACATTATTACGTATTTCACTTATTTCTTTACGCTTATTACTTAGAGCACCTTGAACAATTTTTGCTCCATATTTTGGCGGGATATTTTGGGTTAAGTTAATCTGGGCTAGGTTATGCTGGGCTAAGTTAGTTTTGCATATGGTACAATCAATCAACATGATAATACATCGTAGATGTAACAGCTGCAAGATGATACATAGTTTGCTTGGTATGTTAGGTTAGTTAGTTATTTTAATTTACGGGTGCTTTGATCAGTGCTATGACATTAGTTCCCAGCGCATGGCATGTCCAGAGAAGGATGTCCACTCATGTTCGTTCCTTACATGCACGCATCATGCCAAATGTTACAAAGTAGCTCTGCCATGCCAATCTGGTCCTCCCGCTGCTATGCCAATGCAATAGATCGATAGCTACGCTCTAATATGATTGAAGGAGACTAACATAATAATGTTAGGAGGAAATAAACATCTCAGAATCGAACTCATCCAGAGCCAGTGTACATTTTAACGCGGGGGTGGAGGGGACATAGCTACCTGGTCTGAATGGGAATGCATGGAGTTAGAGCATGAATCAAGAATGTATATGATTTCTAGACAACCTGTTAAATGTATTCGAAATGTTGTCCCCTTTTTCTAATAGCATAGCAGGATTTCAATTATCATGCGTACAATTTCTGACGATTTTGGATACACTGACATATAAAACGGTTATTTTGGCTTTGGGTTGCATCGACCACTGATCATACAGCGTCCCACTTTATGCTATCGTCAGTTCATATATTCCATTTGATTATATTAGGGTAGGTTGGACAAAGTTAATGGAGGGGGCACATGTGTATCTATGAGTTCCAGCAACATCATATGGTTATTACTTTGCACTGATCAAACATTAATAATGAAGGTGCAAAAGGTGAGGGCCTAGGTCATTAATTGCGGTCCATTTCTTCTCTGTCAGATCCTCACATCCCGTCTCGGTGGTGCGGGGGGTCGATAGAGACCCCATCTAATCTCCAAACTAAGCGTCGCACGAAAACAAAGTAGGTGTCATCGGAAAGCGCTCGACGAGTAGGGCCAAACACCACGGCACATCATGTTTCCTCCAAAAGTGACGTAACTATGGGCCCTAGAGTTTCACGACTTACACTATGTTTGTGGCTCTGGGGGTAGGGTTCAGTTTGAGGGAGGATTGAAAAAGATATTTGGAATCAGAAAAGGAAAGAGAAATCGGCCAGGGCCATACAATTTTCGTCAACAACAAAGCTTTTTTATTCCAGAATTTTTAGTTCAAAGTTTTCCTTAAGTTTCCTTTTCTAATGGGTAGAAGAGACTGAAAAATGCTATTCGAAGTCAACTTGACCTCATAAACCATTCTTACTTCAGCCAGAATTTTCTATTTAAACACTAATTGGCAAATATGGAAAATTGATAAGTAATCAAAAGCGTAAAAAAGTGAATAATCACCTCGTACGTTGTGTTGCATCCCTAAAGATAAGCAAACGCTGAAAGTTTCATTAAAATATCTTTATCCGTTAACACGCGCCCTGGGGGAGGGGCGAAATCCGCACACCCCTCCCGTTTTTCTTAGATAACTCCAGATTTTACCGACAGATATGCGCCATTGTTTGGGTACTTACTTAAAAATGACAGGCGCATCGTTTAAGGCAAGAAAAATGAAAATCTGCCGAAACTTTTTCGACTTGGGGGCCGTTAAGGTCACAAAATTCGCAGCGCCAGACCACCAAAATCGGCGCTGGTGCCCTTCCTGTATATTGACAAAATGGATGTATTCTTAACAACACAAGCGAATCGTTTGATGCATATTATTATGCTACATGATTTAAAAGTCATGTCAGGTCGCCGAGGGCAAGTCAGATCAAGTAAATGACAGGCTAATGGAACCAAACTTGGTTAACTAAAATGTTGTCATAAATGCAAATGACTGTCATGTGAATGATGTCACTTTCCATGCTAGTCCCTACACATCCGGGAATCTACTGTTTGCCATTGTGTGCCTAAGCGTTTCCATGCTGTATTCATGTACTTCACTCCATTCTTCGCGAAGACGATTGTGCCGGACCGCCTGACGGTGCAGTCGGGTTGACAGCCCGGTTCCGGTAACTGAAGCAGGTAATGACTTCATAAAGTGTTCCTATATGGGTGACCTGAGGTCAAATGGCGGATCTGGCAGCTGTAGTGCATCATTAGCAATGTCCAAACCATCATTAAATGGGCGCTGCATGACGGAAGCAGTCGATGCGCCCCTAAGCCCAAATAACCAAACAACCATCATTAATGCCAATTTTGGAGCATTTAAACACAATCACAGCGATCCATAACAATGACAAGCCAAGCCACGCAAAACCATTCATTTTGTTACTTTGGCCAATTTGACCTTGAAGATATTGTCCTAAGGTACTGAAATTCGTACACAATAGAGTTCACTGTCGTGGCCACCCACACTGCGAATTTCGTTGCCCTAGCCTTAATAGGAGCCGAGATCTTGCGGGTTAAAGCGTGACTAGTTCAACTTTTTGGAGGTAACCTCACTTGCCCTTATTTATTTCGTTGACCCTAAATGACCGGACTTCAAAATTTTGACACTACATGCAAAATTGATGTGGGAAAAGGTATGCAACATTTCGGCGCGCTGCCACGCGCCGTTCTTTCGCTATCCGCGGAAAACATTATGGGGGGGGTTTGTCAATGACCCCCTCGAGACGGCGGCGCGGGTTAATGCATATATAGTGTTGATCTAAAAATATGTTGAAAAGTGGGATGGTCATGCCCAACTGGACACAAATGGAACTTATATGCACGAAGAGCTTACATGAACTAGTTACAGAATGCACCCAGGCAATACTTGTGTGTATGCCCACCCCCAAAGGTAACCTGATGACAGGAGCTTCATCATTATACTATGATTCCCAGATTTAAGTTGGAAATGACGCTCAACCAGGAATATCTTCTTTTTTACTCCTAGTTCCCAATGCCACCAAATTGTTTTCCCAATGCCTCTTCCTGTTTTTACCCCCCCCCCCATATACGAAGCAGTTAAAAACAATCAATAATTAGGAATTAGCACCTATAAGGGAAATTATTGGTTATAAGCAGGTGTGTAAGGTAATGTTACCATAACCCTGGAGAAAAGGCACTCATCACCCCAGCCAATACCACATCCCTAATACCCCAAAACTCCATTCACCAACATCCAACATAACCATTAATGCCTATCTACCTACCTACCCAGCCCTATTATCTCAATCGTACTTAACACATGTGGCTTGGGTGCCCTATCAATAATTTTCGGTGTAATTTCAATGTACAGTGTACCCCCCTTAGCATAAGTATAAGCCAATCCACTACAACTTAGAACTAATCCACATGTTGCACCAAAAAAATGATTAATTATATTTTAAAATTAACTAACTGAGGGACTCCATAGCATCAGCAGGGAGCCTTGCCACTGATCAATAATGTTTTGACAGTGACCTGTTGTTTAGCTGTTCTACACCTTGAATTGTCTAACCTGAAGTGATGATCCCATGTGACAGTCTAAATAGAAGGGCATCATTAACATTGACCTGGTCTAGCTATTTAATGAGTGCATGCATTTCAATCATATTACCCCTTAATCTCCTGTACTCCACTGATTACTTACCTAATTCCAATTATAAGTTACCTAGTTCATTGATGGTTCTAATGGCTTTGCGCTGCACTATTTCAGGTATATCTCTTTTTTTTCTAGGTGGGGGCTCCATGCCTGTTCGTGATATTCTAAGTGGGGTTGTGCGTAGGCTAAGTACAGTTTTTCATGACTACCTTGCTTTTATGCCTCACCCTTCTATTAATGATTTCAAGCATTCTGAATGCTGGGTTCGAAGCTGAATTACCATTTTTTTATGCTTTTAGGTCATTTTACACCAACACACCTGAATATCTTTCCTCGTTAATACCACTCAGTTTCCTACCTCCCATTGTATATCTGGAAGTCTCACTACCAGACCCCAGCCGCATAGGCTTCCATTTTCATAGTTGAAAGATATCTGCCAATGATAGGACCACTTTTTAGGTCATCCATGTCTAGTTGAACATTATTATGTAGACCACTACTGTTAGCCGCTCCTACCAGCCTCATGTCATCAGCAAATGTGAACACCTTATCCTTAACCCCTACCTGAATGTTATTCACAAAAATGATAAAGAGAAGTGACCCTAGGTGAAATGGCTAAAAGCATAGAAGTTTAAAATAATACAATTAACGAAGAATAAGATTGAAAAGAATGAATCTAAAGTATAATACAATTAAAGAAGAAGGTAGTTAAAGAATAATATTATTAAAGAAGAACATAATTAAAGAAGGGTATAATTAAATAAAAATATAATTAAAGAAGAATATAATTAAAGAAGAACATAATTAAAGAAGAATATAATTAAAGAAGAATGTAATTAAAGAAGAATATATTTAAAGAAGAATCTAATTAAAGAAGAATATAATTAAAGAAGAATATAATTAAAGAAGAATATAATTAAAGAAGAATATAATGAAAGAAGAATATAATTAAAGAAGAATATAATTAAAAAAGAATATAATTAAAGAAGAATGTAATTGAAGAATATAAGTAATGAAGAATATAATTAAAGAAGAATATAATTAAAGAAGAATATAATTAAAGAAGAATATAATTAAAGAAGAATATAATTAAAGAAGAATATAATTAAAGAAGAATATAATTAAAGAAGAATATAATTAAAGAAGGATATACTTAAAGAAGAATGAAATTTACAAAAAAATGCAAGTAATGAAGAATGTTTTGCCAACACATAATCTCATATCACTTTGACAAAGTTAAGAAGAGTCAAAGGAATCAAAATTCAGAGGCTAAAAGTATCAAAGAAAAAAAAGAAGTAAAAACAAGCCAAATGAATACGCCAAAAGAACGTGTCAAAAGCATCAGGTAAAAGAAGACATAAACAAGGTAACAGAGCAAGTTAAAATAATATAACAAAAAATACAAGTAAAAAGAACAGCAATTGAAAGAGTCCAAGTGAAAAGAGCAAGATGGAAGAGTAAAAATTTTAAAAAATGGAAGAAAAATCCACTTTTCGCATACCTAGAACCTATCACCAACGACATCATCAGGTATGTTGGCAAATTACCTACATGAAATGCCCAAATGTAGCTAGGTACCCTACAAATCTGCTATACTTACTTTAATTGTATGTATGCTATTGCACCATTTTACTGCACTATTAATGCAATGACATTTTAATAGATATAGGTACAAATAAATCAATTACGTGCAATTATTTTCATTTCGAAATCAGTAGTGCCCTGGATTCACCGTCAGATAAACATCTTACTCACCGTCACCTGACACGCACACCTGACGCGAAGCTACTTCAGCGATGGCCGAAGAAAAATAGAGATGGTGATATCAATCGTAAGCTATGTTCTGAAACACCAACTTTTAAAGCCACTAATCATAATTTCGAACCTTTGATATTTATTGGTCAATTGGGAATTAGTACTAACCTAATTTATAGTTGCATTCATGAAACATTGATCTTAGCAGCAGGAGTCTCGTCACCACTATTTCCACTAGAACAGGAACTTACACACGCTTGACCGATTTCTAGTTCACACAGATTCACACACACACACATTTGAAAGTCATGATTTCGTGATTATTGAGGTCAATGATAAAATTTCGCCAGCTGACTGAGAAACACCCAAGAAACGCGTTTTGATTGGTCAAAATACCGAGGTCCACCTATCGGGGCTCGGTATACACCATCGGACCTCGCTATTCCGTTGTGTAAACCCATTTTGTCCTCGGTATTCACGGCTCACAAGTGCACACACACACACACACACAAACACACAAACACACACACACAAACACACAAACACACAAACACACACACACAAACACACACACAAACACACACACACACAAACACACACACACACAAATACACACACACACACACACACACACAAACACACACACACACAAACACACACACACACAAACACACACACACACAAACACACACACACACAAACTAATTTGTCATATGCAGGGATCAAAATCTAGATCGGAAATTGCTGGTCAGGACCGACATGAGCTTGTATCAGTGAAAAATTATTCGTGAAACAGGGTAGAATATACCACTTTCCCACGAAGGAATAGACATCCAAATGAAGTATTCGCATCACGCTTGTTGATGCGTGCTCATGAAGCTCATGAATCATTAGCATATGTATCTCTGAATTGGGTATCTCCAAAATTAAATAGCACTTATGTGTACACTATTTGATCAAACTTGAGATTGAATAGCTGAAATGATATTTCAATTGGCATAATTTGCATTATAATTCCATGACAAATTTGAACATCATACTATACTGGTTTCACCAGTTCACATTTCATGCAAAAAAAAACCAGATTGTATCCTTATTAGAAGCATAAATGTCTGACTATCCACACACATTTTAATCAGTAGTCACTTATATCACACCAGAAGAAATGTGCCAGAACTTCTTCCTACAAATGAATCCAAAAAGATAATGAATTTAATTTCATGGCAATCAATTGTCTGTGTGCATCAGGATACATGCATTAACCTACTTAGATGACATTAACAAATAAAAGGTAGTTTGCAATAGTTGATCAATACAGAAATTGTTCTACATATGCATTGAAAATGGTGCTCCATACCTCTGGGGATAGTTCTTCCATAACACCAAATACTCTTTCTTCCTCTTCCTCAATATTTTCCTGCTGCAAATGGTTGACAGAAAATATCTGGAACATGAAGTACCAACACATAAATCATAGCAACAGATGTAGCTGTGTGCTGGGAAGTTATGCACAGGAAATACTGGGCAAATTGTGCAGCATTGAATCTTAACAAACACTTCTTGTGGCAGTGTTTGACTATGGTGATGGAATGGTACTTGGAGTAATAATTAAATAAACCAATATACACAACCTTGCAGGTTAACAGCAAAGAAGCAGTGTCCAACAGCTGAGCATTGTCCAGGCATGATGTAGGTGCAGAGCTAGCAGTGTCTTATATTTCACTCTGAACTTTGGAATTTAGAAATACTTAAGGAAAGTGAAGCTTAAAATATTTATTTGAAGGCTTCAAAATTGCACATAAAATTAGCAGCAAGACAACATGGATGACTTGTGACCTCGGGTTTACTGTGCATGGCTTTTCCTAGTTGGTGCATATTCATGCATAAGTATGCATTGGTTGGTGCCTATGGTCTGCTATGCACCGAAATCTCGGTGACCAAGCATAATGCGTACAGGCAAAATATTTGGCTATAATCACTTTTTGAACAATGGATGTTTTCAACTTTTAAGGAGAATATGGGGTTTGATTTTGTACTGGAAGTATTTTCCTGATTGTTATCCATTATTTGGGGAGTGCTGGACTGAATTCTAGAATATCAGAAGAAGAAAGGAAAGGAAAAGAACAAAAGAACATATTTATAAAGTGATTCACATGTCACTATTCATTTCTGATACATCTGATACTTTTCAGCTGATAAACAACCAATATGAACATGTGTGGGTGCTACATGACCAATGTAGTTGATGCGCCCTAAAGCCCTAATAACTAACTAACTAACATGTGGGTTTTGAGGTTGCAATATAAATTACAAACAATGGAAAATGGGATATAAAAATCTGGCATAACATAACACAATTCAACCTAGCATAACCACCCTTTTATGGGAAGACCGGAAGATCTTACAGCAAATTTCTGCTTCAATATGCTTTATGAATTCTTGGAATGTATTGTACAATGCAATGCCAATGAAGATGATTAAGATGATATGACCACTCATTTGCTCTGCAAATGCTTCTTTTTAACCGGAAGCGAAATAACACCAAACAAGTGGAATCTCGGTGCACCCTATAGCCTAAATGACTAACTAACCAACCAAGGAGCTTGGAGTTACACAATATAACATGGAATGAGTCATAAAAAAGAATGTAGCAAAGGATAGCTTAATCTGACATGCTCTCCTTTTTAGGGTAAAACATTTATCAAAATTTCCCAACTTAAAAACCTAACTAAACATCAACTAGCCTGCTTGTGAATAAAAATAAATCCCAAGTTTTGATTGAAGTTGTTTTAGTCAAGGCCTTCCATACTTAACAGTGTATGTTTTCCACATTTTTTTTCTTCGCAGTGGAGTACAACATTTTTAGCTGGAGTACTATTTTTTATGCTAGATTCCAAAATATAGCTATGCACTTACTGACAATTAACCTTGTTTTAGTGGGACTGAAAAACAATGTTGGCATTTTTGTATGCATAAATATCTTGGCAAACTAAGCCATGTCAAAAACTTTGCTGCACTAAAAAATGAGTTGCCCATAACCAGGTAGCATTAATGGAATTAAAAATATATGTTAGCATTTCATGCTGTATGTACCATACAAACATATATGTACATATAGCTAACTGCTAAGTCATCAACATGTCAGCAAGCTAAGTCATGAATAGGCGCAATTGTGCCAAGGAATGCAATCTAGTGGGAAATGCCCTCAGTAGCTAAAGCACTCCAAAAAATATACCCATGATATCTGCAAAGTGGATATATATTGCCTGAGTGTAGGTGGGTGATGTATTCCCAAAGTTCACAAACAAATATTTATGATAAATAGGCATGATGTGATGTGAATACACCAATATCATTTCCCCTGACAGAGCTCAGGATGAATCGCACTCACTCATCTTTGGGGGACCACACAACCAGGATCATCCTTCAACAAACACTTATCCAAAGGACTAGTCCCACAGCTAATGATCCCAGTTCACCCACGATTTATTTGAATTATAGCTAACTTCCGTTGTTGTCCAAAATCTCAAGCACCACAAAATGCATTTCATGGCTCGGTCAACCTTTGCGCCATTCCGAGTTTGTGCGTTCCATTCGCCACCGGCGCATAATGCACAGCTCTGCCTCAGACCCCAAAATTGGCTGTGGTTAAATTATTAATGAAGGATGAGGTTATAAGCCAACTTCATGAGCAATGGTAGAGAAAATGGCAACAAAAGTATACTTAATCGATGTCAACGAAGTTCACAAATGCGCACCCCACACCAGGAACCGGCTTAACGCACACCTGGCACAGCAAACCCCACGTAACTATTGGATACGGATGGACGGACAATTGTTTTGGAATATATGATGGTTTAATTAAAATTATGCTAAAACAATCCGTCTCAAATAGCTTTATTCTCACCACCACGAAGCAGATACTTTGCATGAAAAAGGTGAAAAAAATTACTGAAAACGATTCTTATAAATATTAAAAGTTCCTTTATGTACTTGTTTAGTTCATGCCTTGAATGTTTAGTTGAAGCAAGGATCGACTTGGAAAGATCCAGAGCTGCTAGATTGGAGAGCGAATTTTCCCTGTAAAACTGATCATAGGCGGTTTTATTTTTCTCTTAAATAGAGTTGGTGGGATTTGCTACCCCAGCACTAGATGTACACCTGATCATGGGGCGGGCGAACAGGGGATGGATCGGAGTAAATTTCGGGACAAGTATTACGGGCCTTTCACTGACACTGATGAACCAAAAATGCAGTTATATTTCAAGACGCATGTTTATCTTCGCACACATTTATCGAAAACAAATTTGACAGTCATGTACAAGTGGACAAATGGCATTGGTTTCTTGATGTAATCGTTTCGGAGAACTTGCTTGCTCCGGGGGGGATTTTAGGAAATTTGAAGTGATTATATTGACAATGGTAAAATTTCACTCTAGTTCGGAGGTTACATTCGGCGGATGGACTGGAAAGCGGTCAGGCATGGGGTGCTAAAAGTGGTCAGGCATGTATTGGCGGCATTCCCTAACAATGCGTTCAGGACCAGATCTGCATGATTCAAAATACTCCTACACGTCCGCGTAGTAGACCTAGTCGGCTGTTTCCGATTCAGAGCATGAATGAAGGATCACAATCGAAGTTCGTGGAGTAGAGACTTCGCATATCGTTCTTTCAAATCAATGATCATAGGCCTCATGAGCAACAATGAAATGGCATACGCCACACCTATTTCATAGTAGTACCAGAGCCGGTAGCAGTGTCAAGTGCCGCGAGGACGAGCGCAGCTTGTCTGCCCCTGGTCACAGCGGCAGCAGCAAAACACGCCAACAGGACAGTGGGACCGGGCGATACGACAGCAGAGTCAAGTGCCGCCAGGACGGGCCTACACAGGGAGCGCCGCCAACCCGTCAGTGGTCACAGTGGCAACAGCAAAACACGCCAACAAAACGGCAGGATCGGGCGGCATGGAACCAATGCAAAGTGCCGCCAGAACGGGCAACACAGGAGGCGCCGCCAGTCCACCCCTGGTCATGGTGGCAACAACAAACACGGTTACAAAGGGCAAAACCGAGCGACACGACACGACACACAGCAGAGACGGTGACACTTGGCCAGCAGTGTGAGGGTGGACATCCTATCGCTCCTGGTGACATGATGGCGGACCTGCCTAGACGCACGCCCCTGCGCTCTGCCGAGCAGTGCTCTTGCGCAACCAGCCGATGCGCACATGCAGACTAACTCGAGTCAGCCTCCGTCTCACACAACTAGCCACACTTCTAGCTTCGGTTGCCGGCTATTAATGACGCCCACCCCGGGTCTCATGATGCTGGTGTCGCCTGTGCAGGTTGAGTCCATGATGAAGCAGACATCATAATTGAACTGGTTTGGCATCGCCCTCTACCACGTACGTGGCATGCAGCGCCCGCCGCGACCGATGGTGATTAACCAAGAGCTGGACACAACGGCCAGGAGCGCCTCCGGTGCTTCAGACGTCGGACAGCCAAGCGATGTATTGACGCCTCATTTTGTAGGCGACGAAGCCGGCAACGACGGCAAGGCCGTCCTGCTCCAGTCCCAGTTTGCTGATGATGGTCGTGTTAAAATTCATGTGAAGAGAAGTGGCATCAAACTAATTTAACTGGTTCTTTATTTAGCTATACAAAGATAAGATGTGAAGATAGGGTAAGCAGCATATGAAGGCTCCATATTTGATGGCGGTGGCCAAGTTCTATCGGTGACTCAGCAGAAGGACTTTGGTGTTATTCTGAACACAAGATTGGGGCATCAGAACAGACGAAAGAATCCAGGAAGAAGGTGCGAAAATCAATAAACTCTGGTAAAATGGAGGAAAATTATGAGTAGTTATCAGGATATAAACATTATTTTTATTTTTTGCTTCGAACGTCAATTGATAACCCCTATAGTAAATGTGGTTACAAATGTGAATATCAAGTGGCTTGGGGTCACGGGAGGTCACGTGACCTGAGGTCAAATGGCCAAAGTTTTGAAATGTGTTCAAAATTAAAAACCGATCCCAGATATAAAACGAAATGGTCTTTGCGATCCTACAGATATGCTATATGTCTATGCTAGGTTTTAAAGTACTGAAGATGATCGCTCTAAAATATTGACCTGCAATGTGACCTATGCAAAATTCTGCAGGCCATATCTCCGAGATCGCTGCCAGTATGAAGCTTAAACTTTCACAGATTGATTCAACACCCACGACTACCATATGCACCCACGTAGGTTGAAATCGCTCGCATGGCGGTGTCACCCGTTGGTTGTTCGGTGCTGGACCGCCCCAACTGTTTAAAGGTGGATGATGCCTTTATTATGTGAAATATGCTTTTAGCTTTCACTGTAATTAGGAATGCATTTACGGAATTTTTGACGTGCGAAGAAGTGGCATGTGCGTACTGGATAGCCATAGCACGTCACTTCGTGCGTATATTTATGGCTGGAGTCGCCCACGAAATCAGACATAGTTGTCAGGATTTGAAGACGGAGTCTAATCTGAATATTTTGGGGCAGCCGGAGTTAGGCATGGAGTCCACCCAACTTGTAAAAGTTGCCCTGAGGTGGAATGGAGTCAGAATATACACCACCTCTTGTGATTCAGAGTTTAAGTCCACTCCGCTTAATTGCAGTTATATATATATATATATATATATATATATATATATATATATATATATATATATATATATATATATATATGTATGTATATATACATGTATATAATAATATATATATATATAAGTATGTATGTCCTATTTTCAGTTTAAAAACACAGTCTATATCAGGTTTGTCCCTTTCCAATTCAGACCCGAGTTGTCTCCCCTTTCTATTCTAATATGTCATCCTTAATCTCTGGGACATGGTTATGACCAATACCAACGCGGATTGCCGGTTTTTATTTTTATCCACCACGCTTCGGCCGACGCAATTTGTTCTGATGGCTCAAGCCCTTCATTTGTTCAATGTTCATACATGTGTCCAGCCCAATGACCTGATTAGATGGAATAGAATACTGCTTTGGCGCTTATGCTAAATGAGATGATTTTGAGCTTCAGCTGAATACTTCCACCGGCGATCCGTTGACGGAGAGGACGTCAGCGAGCCAACCCGAAACCAACTTCTGAATAGGTGAGCGGTCACGGGAGAAACGATGACTTCCATCGACGAGTGACTTGTTTGCTATATGAGGTTCATCATGAACTTACTCCAGCCAGCCAAATGCTCCAAGTGACGGGCAAGCCCAGATGTTGCATATACAGCCCCAGTAAAAGGCTGAGGTCAACGGAGTGTCATCGGGCGTGTCCAGCGTCCTAGGAACGCGAGAATAAAATGTGGTTTGGGACAAGTCGAGTTTTAAGAAAAGGGTAACCGTGTTGCTTCTCACAGGTGACGGGTTCATGGGTCATATAATCACATGGGGAAAACCTGACCATCTGCCAACAAGCCTGTATTTAGCACCGAATGTTCTCTATACCTTTGCATATATGCAACAACTGTTGTTTTTCACTGCCGTGTTCCACATTGTGTGGGCTCGAATCCCGCTACCTGAACCTCTGAACCTCTCCCATCACGGGCACGGCGTGAGAAATGCCTACGCTAAATGAACATTGCATTTGAACACGTCCTTAATTAACATATTAATTCTGAGTATTGTTAAATGCTGCTTCTGTTTCATTATCTTTGCGACACCGTTGTGTGGAGGGTGGGGGTCCGGCACGTGAGTTCTGTCAATGACAGGGGAATTCTCCAAACTCAGAGAAACCCTGGTTCGCTGTTTACACGTCGGCCTTTTGGGTTCGATTTTTAGATGCATCGCCATGGGGTTAATGTTAAGATTTCACGAAAAATAGGGGGTGCCATGGCGCCCACGCCCCTGCCTATGCCTTAACCGATGCTCCTATACCTATGTCTAGGTATACACCCGCGGCTATGACGTCGTTTATAATTTCCATCGAATATGATAATAATGTTATAACAATATGAATATATGATACTATTATATACCTGGCGTTTTTTAACGCCAGCCACATTCAGAAAAGAAATGTACAATTGTTGTACCACGGTTGCGGCAGCCAGTACCAAAATAGTGCCCGCGGTACTTGAGTGGCGGCCGGGCTGACAATGTTGATACTTTTCCGCTACCAGGGAATGTTGGCCGAAATGGGCCGAAATTCGATACCAGTGCCGGCACCAGTGAAACGCGCCGATTCTTTGTCGGTATTCATACAACTAGCTTAACGATGAGATCGTTGCAAGACATTGCTAATTTGCAACATATGAAATGGTCGATCTCAGAGTGAGCTTAGGCAGGTGACCTATGATGGATTTTCGGCGCTAAATATCACTTCAAGTGTTAGTGGGAGACTAGGTCCTATAATAGTCATCCGCTCGCATAAGATGACCGCAACATATAATTTATATCTGGGAGAGTGACAGCATTTGGTGGAAGACCTAAAAGCACCGCCAAAGGATCCTAGTACACCCTTCCGGTAAATGTTACGTTACCGTTTCTAATCTAGCCGAATCTACCTAACCATTTACCATTTTATCCCTTCGCCTTTCTGTTCGAACTGCCTGACCGCCAACCCGGCCTTAATTTCCAACCAACGTGATATTAGTTCTCCAGAGGCTTCATACATTTCACCGGTTTAAAGGCGTATTCCAACTTTTGTCAATTTTGTGCGCTTGTGGCGTCAGAAGAGGAACCGCTGTTAAAATATTGCTCACCAATATTACTGCATCGGAACATTAGTTTTGACCGTTCCAAGGGCGCACGAAGATTTGTGCAGCAATCGCGCATGACGTGCTTACCCATGTGTTTGTTATTCTGCAGTTGTGATCGTGGTAACTATTTTGACCCACTGAAGAGAGATATTGATAGATTTGTCTTGGAACAACTAGATATCCGAGATATAGGAGTGGGGATGTCTACGAAGCATTTCGCTAATTATGCATTTTACTGTGTTTGTGCACTCACTTTTGCTAACATCTAGTTGCATTGGTGTAGACGTTCGTTAGGGCCCGTGGACGTACATAAAGGACCGCAAACTTTCAGAGGTGCAGCATACTTTGGGAATGGTCCCGACACATGCGTAATTGCCCACAAACGCTTGTGGATTCCCGTAGATGTTCGTAATAACCATTTCGGAACTTGAATTCTATAAGAGATATCATCTTGACACTTTCAACGTAAACAGGCCCCCAACCGTCAATAATCCCCACCAGATTTCATGCCATTCGGTTTAGGAACAAAAAGTTAGCGGGTCGACCTCTTGAGCGTCCCACCAAAATGAAGGAGAATCGGAAAGCTACCAATGAGTACACTATCTACACTCGGGTAAATTTTATTTGAGAAGTTATTCACAATTGTCGGTCGATCTATGATCCATCGATAATGACTGAACACATCAGGCTCAAAACCAACCATCAGGTACAAAAATATCCAACTTCGATCACAGGACACGTATCTGGTATGAATTCCTCGGCCTCCCACATTTTGCACGAACTCATCGACCTGCCATCTGTTGACGAGAGTTGAACTAGAGGTTCCTAAATTTACCGGTTTGCCACGCCAGTACGATAAGGTTGAAAATGATTTCACGTAGGATATTTTCGCCGAAACGGTGTGGACATTGTGATCTGTGGACATTATGAACTGCGGACATTATGAACGTGTGGACATTGTGACCTGTGGATACTATGAACTGTGGACATTGTGAGCTGTGGAAGTTGTGAGCTATGGATATTATGAATTGTGGACAATATGAGCTGTGGACATTATGAGCTGTGGACATTATGAACTGCGAAGATATTAAACGTGTGGAAGTTATGAACTCGAGCTTGTGGACATTATGAACTGTGGATAGTATGACCTGTGGACATTATGAACTCGTGGACATTATGAACTCGTGGACATTATGAACTTGTGGTACTTATGAACTGTGGACACTGTGAACTGTAGACATTGTGATCTGTGGACAGTGTGAGCTGTGGACATTATGACCTGTGGACATTATGAACTGTGGACATTGTGAGCTGTGGAAGTTATGAACATGTGCGGTTGACTGGGAATCAAATTACACTTCTCAAGGTGGAGGGTAGATGTCTTCCCACTGCTCTGTTTGGGTGATTACAATTGTATGTCATGATTGTCTTTTTATATTTTGCTGGGTAATGGGGAATTCGTGCATGTCAGTTGTGTGTTTGTTCAATGTTCAGAATCTCTAAGGCGTCAGCGGTATCTGAATTCGGACATCCTACTGCAGGTTCTCATGGTTCGTGGGTTGTGCGCACCTTGAAACAGCCGCTGTTCTATGAACTGGACGCTGCCATGACCATCGAGAAGCTCTCCGTCGTCATCGCCAGACTGGAGACACTGGGCCTGAAGGTGGTCGCCGCCGTGGAGCAACATGGCCCCTTCGAACGAGGCCATGTGGAATGAGGCCGGCGTCAATTCGTCCTCAACCTGGATATCCAACCCAGCAGACCCAATCCGGTACGTCCATGTCAAACTAGTTTGATGATGTTGATGGTGTTGTAGCTTTCCAGAGTCCCAAACAACAGTGAGTGTAACGTGAATAGGCAAGCATTTCATTGCTGCATAAAATCGATATTGTGGCATGTATAAACTTGATATCAGCTCCTCGACCCAAAAGTTTGTTGTACCCCAGGTATGATCATATGTTGATTCCACGTACACAACAGCTTATTTGCCCCAAGCTCACGCGGTTCCACCTGGAGGTAAGAAGGGGATTCGGAGCAACTCATGCTGCTTGCATAACCTGTATGGACGTCAAGTGCTTTTCTGTGAGATCTTCTGAATATATGAAAGTTATACCTAATGTAATATAGTATAAAATTATCATTTCTTGGCGCTAAGTGGTAAAAATGGACAGGGAATCCAATTCAAAACATGAAATAGTTTCGGGGTTACTGTACACTTAGTGACGAATGTCATCCTGGGGGCAAGCTCAGGACAATGACCTCAAAGCCTCAAAGGACATGGAAAATGTTAATAACCTACATCATCCTGTTTGTGCAGTCCCCAATTACCATATATCCAACATCATTTTGGTTCGCCATGTTGTGCTAGGCTGCGTGATACATGGCTTTGTTGAACAAAATTCAAGGTTCTCCCCTTTGTGATGTGATCGTTCCACAACCTTGCATAATCTAAGCAATTTTACCAGAATTTCTGAAAAAAATGAAAATATCCTGTGTGGTACCGGAAGTCAGGATAGGTTCCGTTGAACAGTCCTGAAAATACGCGGAAACGCCTAGGGGTGCATCACTCCCGCCCACATCACCCACCAACACCACCAGCATCCCCACTCCCATCCATACTCCCACCAACACCCACTCCACTGGCAATGGCTAAGGTGAACGTTGCTCGATGGACTCAGATGTTACAACTGCGAGATGGACTGAGAAATTGCATCGCATTAAACAAAACTTCGCATTGAAGCCGTTGGCTATCGTCCAAAATGCACTTTGGACATACCTGCCCTATATTTTCAGGCCGCTGGTCAGAGTGGCCAGCGGGTGCATCTAGCCACGCAGGCCTTCTCCAACAGCGTGGGGACTGTGATGGGGCAGCTGCTGCCTCGCCGCCAGCCACAGTCGGCGGCCGTGCTCACCGTCGATAAGTGGTTTGATGTCGCAAACAGCCGTGCGCCATTCAGCGCCCGACTGGAGTGCTGCGGCTACGGCATCAGCCCGGGGGCCACGGCCGTCCAGGAAGCAGCTCTCCAGGACATGGAGCGGCTCATCGGGAGTGCGCGGAAGTTCACACCAAGGCACCCCGGTGGACGGGCTGCTCCACCGGAGACGGGCTGTGGACTGCTCCCGTTCCAGCACGGCATACTGCGGAGCATTGCCTCACTTCGCGGCCTGCACGCGGACCTGCTGGCCACAGTCCCCGGGTACCAGTACCTGCTGACCTCCAGGCTGAACCAGGACTGCCTGGAAAATGTCTTCTCCCAGGTCCGGGGCATATGCGGCCAGAACACCACCCCGGACGCTGTGGAGGCGCGGTCCCAGCTACGCATCCTACTGATGGCGCCGTCCCCGCTGGTGGCCGCCAACAGCCGGCCGTGCGGTACAGCTGGAGGCCGACACGGACTTCTTGTCCACGGAGAGCCGGCTAGACTGCCTCACCAACGATGCCTTTGAGGGCCTCGACATCCAGGTAAATATGTGGTCATAGCTAAGCAGTGTTCAAATAATGTTTGTTTTTCGTTAGTTGTGACATGTCGAAACGGATGCAGCCCAATGTCATCATTCGTGTTAGATGCAAGGCTGTTTAAAACATCTTCAAATCTTTCAAGCTCAAGTCTGAGCCAATAAAGCACCTTTTTACTTGTTCTGATAGATCCCCAATATATAAATACCTGAATTCACGAAAGGGACAACAATCACAATGCATGTGTTATCAACTGTTCGTGTATAATATGCTACATCATAGGTAATTATGTAAATATATTCCACCTTATTTCGCGAAAAATGTCTCACTGTACCTGATAACTTGTAACAGGACCACGCAGATATCACATAGTGTAGCTGAAGCAAAACATGGGGAAGCTTTGCATTCTGGATTCTGCCATTCCGTGTTTTACTGTGAAGCCACCAGTGAAGCTGACGGTGTTGCGTACGTTTTCACTGAACTGAACGCAAACAAAGCAGTTTTGACTACCATGATGTGTACTTCAGGGTAATGCTCATCTGTTTTAGATTCAAGATCTTGACCAACTGGATGCCGCCGAGGAGGAAGTAGACTTCAATCGGGCCTACCAAGCCTCGACCCTGCAGCCTCCGGCGCCCCTCAACCTGGAGGACTCCGCTGGCGAGCAACCGGCAATGCCTTTGGTCGAGGTGATGGCGGCCCGGGACCCCAGCGATGAGGTAGGGATCGAGCTGGAGGCGCTGGCTTTCGTGGCAGGGTTTGTGGCATGCAAATGCCGGGCCATCGACCCTACACTTGATCAGGCAACCAGCATAGCGCAGCCCAGTTCTGTGCCCGACAGCTGGCTTCGCGTAGTGAGCCGTGGCGGTCTCTTGGTGCCCATGATGGGGGGGAATGGGGTCCCATGATAAGACCTGAAATTTTTGGCTGGAAAAGTCGAGATTGAAGGGGAAAGTGTCCCCTCAAAAGTGCATCAAACAAAACCCCTGTATCCTTCGCATAATTTGCGTAAGTTCCACCCCACATTCCTTCCTTATCAGAATTCGTCGGTAAAAAAAAACTTAAAAAAAGAATAAAAAAGCTAAAAAGCTATGCTAAGGTGCCAGCTGGAGACGAAGCCTGCATGATGCGACCACCTGTTTGAATTCGTATATCGCGTTTCTGGTAAGTTTCAGGTAAAAATTGAAATTATATTTTCGGTAGAGAAAGACATGTTCTGGTACATGGTCTTTATTTTATAGCTGTGGCTTCATTCCTGAAAAAACGATATTACACTACAAACTACCCGTATAAAGCATTGCTTGTAATGGTGATTTCGGCCGTTGAAAACTTGTGACGTCATGAAAAAGTTCCAATTGTCGGACGGTTGTACCTTATGTCAAGGGCCTTGCGCTCGCTACTGCGTACGGTGGTAGAGTGGTGGAGGCCGCGCGTTCTGTCTTTACGGTGGATAGTATGAACCGAACGGAACGTAGTTACGGCCAGCGCCAGATATATATGGTTCTCTTACTAACCCAACCTGACCTAACTAACCATAGCTTGTTTTTTCATACAAAATATCATATCTTGATAAAATTTTGAAAATCTCTAACATCAAATCTAAACCAACCTAGGAAACCAAAATTCATTTGTGTTCTCTTTCGAGGCAAGATGTATGAAAAACCTGTCTTGTAAAGACATAAAGACATAAAGAAGATTAGTGCAACTCTGAGCCACAAGGGCCCTTCTTGGTTGCATTCTGTACACTGAACCAGTTGCCCACCAAATCTGCCAATCAGCCCTCCCTGTAATACTGAAAAGCAAGCCCTCTATTCTTATAATGATTGGCTATGCTGTTTTTAAAGATGTTCAATGTGCTGCTACTGACGATGTTTTCTGGCAGCTGGTTCCAGTGTTCCACTACCCTGTTGGTGAAGAAAGTTTGCCTTAACCTTGTTCTGCTGTGGTTAATTTTAATTTTGAATTTATGACCTCTAATTGCATCATTTCTGTTAAATTCAAACATTTCCCAAGGTATCCCCTCTCCAGACCATTGACAAATTTAAAGACCTCGATGAGATCTCCTCTCAGCCTTCTATATCTAAGTGAAAACATATTCAATTTCTTCAATCTTTCCTCATATGCCAGGTTGCTTATGCCATTAACCATTTTTGTAGCCCTCTTTTTGTACTCTCTCTAAAAGCCAACAATCTTTTTCATAGCTAGGAGACCAAGCTTGGATGCAGTATTCCAAATGTGGCCTGACGTATGCACAGTAAAGCTTCCTGATCACTTCCTCACTTCTGTATGATACATTCCTATTTATTGCCCCGAGCATTCTCAGTGCCTTCTTCCTGGCTTCCTTGGTCTGTTCTGATGCCCCCAATTTTGTGTTTAGAATAACACCTAAATCCTTTTCCTGTTGATCCGGAGTTGAGTCACTGATAGCACTTGGCCACCCATCAAGTATGGAGCCTTCATATGCTGCTTACCTACATGCATGATTTTGCACTTATCAAAGTTAAATTTAATTTGCCATTCTTCGGACCACTTCACAAGTTCGTCTAAGTCTTTTTGTGGCAAGATATGCTCATCCTGACCTGTTATTGCCCTAAAGACCTTCAAATCATCTGCAAATTTCAAAGCTTTACTGCTTAGGCCACTTTCAATGTTATTTACAAATATAATGAACAGCAATGGCCCTAGTACTGACCCCTGGGGGACTCCACTAAGAACATTTTGCCATGATGACTTTGTACCATTTAGCATCACTCTTGCTGTCTATCTGAAAGCCACAACTCTATCCATTTTAAGATGCTACCTGCAATACCATGGGACTGAAGCTGTATCATTAACCGTTTATGGGGTACCTTGTCAAAGGCCTTACTAAAGTCAAGATATGCTACATCAACCTGATTTCCCTGGTCAAATTGTTCTGTGGCGAAGTTCAAAAAAGTCCACGAGGTTTGTGAGACACGATCGTCCTTTTCTAAATCCATGTTGAGTATCTTGAATCAATCTGCTACCTCCAGATAACTAACTATTCTATCCTTGATAATTGATTCGAGTACCTTGCAGACTAGGGATGTGAGACTTATTGGCCTATAGTTTTCAACTTTCCCTCTTTCTCCATTCTTGAAAATAGGAACTGATCTACAAAATATTATACTAAGTGGAAATGCCAGTTCCTTATACTAAGGCACAATATACAACAAGAAATGCCAGTTCCCACTAAGGCGCAATATACAACAAAATCAGTAACAAATATAGAAACAATTGATGTTTGCCACTTGACAACACATTAAAGGGCCATAATATGCCATATTGAAATGCTTGGTTTTGTTCCAACTGGGATGTCAAGTTTTGTAAAAATACAAGAATAAGAAAGTTTTTGACCCTCACAAAAGCTGGAATACATGTAATCCAGACTTCGCTTGTGAATATATAGCATGTCTTAAGAGAACCTAATAAGAACCCAGCAGCTTATAACAATATTTAATTATACAGCTTTCAACATGAATCTGCTGTCCCAAATGACCAGTAATTATCTTGGTATTGTAATAAATGAAGTGTCACACATTGTTGCTGCAAAGTTTGGATGTCATGGTGCCTGCATCTGTCACTATCCTTTCCTATCACATTTTTCATTCATATCACTATTCATTTCATATTACAAAATGAAATTCCAACCAATTGAAAAAGGGCAAATGTATTTCGTATTTTCAAGAAAGGAGAAAGAGGGAAAGTTGAAAACTATAGGCCAGTAAGTCTCGCATACCTAGGCTGCAAGGTACTCAAATCAATTATCAAGTATATAATAGTATATATGGAAGGAAACAGATTGATTCAAGATACTCAACATGGGTTTAGGAAAGGACAGTCATGTCTCACAAATCTCTTGGACTTTTTTGACTGCCACAGAACAATTTGATCAGGGAAATCAGGTTGATGTAGCATATCTTGACTTTAGTAGGACCTTTGACAAGGTACCCCATAAATGATTAACAATGCAGCTTCAGGCCCAATGGCAAATAGTATTGTAGGTAGCATCTTAAAATGGATAGAGTTATGGCTTTCAGATAGACAGCAAAGAGTGATGCTAAATGGTACAAAGTCATCATGGCAAAATGTTCTTAGTGGAGTCCCCCATGGGTCAGTACTGGGGCCACTATTGTTCATTATATTTGTAAATAACATGGAAAGTAGCCTAAGGAGCAAAGTTTTGAAATTTGCTCGTGATTTCAAGGTCTTTAGGGCAAAAACTGGTCAACATGAGCAATCTCAAATGGGGTGGGGGCCGAAGGTTGGTAATTAAAATTGAATAATAGTAATTTTTAAAAAGTGCCAAATAGGGAAGAAGCAAAAGAAGGTTCCATACCGATGGGTGGCAATATCAGTGGCTCAACAGGAGAAAGATTTAGGTGTTATTCTAAACACAAATTGGGGGCATCAGAACAGACCAAGGAAGAAATTTCATTTTAATGCCTGAAATGTGGGAAAAGTTCAAATTTTACTAAAGGAAACTCAGATTAGACATGTCCCCAAAGGGAAAAACCCCAGTGTGTTTTACAAGAGATGTAAAAAATTAGACTAAAAAAATTCTTTTAAGAGTTTTAAAGAAGCCCAAATGTCATTAATCTAAAGGCGTATCGAAAAGCTAGAGACACTGTGAAGCAAAAAACCAGAGCAGCAAAGCGAGCAAAGGAACTGGATTTAGCTAGAAACTGTAATGGGGAGTAAAAAGGTTCTTTAGTTTCTACAAGCTGAGTAAAGTTTCTAACACAATTGGTGCCAAGAAAGGCAAATGGGATCTGACAAATGATGTTGATTTCATGGTAGGGATTTTTGTTTATAATCATATCAGGAAAATAAAGCCAAATAAGGCAGCAGGACCTGATGATATTTATGCTAGGGTGTAAAGGAAAAAGGAAAGGGGGTATTTTTCCTTTTTATATTATTTTTTGTATATTTTTTTCATATAGAAATTTCACCAACTTATAGAAGGGAAAAGAGTTCCTTTTTTCAAGGAAGGGGGAGAGGGGGAAAGCTGAAAAACTATAGGCCAATAAGTCTCACATCCCTAGTCTGCAAGGTTCTTGAATCAATTATCAAGGATAGAATAGTTAGTTATCTGGAAGGTAGCAGATTGATTAAGATACTCAACATGGATTTAGAAAAAGACGATCGTCTCACAAACCTCTTGGACTTTTTGAACTTCGCCACAGAACAATTTGATCAGGGAAATCAGGTTGATGTAGCATATCTTGATTTTAGTAAGGCCTGACAAGGTACCTATAAACGCAAGTTATTGATACATCTTAAAATGGATAGAGTTGTGGCTTTCAGATAGACAGCAAAGAGGATGTTAAATGGTACAAAGTCATCATGGCAAAATGTTCTATAAGAGCCATTACTGTTCATTATATTTGTAAATACTTGAAAGTGGCCTAAGGGTTAATAACAGGTCAGGATGAGCATATCTTGCATTGATGGGTGGCCAATTGGTGTCAGAAAAGGAAAAGGAGTAGGGGGGTGTTGTTATAAAAAAAAAAAAGGGGGGGGCAGAAGAAACGAAGGAAGAAAAGAAGAAGGTAATGAAGAAGGTCGGAAGTAATAAATAGGAATGTATCATACAGAAGTGAGGAAGTGATCAGAAGCTTACTGTGCATACGTCAGGCCACAACAGGAGATACAAAAAGATTGTTAGGTGTTATGAGGAAAGATTGAAGAAATTGAAATGTTTTCACAAATATAGAAGGCTGAGAGGAGATCTCATCGAGGTCTTTAAATTTGTCAATGGTCGGGATCTTTGGGAAATGTTTGAACAGAAATGATGCAATTAGAGGTCATAAATTCAAAATTAAAATTAACCACAGCAGAAAGATTAAGGGCAAACTTTCTTCAACAACAGGGTAGTGGAACACTGGAAAACTGCCAAAAAACATCGTCAGTAGCAGAACATTGAACATCTTTAAAACAGCATAGACAATCACATATAAGAATAGAGGGGCTTGCTTTTCAGTATTACAGGGAGGTCTGATTGGCAGATTTGGTGGCAACTGTTTAGTGTACAGAGTGCAACCAAGAAGGGCCCTGTGGCTCAGAGTTGCACTGATCTTTTATGTCTTTATGTCTAAGCCAGGAAGAAGGCACTGAGAATGCTCAGGGCAATAAATAGGAATGTGCATAGAAGTGAGGAAGTCATCAGGCCTTACTGCATATGTCAGGCCACATTTGAATACTGCATCCAAGCTTGGTCTCCTAGCTATGAAAAAAAGATTGTTGGCTTTTGTTTGATTGATTATTTGGGCTTAAGGGTGCGCCGACTACAAGGCCATTTAGTGCCCATGGTTGTTGGCTTTTAGAGAGAGTACAAAAGAGGGCTACAAAAATGGTTAATGGCATGAGCAACCTGGCATGAGGAAAGATTGAAGAGATTGAATGTGTTTTCACTTAGATATAGAAGGCTGAGAGGAGATCTCATCAAGGTCTTTAAATTTGTCCTTGGTCCGAGATGGGATATCTTGGGTGGGCGCTAAATGACCAACCATGGTCAATGCGCCCTAAAACCACAATCACACACACACAGGATATCTTGGGGAAATATTTTAATTGAACAGAAATGATGCAATTAGAGGTCATAAATTCAAAATTAAAGTTAACCACAGCAGAACAAGGTCTAGGCAGACTTTTCTTCACCAACAGGGTAGTAGATCATTGGAACCAGCTGCCAGAAAACATTGTTAGTAGCAGCACATTGAACATCTTTAAAGACAGCATAGACAATCATTGGAAGTAAAGAGGGCTTGCTTTTCAGTATTACAGGGAGGGCTGATTGACAGATTTGGTGGGCAACTGGTTCAGTATACAAAGTGCAGCCAAGAAGGGCCCTTGTGGCTCATAGTTGCAATAATCTTTTGTCTTTATGTCTGTATATCACTTGAAGCATATTACGGAAGCCCTTTGCAGTATGCTGAAGGAAAAAACAGAAATTGCTACTTACTTATGAATATCACACCCATGTGCTCCAATAAGTTTTTTTTATTGCTTCTGTTTAGTTCCTGGCAAGCTTTTTGGTGTAGAAATGTATATTCCAAATTAAATGTTTGAATTTGAATACCATATGACCCACCATGACCTTGATCTCATCTTTACTCATGTATATTCCTCTTAGCTATCTGAGTTGTAGGGCTCACTAGCAACTGAATTTGACATCTGCCCTGCTTTGTTTTATGATTGACTAACAGTAAAATAATTGACCATGTGACCTGAAATTCACAGTTAATGGAATTGTCCTATTTCATCCTTGTCTTAGGTTTTTACCATTTTACTACATGTGTGGGAGTCATTATACACACGACTGACTAAAACAATGTAAAAATGCATGTGACTGAAGTGAAAGGCATTCCAATTTTTTAATCCTTAAGTGACAATCTTTTTTTCTTCCAATCTTTCACTATTCCCAAGCAACTTCTTCTTTCATCCACACAGTTAATGGTGAAGTAATTTTAGAACACTGTTCACTAAAGTCCAAACTTCATCAGTAGGTCAGATTTTAAGCTTTGGACAGACCTCTGATGTCAGATGTAACACTGGTCAATATACTTGACTTTTCTGAGCTAATCTTGTTCAGCTCTGTCACTTGTCATCAAAAGCAACATCAGTTGGATACAATCCCAGTGGTACACATGTTAAGTGAGGCACCAACCAGTGTGGACTTGGTTTTGTTTGTTGCTCCTACTCTGCATCACTGCAACATGATTATGCATCTTCATGTTTTATGATTTTAGTACTGGTTTTATGTGATATACCAGAGCATGTTATGCCCTTGTTATTTAAATTGTAAAATATGCAAATGGCATGCAGGAATGAATAAGACATCTCAAAATGCAATTAGTTTGATAATGTAATTAAAGCATCTTACTGGAAGATGTCTGTGTGACTACCTTTCCCAAGTGTGACTACCAACAAGTGTGCAGACTACCTTTCCCACACTCTTAGTCTGCATCCCAGATACCTTTTAGGATACAACACTGTTTCATTGGTATGAGAAATTCCAGCCAAGAAACACCATTGTACCAGTCAGCAAAGAACCATTTGCTGATTTTTTTATTGTACAAATGATTGTAAAGGCTTCCTCAAAGCACTGTAAGGTTTTGACCATGTCTCAAGAAGTTAAATTTACACAAACACATTGTGTACATACATACATACATACACACATATATATATATATATATATATATATATATATATATATATATATATATATATGTATATATATATATTTATATATATAAACTGAAGGAATGTAAGAAATATCAGTTTCTGAATAGCAAAATATATTCCTTGGACACATTTTCACGATAATGCTTATACACAATATATTGGAAGAATTATTTTTTAATGTTTAAAAATAATTTTACTGGGCGTTAGTTTCCATATATAGTTTGGAATTACAGGACAGTACTCTACTATCGGGGTGGAAATAGTTAGTGGACATTTTCTCGCTTGTGTTAGGAGACATGGTCCAGGCACATTTTATGCTTGTGCTGTGTGGTTGATCATAATACATTGGGGCTGGTGTATGCATGTTAAGTTCGAACAGCATGTTCATGAATCATTACCAAATAATTTCCAGATTGACATGAGCTCAACATGGATATCATAAAAAAGCGGAAATTGAGAGAAAGAAAGAAGAGGCAATTGACTGGAACATAACTTGATTGTAAGTATCACAGATCGGTCGTAGTTGCTTCATAACAGTCCTATTCTTCACTGAGGGAAGCGAACAAAAGAATAGTGGAATAATGGTGTAAGGTTACCACTCAGAACAATGATGTTATTGGAACACTTATTTAGCATGGAATAATCACACACTGACTTTCTGAACAACGTATTTTGTTGGCCTTTCAGGAATGACCATTTTCACGATGGAAACCACATCGTAAGTCTACGTTTATAATGTATTATTATGCACTTCACTACGAATTTGTATGCAAATACTGTTGGTCCATTGTTCGAAGGATAGTCACGCTATCCATCGAAAATAATGCTTCGAAAGAGATCATATGATCCAGGCTGATTGCTGCCGCGTGCACATGACGCGTTCCAACGAAGGCCATCATGACCGCTGCGTCTGCGGCAGGACTCGAACCGCAAGTATTTCCGGCGCGGGGAGCAGTCAGCTCGCCAGGCGGAGCAGTACCAGCCGGTACGGGCCGACGACGACGAGGCCCGCCTCGACGGCGGTCGAGAGCTGGCCGGGCGCCGCCGACGACGCGGCTGGCGCGCCGCAGCTGGCGCGCGCCGAGGTGGCGCCGGCTGCGCGACCGCGGCCAGCCCGTGCTGTTCGGCGAGAGCGAGCCGGAGGGCGTTCTGTCGCCTGCGCCGGCTGGAGATCATAGAGCCGGAAGTCAACCGGGTGAGCGCGCGGTCGGGCGGCGTCGGTGTCGGCCGGCGGGTTGGTGCTCGCCAGTGGCCTGACATCGGGCGTGGGATAGTCTTCTGTTCCGTCCGTGTTGTTGATGGAGGTACATATTTGGGCGACGAAGTGATGCCAAATGCGCCCTAAAAACCAAAATATCTAGCTCACCTTTGAACCTTCGGGTGAAGGTAGTAATGCGACAGGAGGTAACACAGAATGACGGCCTGGAGTGGGCCTTGACGCAATGTGGTAGTATTGAGCAAACGGCGAGCGGTGGGAGTGAGTATTTGCATAGGCGACATACGGGCACATGCAGAAATATCGTGATGGCGGTCTTGCACTGGTCCGATATCAAACCGTGGGTCTCCTGTCGATAGCTTTGTGTGCAAAGCGACGATGCGTTGTTAAGCCAGCGACCTACCAACAGGGTTGGGTTTGTGCTTTGTAATACTGTAGGTTAGTTTAAAAAAATGTAGGAAGCTGAAAACAGTCAGAAGTCCGACATCAGAATGTTGTTTGCACTTTCCAGTGAATCTTGAGCACTTATCAGAGAGTAGTTCATTGTCAAACAGCACCGTTCAGCCTCCAATTCCGAATTTGACAGGATACTGTTTTCTGGAGAGGATAATGTTTGGATGGCAAAAACCAGGAGCAGCATATTTTTCGAACCCTGTCCTATCAGCCTGAAAATCATACACACGTGAAGCCATTATGTAATGTCCTTGAACGCGGTGTGTTAATCCAAGTCATGGACTCCTCCAATTGATGTGCCATCGCGCGTTCTACTGGACGTACACGACGGTCGTGTGCCTCCCGGTCACCGGCCGCCGACGACTTCCGGATGCATTACGACGATGACTGACGACTGACGACTGATGACCGGTGACCGTTTTCGACGGCTTTCTGGTCACTGACGACCGCTGACGACTGATGACCGCTGACGACTGACGAAGTGAAAGCCGCCTTCTTCAGGTTGCGCGAACGACTTCCAGGCGGCTATGGAACGAGTGGACGCCGCCTACCCCGCAACCGACTACCTCGGCACAACCAGACAGGCGGAGACCAGGCGCGGGCGGACGAGGCGGCCGCCGCTCAGCTGGCCGACCAGCAGCGCGTCATCATGCCCGACATCCAGGCGGAGGCGGCCGACCGGCTGGGCAGCGGCGACGCGCCGCCTTCGACACTAGCTGCTGTTGAGCTGTACCAGGTATGAGCATGTCCTTCAGGGAAACTAGGAAAATGGGGTGGGAGGGATGAAATTGCATTGCCAACTCAGGAATATTCCAATAGTGTCAGCCAAGGCAATAGAACCTCAAAGTCTGCAAATAGGGACAGCAGCAACTCAAGGGGACAGAGTTATAGTTCATCTAGTGATAAAAGAACTCCTCAATATGAAAAAGCCAAAGGTGGTTATGGAGCATTTGTTAAGTGTATGATGTTTAATGCTCAGAGTATCCGTTCCAAATTTGATGAGTTCAAGTGTTATGTTGCTGAGGAGGAACCGGATTTTGTTTGCATTACGGAGGCATGGGTCAGTGAAGGGTATTTTGGAGATAACTTACAGGACTATGAGATCCAGGGATACAATATGTTTTCGTGCAATAGGGGTCCAGCAATGAAAGGGGGTGGTGTAATGCTCTATGTGAATAGCTTATTCAGTTCTCAAAAAGTAGCAGGTGGGGATAAAAATGTGTCTGTGGAGTCCATTTGGCTTGATGTCACTGTGGGAAAAGGCAACAGCAATACTCTTAGGATAGGAGCTTTCTACCGATCAGGAACCCTGCCACATTCTCAGCAACTGGAGCTTGACAAGGTGATTTGTGAGGAAATCAGTAGAAACTTTAAGAGGAAGTGCCTTATTCTCGGTGACTTTAATCTAAAAGGTTATGAAAATGCTGGTGTTGGCTCCCCATCATGCAAAATGTTCAGGAAATGCCTTGAAGAGGACCTGTTCTTACACCAGTTTGTATCGGAACCTACCAGGCATGGTTCATTCTTGGACCTTGTATTCTCGGATTTAAGTGACTTGGTTCAAGACTTGACTGTAGGCGAAACTCTGGGAAAAGTGACCATAACATAGTTAGATTCAAGGCACATGTAGGGGAAACTATCAAGGATAATTTGGTAAAGGTTCCAAATTTCAACAAAGCAGACTTTAACGGCATGAGAGCGGCTTTAAGTGCCATCAGATGGGAAGAAGAATTCTCCAATTTAAATGCCTGTGAAATGTGGGAAAAGTTCAAATCTTACTTAAAGGAAACTCAGATTAGACATGTCCCCCAAAAGCAAAGACGCAAAAGAAGGGTAGGAAAGCCAGCATGGCTTACACCAGACGTGATAAAAGCAATTAGGGCTAAGAAAACTGCATTTAGAGTTTTTAAAGAAGCCTCAAATGTCATTAATCTAAAGGCGTATCGAAAAGCTAGAGACACTGTGAAGCAAAAAACCAGAGCAGCAAAGCGAGCAAAGGAACTGGATTTAGCTAGAAACTGTAATGGGGACAGTAAAAGTTCTTTAGTTTCTACAAGCTGAGTAAAGTTTCTAACACAATTGGTCCACTGGAAGTAAACGGGACTACATTGGGTGAGGATAGTGAGATGGTTGAGGAGCTGAGCAAGCAGTTCAAATCAGTGTTTACATTGGAAGATATGACCAATCTGCCGACCGTACACCATAGTTCAGATACATGGGATCTGACAAATGATGTTGATTTCATTGGTAGTGATGTTGTTTACAATCATATCAGGAAAATAAAGCCAAATAAGGCAGCAGGACCTGATGATATTTATGCTAGGGTGTTGCGGGAAACTGAAAAGGAACTGGCATTTCCACTTAGTATAATATTTTGTAGATCAGTTTCACATAATGAAATTCCAACCGATTGGAAAAGGGCAAATGTAGTTCCTATTTTCAAGAAAGGAGAAAGAGGGAAAGTTGAAAACTATAGGCCAATAAGTCTCACATCCCTAGTCTGCAAGGTACTCGAATCAATTATCAAGGATAGAATAGTTAGTTATCTGGAAGGTAGCAGATTGATTCAAGATACTCAACATGGATTTAGAAAAGGACGATCGTGTCTCACAAACCTCTTGGACTTTTTGAACTTCGCCACAGAACAATTTGATCAGGGAAATCAGGTTGATGTAGCATATCTTGACTTTAGTAAGGCCTTTGACAAGGTACCCCATAAACGGTTAATGATACAGCTTCAGTCCCATGGTATTGCAGGTAGCATCTTAAAATGGATAGAGTTGTGGCTTTCAGATAGACAGCAAAGAGTGATGCTAAATGGTACAAAGTCATCATGGCAAAATGTTCTTAGTGGAGTCCCCCAGGGGTCAGTACTAGGGCCATTACTGTTCATTATATTTGTAAATAACATTGAAAGTGGCCTAAGCAGTAAAGTTTTGAAATTTGCAGATGATTTGAAGGTCTTTAGGGCAATAACAGGTCAGGATGAGCATATCTCGCTGCAAAAAGACTTAGACGAACTTGTGAAGTGGTCCGAAGAATGGCAAATGAAATTTAACTTTGATAAGTGCAAAATCATGCATGTAGGTAAGCAGCATATGAAGGCTCCATACTTGATGGGTGGCCAAGTGCTATCAGTGACTCAACAGGAGAAGGATTTAGGTGTTATTCTAAACACAAAATTGGGGGCATCAGAACAGACCAAGGAAGCCAGGAAGAAGGCACTGAGAATGCTCGGGGCAATAAATAGGAATGTATCATACAGAAGTGAGGAAGTGATCAGGAAGCTTTACTGTGCATACGTCAGGCCACATTTGGAATACTGCATCCAAGCTTGGTCTAGCTATGAAAAAGATTGTTGGCTTTTAGAGAGAGTACAAAAGAGGGCTACAAAAATGGTTAATGGCATAAGCAACCTGGCATATGAGGAAAGATTGAAGAAATTGAATATGTTTTCACTTAGATATAGAAGGCTGAGAGGAGATCTCATCGAGGTCTTTAAATTTGTCAATGGTCTGGAGAGGGGATACCTTGGGGAAATGTTTGAATTTAACAGAAATGATGCAATTAGAGGTCATAAATTCAAAATTAAAATTAACCACAGCAGAACAAGGTTAAGGCAAACTTTCTTCACCAACAGGGTAGTGGAACACTGGAACCAGCTGCCAGAAAACATCGTCAGTAGCAGAACATTGAACATCTTTAAAAACAGCATAGACAATCATTATAAGAATAGAGGGCTTGCTTTTCAGTATTACAGGGAGGGCTGATTGGCAGATTTGGTGGGCAACTGGTTCAGTGTACAGAGTGCAACCAAGAAGGGCCCTTGTGGCTCAGAGTTGCACTAATCTTTTATGTCTTTATGTCTTTATGTT